>JAWDGP010003045.1:5000-171185 GCA_033675545.1 Elysia crispata | reverse complement strand
CTAATGTAGGCCTTTATGCTGTAAACATGAATAGGAAGGTTTTATTCGTTGTAAACAAATACTTTTCAAGATACAAGCATTTTTGTGTTGCTCTAAAATCCTTTTAAACTACTGTTTCAAATTCGTCGAGAAACATACAATTGTGAAGCCTAACGTGAGTTGGGCTGATAGAGGTTTTAAACAACATACATAGGCCTGGACATGAGCATATTTTGTTTCCCTTTTTAATTTCTAATTTTCCACCAATGTGGATCCTTGCAAACGCCACTGCTTAATTTCCTAACAAATTAAAGTAGAGCTCATGACTTCTAACTAGATCTAGATTCTAGGGTATTATTGCAGATATCGGCCCAACTCACCCTAAGCTTTAAAGTTGTATTTTTCTCAATGAACTTGATATGCTGAACACGAATATGAAGGCTTTATTCGTCGCAAATAAATATTTTTCAAGGTATAAGCATTTTTATGTTGCTCTAACATCCCATTAAAGTAAAAATTTCAATTTCGTCGGGAAACCGGAACCATTCAACTGTGAAGCCCGACGTGGGGTGGCCAGATATCTACAATTTTACTGATAGCATTAATCTTTGTGAAATCGCATTCCCAGTAAGGCACTAAATTTTTGTTTAAATTTAAATATAGAGATAGAGAAAGAACTCGAATTTTTCAAGATTCTAAAAGGCTAGATTAGATCTAGATCATCTAGGCCTACATCTTGACTATAGATCTAATCTAGATTCAGATATAAAATAGATCTAGATCTAGATATAGAATCTAGATCTAGAATCTAGATCTAGTATTGATAAGATTTTGTTTCAAAAACATACTTTTTTGCTAAGAGATGAATACTTAAGTTCATTTTCTTTATCGTTTTCATCATTGTCGCTGTCTTCTGAAGAACTTTTGTCTTGATAGTCGTTAATCTCTTCTTGATCGATTTTATCTGTCGTTTCCATTTCGAATTCAGCACTGTCTGCCATTTTCGTTTGGCGATTAAAGTAATTTTTTTCACAAAAGAACAGCGCACCCCTTTCCGCTTTACAACGTTGCTCGTTGTACATTAGAACTAACTATGGCTACCTCAAGAGTAGATAATTTTTGAGTTATAATATTAAATTAAAAAAAAAAAAAATCTGAATTCTTTCTTAAGTGAGAGCAATGAAATGACTAGAGTCTAGGAAATATTTTCTACTCTAGTTTATACCTTTGCAAGATTTGAAAGTGGTCTTGAAAGCTATTGTGGGAGGGGCGAGGGTGGCCCGGTGGCTTTCAATGCTCAACGACAGAGCTTAGGGTTCTTATTTTGGATGGTAACGTGTTCTTTCACTCTCTATCTTCTCATCTCTCATAGAATGAAGTCAGGAAGCAGTGTCTATAGTTTTATTCATTCGTTCATTAAAGGCAAATACTCAAGAAGGTACAAGAAGGCTCAGGAAGACTCAGTAAGACTCCGGAAGGCTCTGCAAGGCTCTGCAAGGCTCCTGAGATGAACATTAAACACAGACATAAGCAATGTATCTTAACATATTCACATGATAATGAAATCAGTTGCGACATAGTTGTACTATCTTCGTGATGTTTAGAAATGCCATACGACTCAGTGAAACAAATTACTGCAAGGAACATAATGGATAATATTAATACAACATAACAGGACTCATTCCTCCACTAATGTATGGAATTATACACTGATAAACAGGCGGACATAAATTGGTAAGTAGGTTAGTGAATATACTATTTTTCCGTCTCTTACTTGTTTCTCTCTCTCTCTCTCTCTCTCTCTCTCTCTCTCTCTCTCTCTCTCTCTCTCTCTCTCTCTCTCTCTCTCTCTCTCTCTCTCTCTCTCTCTTTATCTATCTATCCATCTAATGACCAATTTAAGAAAGGCAGAATAAGATCAATAACATTACTTAACATCTATGGCCCCACTTCAGCATTGACAAGAAACAACCCTGATGAAATAGATAAACTCTATAATTCACTGCAAACTGTTTATGATTCTCTTACAAACGACACGTTAATTTCACTTGCAGGAGACTTTAATTCAAAAGTGGGAAAAAAGAAAGAAGGAGAAACAAGTCTAGGTAGTTTTTCAAAAGGGACACGAAACGATAATGGAGAAAGCCTAGTACAATTTTGTGAAAAAAACAAATTGTTTTTGACAAACACTGCATTCAAGAAAGCTAGCAGACACATAACAACGTGGGTAGGATCCTGGAGAGACAAAGACAACAAACCTATGCCTATTTACAACCAAATAGATTTTATTATCTGCAAACAAAACCAAAAACACACCATCAAAGACGCACAATCGTATTCGGGAACAACACTTAGCTCAGACCACAAACTGGTCAAAACAACTTTTCGACTTTCAAACGTCAACACATGGAGGCAAATAAAACAAAAGCCGATAAATGTCAATGTAAAAAGAAACAGGTCACAACTGAGTTACGACACGGATACTGCAAACAACTATTCGGCACAGTTACGTGAGCTTTTACTTCAGAATGATCAAAACAGCAGCACACAAAAACAGTGGGAATTCGTCAAACAAGCAATAGAGACTACTGTATCAAAAACCATTGAAGAAATACCAAAACAAAAACAATACAGACTGTGGAATAAAGAAGTCAAAGACCTGTCAGAGAAACAAAAAGACTTAAGGATACAAATCCAAAACTAGAAACAGGAAGAAAAGATCAAAGAACTAAAGAAAGAAAGAAATTATGTTTTGCACAACATAAGAAGAAAAAATAGCGAAACCAAAGAAAAACATCTCGACCATTTAATACAAGAAATTGACAACTCTAAAAGCGATGGTGGTATGTTCAAGGCCATAAAAGTATTGAACAGAAAACAGTTTACAAATCCACAAGTTAATAATAAGGACGGGAAGAAAGTAACAAGCCCAACGGAAATCCAAAACATCATAACGAAACATTTTAAATCTAAATTCAGAGACGAACGTACAGAAGACATTCAGCCTTTTAGTGGGCAACCCCGTGCACTTAACAACCCAATCAGTGAAAAAGAAGTTAGACAAAGCATAAAACAGCTAAACAATGGACGCGCTCCTGGAGAAGATAATATATGTAATGAATACCTTTAAGTTCGCACCGGAAATTCTTGACAATCAAATCGCAATGATAATAAATAAGACATTCGAGAATCATGAAGATCTAGACATCAACAATGGAATCCTGGTAGCGCTACCCAAGCCAGGAAAACCAAAAGGACCACTACAAAATCTGCGCCCTGTTACGTTGTTGAACTCTATAAGGAAAGTGCTTTCAACTATCGCTCTAACTAGAATAAGGCCTGCTGTGGAAAACTATATCTCTTGCAGTCAAAGTGGCTTCAGGCCTAACCGTAGTACGTCTGATGTAGTATGGGCCCACAGATGGATCTCAGCCAAGGTTCTCAATTATGCGGACATCGAAATAGACATCACAGGGATAGATATGTCTGCGGCATTTGACACAATTGACAGAAAACAGCTACTGCAATTATTGACAAATCTTGTCACGGAAGACGAAAAGCGAATAA
The DNA here is from genome assembly GCA_033675545.1 of Elysia crispata. Taxonomy (NCBI): domain Eukaryota; kingdom Metazoa; phylum Mollusca; class Gastropoda; family Plakobranchidae; genus Elysia; species Elysia crispata. Next base: position 167,639 of record JAWDGP010003045.1, on the reverse strand, counting down.
TACAATTCCTGCTGAGCAATACAACACTCAACGTCAAAATCAGCGGCGCCAACACTGAAGAACCCTTTCTCACAAACATAGGCACCCCTCAAGGAGACAGCCTAAGTCCAGTACTTTTCATCATCTATCTTGAACAAGCTCTGAAAAATGTGAGATCAACTCTCGACAGCCCATCAAACACAACAGAGGCACATCTTCCTAATGAGATAGCATATGCTGACGACATAGACTTTATTGGCAACAAACCAGTGAATGTGAAAAAAATAGAAGAAATACTCAAAGTTCACAAACTCAAAGTCAATGTAGACAAAACGGAGCACACCTCAGTAAGAAAACATTCAGAGGAATGGAAAACATCAAAGAAAGTGGGTTCACTGCTTGGCAGTAAAGAAGACATAGAACACAGAAAACACCTATCAAACATAGCATTGAACAAGATGGAACAGATATGGCACAGAGCGGACAAAACCAAGCAGCGCACAAGAATTAAGTTATATAACACCTTAGTGAGGTCAGTTCTGTTATACAATTGCGGCACATGGGCACTGACCAAAACAGACGAAGAAAAGTTGGACTCTTTCCATCGAAAGCAGCTGCGCAGGGTTCTGGGAATTCGATACCCAACAAAAATTTCAAATAAGTCCCTCTACAAAAAATGTGAACAAACCCCAATTTCTTTGGAAGTGTTGCAAGCAAGTTGGAGGCTGTTCGGTCATGTACTTAGGCGAGAACCATCGATCCCTGCCAACAAAGCTATGGCATTCTATTTCCACGACAATGCCAAACGAGCCAGGGGTAGGCCGATCACCACACTCCCAATGACACTCAATAACGATCTCAAGATACTGCAAAATCGGAGCATCTCTCTCACATCACAAAAAGACCTGGAAACAATAAGAAAGATTGCAGAAAGAAGACAAGAATGGACTACCTTCACCGCAGACATAAAGAGGGCTGCCGAAGCTGCGAGGTCGGACGACACTCCTAGCGGAAGGCCTTAATAATAATAATAATCTAATGCCTGCATTCTATATACAAAATACAGCGCGTTACCGGTTTAAGAATGAAACTCGGTCTCTTTCTACTTCTCGATCTAATATCAGTTTCCAGGGCACCTCAAGCCACGAGAATGAGCAAAACAATATAAAATGCATAACCTCAAAGTCAGAACTTCATCGACTGTTTTACTAACAAATCAAACTATAACGGAATATTCTTATAGACTTTTAATCAAATAAATTAAAGCCAATAGTTCGCATAAATGTCGAATGATCTCCAGAGTTTGGATTAGCATCCTATTGATATATGCAATGAATTATCTAAATACAAAGATGCTACCAGATCTAGATCACTAAGTGTGCTACATTACATATTTGGACATACCCCCAGCACCGACTGCCTCTGGATGTTGGTCACACTGACGGTCGTTCGTTCGATGGTCGAATGTAAAGTTAGTTTGAGGGATACCCCTTTTTATGTAATTTACGGAGGGCCTACTACGTGTTGGACTCCACTCTAAAATTAGTATATGATGCACAATTTAATTGCGGGCGTCATTGGTGACTCATATGGAAGGATGGGGACTTGGGACCAATTCTGGCATTGTCTTCAGGTGGGTACGATCCTCCTACTGCGTAACTGAGCTGATTCATTCGGTTTTGACGTCGGGGATTTCCCAAGCGTTTCCGCTCCCACTCTTGCACCCGTTGACTCATTGTTGCTGGGGATCATTGAGTACAACTTTATACCTTTACCTCAAGACTTAATGACGAGAACGGGTGGACTTAAAGAAGTAATGAGGGGAATTAACGGAGGAATAAAGCGATTAATAAAACTATTAACTATGAAATACTATTATCATTGTTTTATCAATAGCCCAAAGGTACATATCCCACATACACCCCCCACTTTTGGAAGGTCGTCCCCGACCTGTACAAATTGCTAGGAAAATGGACAAAAGAGAAAATAATAAAAGAAAAACTCATGGCGAACCTACAAGAAGCGACACTATGGCTGTCGTGATAATAGATTTATCTACCCCGTCAAAAGCAAGTAGACTCTTGAGTTCATACAACTTGTCATTTAAAGACATCGAGAATTCCCCAGAAGTGTGCCATGCAGGGGGTTGTTTCAGTCTTACCGACCTACGGGGAACCGGGATAGGTGGAGGTGACCCAGGCCGTGGTGTGACCGGCAAAAGTGTATCTAGTGGAATAAGACCACCAACTGTATCGTCCGATTCGTCGGACTGAGCAGCTATATCACGTGAGAGAGCGCGTGGACGGGAACCTGGCCTCTGAACCTCGGGCTCAGAGAAGATCTGAACGAACTCGCTTTCATCGAGGTCACTTTCACCATCATCTTCCTGTTCTAACTCGGATGTGGTGCCTTTGACCTCGTCCTCGTGCAACACTTGCTGGGGCATTGCCGAGATGGACCCTGGGATCCTGTTTGTCTTAACTGAGGGAAGCGCCTTCCGTGTTGCCACATTGGCAGGGCTTACTTCAGGACAGTCTTCCCTCACACTTTCCACAGGAAGCAATAGATTCCTATGGAGAGTTCGCTTTCTCCCTCCATTCACCGGCTCGACGACAAAGACTGGCGTCCTTGGATCTGGTTGCTCTTTGACAACAAAAATGTCGTCACTCCATTTATCCTGGAGCTTATGAGGACCCTCAAAAGAACAATTTCGAACCAAGACTTTGTCGCCGAGAATCAGGGCTGCTCCTCTCACACGTTTGTCATAATAATTTTTCTGACTTTCCTTTGCTTTAGAACCATTCTCCGAGGCCTTAGCCCATGCCCATTCTAAGGCTTCCTTTACATTTGTGATATAATCACCTCTAGGCTCTGAACAAAGAGGAAACATGTTATCAACAGGGAGCCTCGGTTCTCTCCCAAACATGAGAAAGTAGGGCGAGAATCCTGTAGAATCGCACTTAGTACTGTTATATGCCAGAACCAACATGCCAATGTAGGATGTCCAATCCTTTTTCCTACGCTCAGGAAGGGTGCCGAGCATACTGATGAGCGTTTGGTTCATCCGCTCGCAGCTTCCATTTCCCATTGGATGAAATGGTGTAGTCCTGGACTTCTCTACACCTAACAAGTGACAGAGCGCACGAATCACCTTGGACTCAAAGTTAGCGCCTTGATCAGCATGTAACCGTTTTGGGATGCCGAAGTTTCTGACGAAGGTCAAGAGGGCTTCGGCTGTAGTCTTTGCGGACATGTTACGGGTGGGTACTGCCATGGCGAATCTAGTAAAATGATCCGTGATGACCAGGATATACTGCGTACCATTTTGTGCCGAATCGACTTTAAGAAAATCGGTACATACTAGCTCTAAAGGTTCTGATGTTTGAATCCCTACCAGTGGAGCTCTGTCTGGTTTTCCCTTAAATCTTAAACAGCGACCACAATGGTGAACCCAGCTTTCTACATCTTTGGACATTCCTGGCCAGAAGAAGCGCGACCTTATGAGACCCAGGGTCTTCTCGTATCCTTGATGACCCATATCATCGTGAAGTGCCTTACATACTGTAGGGATATATTTGGTAGGTAGTACAAGCTGAGGCTTTTCACCTTCAACCTTACGGTGCAGCAGTCCACGATAGAAACAAAATTTCTGCCAATTTTTCTTCATGATGCCGTGTCTAGCAGGATTTGGAGTCCTTCTAAGAATAGGACACTCACGTTTTCTCATGGCAGTCATCCATACACCCAGAATTTCATCCACATTTTGAGCTTGTCTCAGCTCCGTCAATGAAATGTGGGGAAAGGGAGAAGTTTCTTCTTCTGTCTTTTCAGCAAAGACGGCCATGGTTGCAGCAAAGGGAGCAAAGTCCACCGAACACATGGCTTGCACCGACGCGATGTCGATTCGACCAGATGGAAGGCGCGATAGAGCGTCAGCATCCTGATTAGATACACCGGGTGTGTACTCTATCTCAAAGTCAAAGGCGGCTAGGGCTGCCAACCAGCGATGACCCGTGGCGTCAAGCTTGGCTGTAGTCAGCACATAAGTCAGAGGGTTGTTATCAGTGCGCACCAGAAATTTTGGAGCTCCCCAAAGATAATCATTGAATTTTTCACAAACGCTCCATTTTAAACACAAAAATTCCAACTTGTGCGCCGGATAACGTTCCTCTGACTTGGACAGAGATCTGCTCGCGTAGGCAATGACTTTCTTTGCACCATCTATTACTTGATAGAGTACTGCTCCTAAACCTACGGTGGAGGCGTCTATGTGAAGCTCGAACGGTTTTGTGAAATCGGCATAGGCCAATAATGGTGCAGCACACAGGAGATTCTTCAAGCACTGAAAACTTTGTTCATGTTTATCTTCCCATTCCCATTTAGTCACTTTAGATGGCCCCTTATCCATCTTCTTTCGAGTTGGTGGCAGTAGGCTGTTGAGTGGCTTAGCAATTTCCGAATACTTCTCTACAAATTTCCTGTAATAACCTGCAAAACCTAGAAATGAGCGAAGCTCTTTAGGGTTTTGAGGGGAAGGCCAATCTCTAACTTTGGCAATTTTCTCGGGATCAGGCCTCACGCCATCAGCTGATATTAAGTGTCCGAGAAAACTGACCTGACTTTGAGCGAAGGCACACTTTTGAAGAGACAATTTCAGACCACAGTCTCTAAGACGCTGAAAAACCAGACTAAGTCGTTTAAGATGTTCTTCAGAGGTTTCAGAGAAAATGATTATGTCATCTATATAGACGTACATAATACGGAGATTTAAATCCGAAAAGCAATCTTCCATCACTCTCTGGAATGTACCCGGGCTGTTGCAAAGCCCAAAGGCGAGCCTATTGTGCTCCCAAAATCCAAGAGGACCCACGGTAAAGGCTGTGTAAGGCTTATGGTCTTCCCTTATCGAAATTTGATGGTAGCCCGACTTAAGGTCGAGGCGGCTAAAATATTTGGCACCTCTGAGGGAGTCTAATATTTCATCCACACGGGGAAGGCAATAATTGTCCTTACGCGTTCTTGAGTTTAGAAGCCTATAGTCAACACACAGACGGAGCTTCCCATCCTTCTTACGACAGCACACAACTGGGGAGCTGTATTGAGATTTAGAAGGACGAGTCACTCCACACGCCTCAAGCTGACGAAGGTGATCGCGCACCTCCTCAAACATGTGTGGTGGAATACGCCTGTAGCGCTGCTTAAACGGCTTTGGATCCTCAAGCTCTATGGTGTGCTCTACTCCGTTGTAATGACCTAAATCAAGCTCACTGCGCGCCATAATATCAGCATATTCTTTCACTAAGTTATTCAATTGTTCCTGATCATGGCTCGACAATGCAGTGGAGCTCAAGTCTAAACTAGGGACAGGGTCATTCATGTTCTCCATTTGACATATACTGTCTGTGACCACTACTGGAGTGAGCTGAGCCACAACTGCTCCATTCTTAATTTGAACAGTATTGGTGGAACAATTGCTCAACACTATTTCATGAATATCTATGTCTCCATTATTATACACACACAAGCTAGGCGACACGTCCACGCCCTCAGGAAGAACAGAGTCCAGGCAGGGCTCGATAAGGGCATGTGTTTTGTGATAGGACATTGCCCTGTCTAGCTGCACTGGAATAACAATAGTTTTGTTGGCCTCTAAACATAATTTTTCCTGGCCAACAATTCTTATAAATGCAAGGGAGCCTCCTGTTGCTGTCAATTGTGAATCTCTAGCCTTTAGGCAATTAGCCACTAATTGCAAAGATTCTGGCAAGCTACCAGAGGCTTTCAAGAGGGAAGGAAGTATGTTTGTCCCCAAAAGTAGTGGGGCTGCTCCCGGGCCGTCATGGTCGGGAACCACAAAGGCTAAACATGTTGATGGTGGGTTGTGAAGGAGGTTGATTGACATGGTCACGTAGCCTAGGTATGGCAGAGCTTGCCCATTCGCGCACTCAACATGGATGAAGTCTCTGACAGGGCGGATGGGCAATCCGAGTTTATCCACTGTTGCTCGGCTGATAACTGACACTGTGGCTCCAGTGTCGAGCAATGCCTTCACCACCCTGCCGTTAACTATCACATCCACGGTTGTCTTACCCCCCATGAGGCAGGAATTCACTGCGCCTGTGGTCTGCCTCGACCCACAAACGCGTTGCCGTTTAACGGCATGCGGCACCCAGATCTCACATGGCCAGGCATATTGCAGCGCCAGCACACAGGCTCGGTTCTAGACCTCTGGGGCCTAGGAGCCTGGTCACGGAACGAACGGGTTGTCTGGTGCTGCTGCGGCATGGAAGTAGAGTGGGCGAAAGACTGTTGCGACCTCTCATTCTTCAGGGTACGCAACTCTGATCGTAATTCTAACACTAGCGTCTTCAATGCATCCACCTCTGAAGCTTGTACCGAGGCCACGGTTCCAACTTTGTCAACTAACTCCCTCTCTTTCCTTTTCACCTCCACAAGGAGTTTGGAAAACTCCTTCCTGGGCGTGAAAAGATAGGAGGTAACTGATTTCGTCTCGCGACGCAGTCCTCCTTCAAACGCCTCGCATAGCATGGCATCGACGTCCTCCCTCCGCACGCGGCCTAGCTGCACCGCCTGGAGGATAGCATCCTCGAGGTGAGCAGCAAAAGCGCCAGCGTCTTCAGTCGGGCCCTGCTGGAGGCTGTAAAATCTGCTCAGAATGTTCTGGGCAGTCTCCGTAGGGCCAAAAACTGACTGGAATTTCAAGAGGATGTCATCCACCGATGCTCCCACACCAAAGTCAGTAATGTGCGAGACGCTTGCCCCTTAAGGCTCCGCCGGATGGCTAGCCTAACATCAGCCTCCCTCTTACATTCTGCACGCAGGCATTCGACTTCATACTTCCATAAGTCGAATGCCGCGTCTTTTGTCTCGCCACTAAATAGAGGAAGCCGAGGGAGAATAGTATGCACCCTCGTATCTGTTTCTCCGCCGCCAGGAAGATAGTTCTGGTCCCCGATATCGCCCATATCGGAAACCTTAGGGACAGGATCCTCCGCCATTAAAATCAATAATACAAATACAAACTTAAAATCAAAAGGTTTAAAACTCTTCACTTACAACAAGGAGGTCTTGTATCAGTCGGTAGCGCCCCTTAGATTATAAGGAAATACTACTTTGTGGAAACAAAGAAAACTATGTCTACTTTGTGCCGTATAGCGACCATGTAGGCTAGATAGTTTTGCTAGTGTCGAGAAAAAAACAACAACTAAGCAACGGAGGCGGCGGGTGTCGGGCTGGGGGAGCCTATTAATTTACTAGCTTGCCAGACCGAAAGTTAGTTCCGGCACACTGGCGAGCGTAGCCTAGAAACCAAATAACGTATCAAAAGAGATGGGTATGTGCTAAAAATCATTAGATGTTTCTAAAGAATCAGATAAAAACACTTTTTTTTTTTTAAAGAAAAAAATAATACATGTACATGTACAACAATCTTAAACCCAAGATAAAAAAATTACAAAATCATTTAAGAAGAAACCAGGAGAGAATTTTCGTTTACAACTACCAGGTTAGTAATTACTCGGGCTGTACAAATATCCCGTCACAATATTGGATGAATAAAATTGACAGAAGGGAAAAGAAAAAGAAAAGTCACAGGCAGTCGCAGCGAGCAGTCAACCAAGATGCCGTCTGCAACGAGTCCTCCAGCTGGTGTGAAAAAGAAGATTGATGTCTTTTGCTTCCCAACCAGTTCATACATCAGCAGTGATAGAGTCTTCTTTGTTGTTCCCTGAGACGCTCCCGATATCAGATGACACTGGATCCCTGCCGCGTCGGATGCGATAGACTGAGAGTGAATGGTCCCGAGTGATTGGGCGCCAATGAAAGCTATTGTGGGAGGGGCGAGGGTGGCCCGGTGGCTTTCAATGCTCAACGACAGAGCTTAGGGTTCTTATTTTGGATGGTAACGTGTTCTTTCACTCTCTATCTTCTCATCTCTCATAGAATGAAGTCAGGAAGCAGTGTCTATAGTTTTATTCATTCGTTCATTAAAGGCAAATACTCAAGAAGGTACAAGAAGGCTCAGGAAGACTCAGTAAGACTCCGGAAGGCTCTGCAAGGCTCTGCAAGGCTCTGCAAGGCTCTGCAAGGCTCCCGAGATGAACATTAAACACAGACATAAGCAATGTATCTTAACATATTCACATGATAATGAAATCAGTTGCGACATAGTTGTACTATCTTCGTGATATTTAGAAATGCCATACGACTCAGTGAAACAAATTACTGCAAGGAACATAATGGATAATATTAATACAACATAACAGGACTCATTCCTCCACTAATGTATGGAATTATACACTGATAAACAGGCGGACATAAATTGGTAAGTAGGTTAGTGAATATACTATTTTTCCGTCTCTTACTTGTTTCTCTCTCTCTCTCTCTCTCTCTCTCTCTCTCTCTCTCTCTCTCTCTCTCTCTCTCTCTCTCTCTCTCTCTCTCTTTATCTATCTATCCATCTAATGCCTGCATTCTATATACAAAATACAGCGCGTTACCGGTTTAAGAATGAAACTCGGTCTCTTTCTACTTCTCGATCTAATATCAGTTTCCAGGGCACCTCAAGCCACGAGAATGAGCAAAACAATATAAAATGCATAACCTCAAAGTCAGAACTTCATCGACTGTTTTACTAACAAATCAAACTATAACGGAATATTCTTATAGACTTTTAATCAAATAAATTAAAGCCAATAGTTCGCATAAATGTCGAATGATCTCCAGAGTTTGGATTAGCATCCTATTGATATATGCAATGAATTATCTAAATACAAAGATGCTACCAGATCTAGATCACTAAGTGTGCTACATTACATATTTGGGCATACCCCCAGCACCGACTGCCTCTGGATGTTGGTCACACTGACGGTCGTTCGTTCGATGGTCGAATGTAAAGTTAGTTTGAGGGATACCCCTTTTTATGTAATTTACGGAGGGCCTACTACGTGTTGGACTCCACTCTAAAATTAGTATATGATGCACAATTTAATTGCGGGCGTCATTGGTGACTCATATGGAAGGATGGGGACTTGGGACCAATTCTGGCATTGTCTTCAGGTGGGTACGATCCTCCTACTGCGTAACTGAGCTGATTCATTCGGTTTTGACGTCGGGGATTTCCCAAGCGTTTCCGCTCCCACTCTTGCACCCGTTGACTCATTGTTGCTGGGGATCATTGAGTACAACTTTATACCTTTACCTCAAGACTTAATGACGAGAAAAGGTGGACTTAAAGAAGTAATGAGGGGAATTAACGGAGGAATAAAGCGATTAATAAAACTATTAACTATGAAATGCTATTATCATTGTTTTATCAATAGCCCAAAGGTACATATCCCACAGTCTAATTCTGTGCGCTTTCATTTTTCCTCAATTTGCCTAATTAAATTTTAAATCGCCGCTCTCGCCCCCCCCCCTTTTTTTTTTGGTTTGTGTGTATTAATATAGCTTTCTAAACCCATCATTCAATTGCATTTTATTCCTCTTAATTTTTACCTTATATTAGACTATGCCGGTTTAATAGTTTTAGACTGTAGCATATTTTATAAACCTACATGTATATGACTCTGTCTTGTGCCGTCATGTTTTTCTCGTAAATTATTTAAATTTCCAATATTTCATTCTGATTAATAAAAGGCATGAACGTTTACAGCATGAGAGTAGCGCAGAGTCCGCCACGAACTCCCAAACAGAGCAGATTAGCTTTATGTTGAAGTGAAGTAGCCAGGTCTAATATCGTCTGATATTTTACTAACATTTGGGTAAGTTAAATTAATTTGATTCACTTTGTTGTTAAACCAACGTGATTCTACGTTATGATTTGGAGTCGAACTATTTGATTTTCTCATACCCAGATGTGTTTTGTGTAATGACAAACTATTGTTTATTATAATCTTTTATCTTTAACAAGCAGTTATTACACTTGGAAACTAGACATCGTTGAAGAAGAAAGCAGAAAGAAAGGATTGAAATTGAATAGCTAAAAGGGAGAAGTAACTTATTTTTGGTCATTAGTCGAAACAACGAGTGTCCACAGATCAGCATCTTTATCAATGGAAATAAACCCAATTAACGAGATCAATTAAATATCTGAGTATTTTAATATCAAGTGATGGACGCAATAACACTGAAATTGCTTCAAGAATAGCGCAAGTAAAAAAAGAGTTTTCAGAGAATGAAATCAATAGCCAATAACGCATCTCGATTCACACAAGAAGAAAAAGCCCTGGAGTGCTATATTGAGCTAGTTTTGATGTATGGACGCGAGGCCTGGACAATTGCAAAACAGTTACAATAGAAAAGGGAGGCAACAGAAATTTGGTTCCTTCGGGGATGGCTACAAATCTCAAAGGCTGAAACAAAAATCAAGCGAAACAGTGTTATAAAAAGCCGATACAAGTAGATCACTCATACGTAAACGCTAAGCAACCTTTTTTTTTTTTTTTGGCGATCAGATTCAGATGAGAAGGGAGAAACTGAAACATCTTGTTACAACTGGAATGATCGAAGGAAAACGCAGCAGGGGAAAACTGTGAGAAAAAATGTTGGGTGGAGTAAAAAAAGAAGCTAAAACTAGGAAGAATGACAGATGTACAGAAAGCGACGAGGGCTAGAGATGCGTGGAAGGTCATGATCATCTACGCCAAAGAGAGCGGCACCTGGTTGATTGTTTGAATGAATTATTCTGATACATACAGTCGTGCATATTTTGAATTCATTGCGCCTATTGTGTTAGAGACACATTCTGTTGAAAATATAATGAATAATCCATCAGACTTTTAAAATACACACTGAAAATGAACCTCGCGCCTTTCTTACAGTGTGATCAGGATCATGTATTACGCCATACCATCATAAAATGCAACACACCACCATCTCTTTTTATACTCATAGAGCACCTCTCTCTCTCTCTCTCTCTCTCTCTCTCTCTCTCTCTCTCTCTTGACGTAATATATTATGCGTCCGAAAGATGATCAGCAAAAGCAATCATCCGCTGAAATCCACCATTCTGACCCTAGCAATTATTAAAAAACCAGGTGCATCAGTATTTAGCAAACAAAAATGCTTCCAGGCTATGCTGCAAAACAGAGTTTACAAAAAAAAAAATTCAAGACTTAGAGGGTGATTAAAGGGCCATTAAATTAATTTAGAAAGAGAGAAATGCGGCGCAGAATTTTGCCTGTCGATGTTCAACTATAGAGCCCGGGTTGCCATCAAATGAGACCAGGGCTACACAGGCATCACAGTATAAGAATGTATTTTATTACCATTGGCTGAAAACAAGCGCTAAAAGTAAAACAAGCCAGAATACAATAAATCATTGTACCGTTCATTCTCCATTAAAAAAACAAAAACAAAACACTTTTAGGTTAATTACATTGGTTAAGTATCTGGTCTTTTTAAGATCCGTTAGACTTAGAGGCTAGTTTGTTTATGTCTTGTAAAAATATGGACTAGATCGTTCTTAGCGATTCAACTTCTTTGTCTATTCAAGCCAGCATGAAAGTCGTTGTTCCTGAAGCAACTATTTTTGTACTACGCGGATAGCTCAGTGGTTAGATGACTGGTCTTGTCTCGGCAAGGCGATATGGGTGGCGCATCGAGGTGCAGGTTCGATCCCTGTTCATTCCATCTGTAATTATGTTTTCACGTCTTTCGTCTTATTTGTCGGTCTCGAGGTAGATCTAAGTTTGTGGTTGATTTTTCTATACTACTTATTTCTTTATTTTCAGTCACTTGCATCTTGACATACTTAGATCTAGCTTCGTCTGTCTCAGCCTTTAACGTTGTTTGACTGCTTTCTTTATTTCTAAGTAATAATTGGTATATACTGTTGATTCAATCTACACTTTTATCAGAAAATATTTGGCTGGAAGTCTGCAAATCTCAGTGATTTTTAGTCACCAAATGTCACAATTAAGCAGCTACGCCGTTAGGCTTTAACAAAATAACATATCGGGAACAAGTGGGCCAATATTTTACGGCAGTCGAGTGTTTAGCAGAGCTTCCCATACCGAAAGTAGAACTTATTTTTTTTTAGATGGAGTCTCGAATACGACTAAAAGGGAGTGTGGCTAAATGGTACCCGCAAAATCTATTTATAGCTTGATTTTGGATTTTTTTTACTTCCGTCAAGTTATTTTCATAGTTTTCTTTATTGAAGAGGCAGTTATTCTTATCATGTGATAATAGTTGAAGATAAACAATGTTTCGGTCGGTCGGTGCTGGATTAATTTATATTATTTCCATCTATGGGGAAACTTAAAAGTTCAAAACATTCCAAAAATTAAGCCCCATTCCAACAAACCCATGATTTTCTAACCTTCGCGCAGTGTACAAAATTTATAAGCCTCTTTCCTCTTAAATGTTTGACATTTTCGCTAACAGCAGACAGTCCCGTCTCTTTGTTTACATTAAAAAACTTCTTTCAAAGTAAACTTCAATTACAACGACATTATCTCGATATTGAGTTAGTCTGAATCAGATTTGGGCCTTCTCGTTAATTTAAACTAACCCAAGATACAGGTTGAAACCTTAATAAACTACTTTAACGTTAGATCTAAATCCATAAACCTACGCTTGCGCTTTATCTAGATCTTAAGCATCCCAACTAGATCAGTAGTAGTTCTAGGCACTGCCTTGCAAGTCTGTATGGACAATTTCTTGACTAAAGATGGTTAGACATAGGTTTTACTCTTACCAGGATTCTACACCAGCTGCACCAAATTCTATAGAATGTTGTATTGTTAAAAGAACATTTAGGCAAGTTCTTGGGATCTAAACTGCTATTGCTTCTTTTTCATCTACATGTACTGCTGTTGCTACATCTACTACCACCACTGCTGCTGTTACTACTACTACTACTACTACTACTACTACTACTACTACTACTACTACTACTACTACCACTACTAACTACTACTACTACTACTACTACTACTACTGCTGCTGCTGCTGCTGCTGCTACTACTACTACTACTACTACTACTACTACTACTACTACTACTACTACTAGTTCAGTAGTTGTGAAGCACCATAAAAAAAAAAAAAGGTAGAGTGCAGCTCCAAAAGGTACAAAAAAATACAAAACACGTGAGCTTTCGGCTTTACGCCTCCGTCAGACACAAAAACAAGAACAACAAACCACATATTCACATATAATGATATATAAATTTGAAGTAAAAACATTAAAAAAAAAAAGAATATAATATATATATATATGTGTGTGTGTGTGTGTATAAATAATTATGTAAAAAGTTATCTATAGAAGGATATACCCCCCCCCCCCCCAAAAAAAAAAAAAAAAAAAAAAAAGAAAGAAAGAAATATTGACGAAGTACACACACAACAATTTAAAAAAAATGAAAATTAAATAATAAATAGATATCTTTCTATATATAATCTTTTACATAATTATTTATATACATATACATATATATATATATTATTTTTTTCTTTTTTTTCACAATTTTTACTTCAAATTTACATATGTGAATATCCATGTGTGGTTTGTTGTTCTTGTTAGAGGCCTGAAGCCGAAAGCTTACGTGTTTTGTATTGTTTTATACCTTTTGGAGCTACACTCTACCTATTTTTTTTTAACGGTGCTTCACACCTATTCACAAAGCTCCACTGCGACATTCAATTTAATTGAACGTACTACTATTGCTGCAACAACTGCTACTGCAGATAAGCATTAAAATCCTATAAAAGCCTTGGCACCTACTGAAGACCGTTATTGTAACCTCATTATATAAAAATGAATATGTTTTTAACTGCAACATTTTGGTTTTCAATTTCATAGAATATTGCAATCAAGATTTTCTTATTAATTCACATTATATATAGGATTCAGCTTCAAACTTTTCAATTTAATGAAACTTAAAATTCAGGGATTATGGATCTGAAATCTTAACTGCGTGTGCATTTATGGTATACAGGTTCCTCTAAAAAACATAACTATTAGTTTTTCCTAAACTCACTTTGAAATGAGTAGCCCAAATCATGAATGTTTGGAAAATCTTAAAAGAAAATATTAGAATATCGTAATGTAAACTGCATGTATATTGCATTGTTCTACTTCATGCTGTCAAACCTCGTTGTACCAAGATGTTGAGGTATGAGTCCCAACATCAACAATGCAAAATCTATTGTCTGAATCCCCTCAGGCCTACTCTTTGATTATCAACCTAGTAGATGTACATCTGTAGTTAGGTGGAAAAATAAGTACATTATTTGAATAGAAAGAATGAAAGCCTTTTTCTTAGAAACTAAGATCAGATTCTACAGCTCTCATTTGGAATTGAAATGCATTAGCATTTCTTGCTAACAACCTTTACTATAATCATGTACAGCTTCATCATAGGTTCTTTTCCATTTTAAATTAAATTCAACATATCACTGCGAAAAGTTTAAACTTAGGTGAAAATGCAATTTTGGGTTCATATCTCAACATAAGAGATGTAGCACTGCGGAAAGTTTAAAATTATGTGAAAATGCAGCTTTGGGTTTATATATAAATATCATCAAATGATATGTATATATGTGATAACTGTAGTTGTACTTTTTTTGAAGCGCTATATTTGCAAATGATAAAAGAAAAAAATTTTTTTTTCAATATCCTGTCACCATTCATACCTGTTTGAAGATGTATACAAAATGTGCTTTTCCTTTCCATCCTCGGCTGATCACTTTTAAAACTAATCATCAAGCAACACGAACAATGCCTTGTCCATTCATGATCAATCTACATGTACCGTATATCAAGTTATACTTATAGTGAACCGGAAATTGCCACCATGTAAATGCAAAGACCAAATAAAAAAAAAAAATGGCAGAAACGACTTTCACTAGTTTCAGATTCATTCTACCTGTAGCTTTAGTTGCGGTTTGCCCCTTGGATTTTCATGACACCAAAAGCTAAATGATACGATTTGCTCATAAGGAAAATTTGCTTTGATGAGATTTATTTTTCCCAGATTTGTTGAACATCTACAGAATGACAGCTTTCTGCCAAGTCAGGAATAAGTCTGGCTAGGTGAGATCTAACTACACCACTAAAGAATCCAAAGAAAGATTAAATCCACAACCTTCAGTCTGTCAGTCAAATGCTATATTGAGTTATTTGTGCCCTTATATTCTAGATAGAATGAGCTTCATAAATAAAATAAACACTTAAATTGAATGAATAGATTCTTCTTTTTTTTTTATTTTTTTTTTTACAAACTCTTGAATAAGTGTCCAGATATACGTCACTTCAAGTTTTTAAAAAAGTGCAATAACACTAAAAGGGTTTTTGTAGATCTATATACCCTATTTTCTTGATGTTTAAAAGACGACCCCTTCATCACCCCCCCCCCCCCCAAAAAAAAAAAAAAAAAAAAAATTACAAAAACAATTTTTTAAGTTTTAGGAATTTGAAATTGATGTATATGGAGTGCCAGATAACTCAGCTTTAGCACTGAAATGAAATCATGTAGATTCTGCATTCAAATGCTAGATTTGATTATTTTTTGGAGATGAGATGGGAGGAAGCCTTATTATCTTACTGAGTGTAGTGCAAAGCTAGAAATAAGCATTTAAGTTCCTCTACTATACCCAGCAATAGCAGCCCTAGAATGAAATGCTAATCCTCTAAAAAGGATGCCATTTTAAAAAAAAATCCAAACAACATTGTAACTAAATAAGCAATCCCACACACAAGCGCAACAGTATAGAGTGAAATTCAAACTTTATATAAGACATTTTTTTTAATATCAGTAATCAACTGCACGTAATTTTAATCAACATGGCTTTCAGGAAACATCAACTAAATAATACTATATGTATGTGTATTTGTATAAAATATGGATATTACAATAATATGAAATCTTTTACTATTGTACAAATTGAACAAAGATTAAAAACTGCACAATTAATGTTCTTAACTTTTAAATTGAAAAATGCGACAGTAAATCATAATTTGTATTTTTACATGTACATAGACACCTCTACTTAGATCATTAAATCATTGATTTTTTTTTTTGTACTGTGCAGTTCAATCCTGATTGAGAGGTAATCCTGCTAATTAAAAATCTTAAAGTTTAATACAATGAATAAATCTCTCACAAGTTATAGTTTTTTTTTTCCTACTGCAAAATACACACAAGCAAAGTTCTGATAATAAGCAGCTATGATTTTTGGGAAAAAAAAAAGAAAAGAAAAAAAAAATCATAGTGAATCCAAACCCTATGAATGTATCACCTAAGATTCTTTTCAGAGACTACTGCAACTCAGAATACTGTAACAATAATTCACTCAAATCTTAAATGCATTGTAAATTTAAAACATTTCCATAATACTCTTATTGTCTACAGAGACCTATTTCAACCTGCAGACAGACAATTGTTAGTGATGTTACAGAAAAAGTACTTTGCAGGTTTTACTCTACAAATTAGAAAAGAATTTTATTCTAGTAATATTGAAGAGAATTATTTAAAACACTAATTTTTATAATCTTTTTCAGCCTGCCCCACAGCCAGCTATTGTAAATTAGCAAAATATAAATCTGTCACCTCAAGCAGCACAAAAGTCACAGTCAACAGAAATTAAGTCTTAGCACAGTTACACCATAGATTAATTTGGTGCAAATGCCCACTAGGATATGTTAGCAATATTGATTGTTAGAAACACACTCTAACACTATTGTAGTTGCACTGACAATATCTATTCCTTGGATCCATAATTATTTTTTAGCTTAAAAAAGTAACAAAATGGAAAAAAGAACCTTTACAAAGTTATTAAACCAGTGTTTTGTAAAACAAGGTTAAGTATTGTTTGGGTGTTGAGATCTAACCACTGACCCATATAATTATGATCTTAAATTGTAATCCTTATTATCTGAATATATTTTTTTCCTACCTCACTACACCCCAATTTCACTGGATGTCTCTAATATTATTAAGGAGAAAGCGCATAATACAATGAAAAAAAATTAAAGTAATTTCATATATTATAACTTATAAGAGAGACAGGGAAAGGGTATAGGGGGGACCAGACATAGAGAATAGGATATGGAGAGGGGAAGAAATAGAGCCTGACTGAAGAAAGGTGATAAATGAGCTCAAAAAGGGATGGAGAGATAGAGATAGAAAGAGAAATGTGACAAGGACTTTTAATCCTATCTGTATATTGTGCTTTACTATTGTGTTCTTACATCGGAGGTAATTTTGTGTCCCCACATTTTAAATAAAAAAAAAAATGGTTAATATTTTCTGTTCTTCTAGGGTGTCAAAAGTGCCCCATATTTTTTATGTAACAAACCATGTTAAACTTATTTGTATTAGGAGGGTGACAAAGCCACCCCACTTTTGCTGCATAAAATAAATTACCATCCTCAGCTGGAATGGTCAATGTCAGGGTGTAGATATTTACTCCGTCAGACTTGCTGTTCCCTAACCTCTATTTGGTTGACAATGCGATTTCTTGAGATACAACATGAAGGATCTTTATAATTCAATTCCTGTACCGCATGAGGCATATTTAACCTCATTGTTTCCTCCAGAAAGGACCCATAAATATCGCATAATCGTTTGCAAAAATGAGTTTTTTAAAAATACTGAAAATTTCCCTTGAAAATCCCCATTATAATATTTGAAAGAAAAATAAAACTTATGCCTGAGGTAACAAAGTCACTTCTGATTTATGGATGGGATTAACAAGAGAGAGAATGGATAATTCCATTGAAAATGAAAAACAAGAAATGAGAGAATTGGGGAAATAAAAGAGGGATATTAGCGTACACCCTCTTTTTCAATGGGTATCTTTATATTTTGTTAAATCAGCACATGAATCAAATCTGAAAATAAGAAACTATAATTTCTATCCAATAGCATTTTTAGAGAGCAGCCTTTTTTTTTTTTTGCTTAAATCAGTATCCATGAAATTTCATTGGAAATTGTGTAATACCAATAAAAACTGAGGAGGAAAAAGTATACAGTGCAATAATAAGGTAAAATAATTCAAATCCATGTCATCTGCTTGTGCATTCCTCTGATACATATCTTCAATTACTTTGGAAAATGAAATCATTAAATGAAACTCATATATTTGTCAGCTGTCCAGCAGTCAACTTTTTGTGAACTACGTCTATGTCAGGAAAGAATTGCAAGCTAGAGAAACATAACTTTTGTTTTGCAAAGGGGCTAGTGGTAGGCCCCAACAGGTGTCTACACTTCTAAACTCCATATCCCCTTCCATGAGACCTGAAGAAAAAAAAAAAAAAAGAAAAATATGTGAAAGTAGCAGCAAAAATGAGAAAACCCTAAATTACACCGGTAAGATGCAATTATTTCTTTTTTCATCAAGAATGAAGGTGATTTAATTAGGAAACCATGCAGTAATGAAACGGAAATGAAGATGTTTTATATGAGACTAAATCCACCTGCAACAACCAAAATGGCTTTGCAGAATGTCCGCTGCAAATTCTTACAAACTAATATAGCGTTCTCACGTAACAGAGGAAGAAGAGTATAGATTAATAATGATAATTCTAATGAGGTGCCATCCAAAAAAGATTTAATTCCCAAAGTTAGGTTTCACTTTACATCTCAAGTGAAAAAAGCTATGTTGCACTTAATTCAACATTAATTGGAAATCTGTTGGAAATCTTTATGTCTTGATTCAGTATGGATTATGTAATGTGGGTTGTTTAAATATTTTTTATTTACTTTTTTTTAATAACTTGTTTGAATGCATACAATTTTACAACTTACAAGTTAAAACGTTTAAAATGTCTCTGCAAAGTTTCTAAAAGATCAGAATGAACATATATTACAATCATGTAATCATTAACTGATTAAAATGCAAGCAGGAATATAAGATGTACCAGGTATACTGCTGCATCTAATCAGATGGCAACCTTTTGAAATGTGTATTATCTTACCTTCTTTTTCTGGTTCTGTATTTTGTTGGACTGTGGATTGGGACATTATGATTTTCAAGCATTGTCAGAAGGGACGTAGATCTATATTTCCTACATCTTAGGCTGCAGCTGGGCGCTAACATGGGTGAAGTGGTGTAACGGCTGGTGACCATGAACGATGCCTCCCTAGTTGGTCTGCCATCCTGAAAATATATCGTCGATGTCTGACGCTAACCATGTAAACGCCAATTTCGCCAAATAATTTTTTTTTATCTAAAAATAATCTCCACGTTGCCTTCTAACCAATCAGAAAATTGCAAGACAATGTGATGACAATAATGGCGCGAAATTGCCATGTGATCTAATCTCACATGACAAAACTATTCCAATCACGGATGCTCTAGTCGTGGTTCCGCCACACCAGAGCAGGAGAGCAAAGAACAAGCTTTTGTTTGTGATTTCTTACAATTTTCAAGATTTCTCAACGTCAAATGGTGAGTTTCCTATTTCAATGTTGCTATTTTCCTACACAGCCATTAAAAAGATAAAATTTATGCATTTTATAGCAATTAGCACGCTTACTATAAAACTGTAAAGGCGCTTGCATGAATAGCGCAGTCAAAGAAAGTCAACATCGTGTAGGCCATGTCGTGCTCGTGGCTCAAGCACGGATAGAGCAGCAGAGTTTGACTACTAGGTGACGGAAAGGTGGCGCTTGAAAGAATATTGCTTCCAAATATTTAGTATTATCCTATAGCTGGCTACTAAACATTTCAAATAATATACTCCTCAACAAAAAGATTTATAAATCTTTAAATGCACAGAGATTGAAATTCTGTGAACAATGTTGCACTTTTTGAAAAATTGATCAAGTTTTACAATTGATTTCTCAAAGAATTGGTATATGGATAGCAAAAGGGGTGGGGGAACCACAGACTTTAAAAATGTATTTATACCTAGTTGCTGTTAAAAAAGTTGGATTAAATTAAAGGAGATCCATTGCAAGCTCTTTTATGTAGTGCCTAAGATACTGTATTATTTCAGTATTATTTAATTTCATCTCAATTGAGCTATTCTATTTTTTTAATACAAACCAGGCGTAGAACACACATTTTACATCATTAATTTTTGTGAATAGTTGTTAAAAAGAGTAAATGTAAAAATTTCAAATAAAATAATGGGTATATTATGCCCATCAGAGAGGGTATTTTTTTATACCTAGAAATAGTAGAATGTTTTCACCTATGCTTTTCATTTATAATCATAATCTGTAAAGACTTTTCTAAATAAATTGGAAAATGAGAGTAACCAGGAAAAGAGCTATAACATACCTAAGAAGGTAGTCAAACCAAGGGATGTTTATTTTTTAAATTCATCCTAATGTTAGATGAATTAAGAGAAAGTATTGCTACAAGTCCAATTCTTCTTTTTTTTTTTTTTTTTACACTTTTACAAGTAATATTATAACCATTTGCAGTAGCATTACTACCAATGGACATTGATGAAGGGCCTTTCCAATCTAAATCTTGAAAAAAAACTTGGCGTGGGCTATAATGATTGGAAACATTTTACTCATATGAAATTGAACAAATAACATAGTCTTTGTGATCTTTTAGGTTATTTAGACTTAGTCAAAGAGTAAATTATGCATAGGCCTCTTACTTTACCTTAATAAATTGTAATTTAGACCTAGATCTAGGTACAAACTCAGGTTTGCTTTAAGGCCTGGATCTAGATCTAGATCTAGATCTAGGCATAACCCTTATATAAATCGAATGGGAATTTAGTTTTAAAACTAAACTTTACTCTTGAACTCGATTCTGAACAGCAATTATTGTTCCACATCTTACAATGCATTGCATTGAGTTTCCAAAGTCTAGATTAACTGTAGGCACTGTTATGATTGTAGCTCTAAATAAGCTTGGATTTAAATCTAGATCTAGCTCTATGTTAGATCAGATGAGGGACACTATGTTAAAGCAAAGACTAAATATTTTTTTTAAACAACAGTTTCATCCTTGAACAAGAACCGTTAATCTACATAATGTTCCAAACAGTTTTTGTATACATTAAACATCGTTGTCAAGCCCGATATGAAATGTAAACAAGGCAACAGCCTTAACTTCCGGGTGAAAAGTGACAATTTTTTGTAAAACACGCCAAAGTAAATGATAAATTAATTATCCCGACATTATTTTTAACGCTATCGTTAGAAAATGTTTTGAATGCGACTTAGTTAACGATGTCGTTAGAAATCTTCTGAATACGTCGTAGATAACGATATTGTTATAAAGACAGGTCGCTAATTTTACGTGTGCGTTAACTCCAAAATGTTTTGAATACGGCCACTAAACTCTAAGTCTAACATGTAGCATAGACATGAAGGGACTCCTTAATGTAATTATAATATAAATCTTGCGATTTCGATCAAAATAGTTTGCGAAAACTCACCTTTCAAAATTAATTCAAGTTTCATCTTGTCCAAGTTGTTCCGAGTTTTGTTAGCTCTATATCTAGATCTATGTATAATCGTCTTTGCAGGCACGATCTCTTCAATCGCAACAACGATTATGCTCAATTCAGTTAATAATACTTAATTAGATAGTGATCAGATCCCAGTTGATTATTTTCAAATTGGTGGTGTAAAAAGAAGCTTAATGGTAAATTATGAACACAGATTCGTATGGAAGTGGCGTCCATCATAGTTACGTCTGCTGAGTGCTGCTTAGTGCTTAAAGGCGTTTTGTACATTTTGAACCATCTGTGGACAAAAATAGCACAGCCGCCATGATTTCTGTAAACCACGTGATAGCTATAAAAACATTTTGCGGGTCGTTTTAACATGACTGATGGGTTTCGTCTTGCAGACTGCGACAGGTCATGGCCTACTGGATACAGTATACAGTTATTTCAGAGGGCTGTGGACTGGTGCAGAACGATGAAATCTAATCTACATAACATAATAGTGTGTAAGCTGTATATAAGTTTGAAGATAAGTTGGAACAATTGATAAGAGTGCTCAACTGTGGGAGCATTTCATTCTAGACTATATCTTTTATATATCTATATCTACTTTATTATCTAATATAATTATATATATATATATATATATATATATATATATATATATGTATGTATATATATATATATTTAAATATATGTATAGTTTACACCTTTAAATTGCAATACTGCAGCTGCAATAGATAATTTACATCTAGATTGGCAAAGTTAAGGATCTAAATCAAAATATTGTATTTTTTTTTAAGTTTGAGAATTAGAACTAGATCTAGATCTAGAATGTCTAGTAGATTTAGATCTAGATCTAGGCAAAGAAATAATAAATCATTTTGAACTCGATTTGTTTTAGAACTTTAAATTTATAGATATTTATATATGTATATATATATATAAACTAATTACAGGTTAGGGCGACCATTGTGCAAATCCTACTTAGGTATACCGTGGCTATATGATAAATGCTTGAATGAAATGGAGTGAGAACCAAAGAATAGTGTTGAGTGTACTTTAAATAGTACCTAAATGTACCTATTTAACTTCCTTTTATATTTTTCTAAGATATAAAAAAATAAGTGGTCGTCCTAATATTTACTAACAAAACTATAAGTATTAGGAAAACCACTTCAGAACTAAACAAAAAATCAGCTTTACGGTGACCATGTACAAATAAGTATTAGGAAAACCGCTTCTGTGCTAAACCAAATAGCAGCTTTATGGTGACCATGTATAAATATGCTACTTATGGTGTCATATTTATTAAGTAAATATCAGTGTCAGGGAGACACATACTTGTACATTTGGTGATAGGATAATTAGCAGTTTTATGGTGACCATGTACAAATGCTACTTATTATGGTGACATGTCAGTAAATATCAGTGTCAGGGAGACACATAGATTTCTTTCCATGTACATCTGATGAAGGGATAACTTTTGTATCAGTACTATTAAAGTTGACACACTTTATTTAATTAAAGTGAAATTTCAGTAACTGGGTGACACATTTTCAGCGTGCTCCGTCCTGGGTTCAAATCCAGCATACAAATATAATTTGGGATTTTTTTTCTGAAGAGTTCCAGCAGCTAGTGATAGGATTAGCAATTTATGGTGACCATGTACAGATTCTATTTAGAGTGGCATGTCAGTAAATATCAGTGTCAGGGAGACTCATAGATTTCTTGTCATGTAGGGCCTACAACTGATGAAAGAGTAACTTTAAATTTGTATCAGTACTATTTAAGGTGACTCACTTTATTTAAAATAAAATTTCAGTAACAGTGTGACACATTTTCAACATGCACCATCCAGGGTTCAAATCCTGCATACAAATATAATTTGGGATTTTTTTCTGGAGAATTCCAGCAGTTTTCTGGTCCCTGGCTCACATTAAAGTCTTATGTCTTAAAGCAAAGAGGCAATCGAAGCAAAAATATAATCCCTGATTCTGATATACCCTTGCTATATTAAATCAAACCAAACTGATCAACACATTTGTCTCACAAAAAAAACAAAAACCCACAGACATTCAGACGATTACAGTTTGAAAAAAGGAAACAAGAAAAGTTCATTTACTATGCTCAATTTTATTTTTTTTTTAATCTTGCATTAAGGCAAATACATTAAACACCAGTGAATTTTATTGAACATGTAACAATTTTAGTCATCAATCTCAATGTAACTTCATCACTTTCTATTTTGCTTAATTAAAATTTAAAAGTTAAACTTTCGTTTAATGAAACTGTTCAAAATGAGTTTTAAGAAATATATAATAAATCATCATTTTTTTAAACAATAGGGCTCTATTTGACAACAAATGTTCAAGTAAGTCCTCTTTCATGTCTGCATTGCTAATTGATATGCATATCCTGCCCTACACTTAATATAAATTGTTATACATGTACTTAAACATACAATAAGAATAACCTTAACATATATCCTTTAAATCTATGTCTATTACCTTACCCTAACTTATGTACAAGATATCTATACCTGATACATCTGTTTATATTAAAGTTACCAATATTCAAATATTCTATGTCTAAATATACAAAAATAAAAGAAGAAAGTTTATCTAAAAAACAAAACAACAACAAACATCAACCCACTCGTTACTTGAAAAACTATTCAAAATGTTACTGACAAACTTCTACATTTCTTCTTACTAAAGCATACATAGATTTCTTTTTCTTCTGATCTTAGCCATAACAAAATGTCTATATTTCAAACCAATGAGGCCTAATGTAATGTTCATAGTCTTGAAAATTAAAAACTTAAGTGAAATATCTTATTTGGCAGTTATTCAGTCAAACATTTAAAAGATGAACGTGCTTTGTTTCGCTCATTGAAGATTTTTGTCTTCACAAGAGAAATCTGCTCTTTTAAAGAGAATTTACTCGTTTCCTTTTCCTTGAAAATTGGGTGTTTTTCAAGGAAGGCCAAGATAGAAGTCTTTCCAGGCAGAGAGCCTTTGGAGCCCTTTGAAGTGCAATCGTGTATTGTTTCTGTAAAGAACTCCTTCACCAGGTTTGTGTTTTTGATTGACCATTTACAGTATCTCCTAGTGCCCTTCTTTGCATCAGTTGCCTCACTGACATTCTTCTTGCTGCTTTCACTAGTCAAATCTGGGAGCTCTTCAAGTTCTTCAGGTGTTGGTTGTTGAACATTGTCTTCTGTCTCAAATTCATTTATATGATCCTGTCCATTATTTTCTGTTGGTGGGGGGAGCTCATTGACAGCTCCAACGGAGGAGATTGTGGAATTTGTTTTTCCTGGCACTGGCAGCTTACAAGAAGAGGGATCATCAACAGCTTTTAGGAAACCACCCACATTGACTACTTCTCCAATTGAGAGAGGGCATTGATAAACATGCTTGTTTATAGCTTCTGAATGCCCCATGTGTCTGTAGAAGGCTTCACGCTCGTTCGCTGGAAGTTCCAAAACAGCATAAAGTGTTGACAGTCTATGTCTGAATTTGTCTGCAATCAGAAGGTCTGGTTTTTCCAATTCTGGACCCATCATTTTGATGACAGCTTTAATGCATTGCCAGCCAACAGCATGGTCAAGGGAAGTTCCAGTGTTGGCAAAAAGGAATGGATTAGCATCTGATATTTCCACTTCTGTTCTTTGCTCAATCAACTTCATGATTGGTTTTACTGTATCAATAGGGATCAGAATGGGCACCAATTTCTTTGAACCCTTGCCAGCCTGGTATGCCAACTTAAATTGTTCAAAAAGGGCTTTTTCAAGTGGATCTTTAACAGTTTGAACAAGTTGAGGATCAACCTAGGAGTTATTTGCAGTCTCTTCCCATTCCTGAAGAGTAAGCCTAGCAGGTTCACCTCCTCTCATGCATTGAACATGGTTAAACGACTAACAATCAAGTTCCGCATCTTTACAAAATCATGGTGGTCCCATTTCATCAGCTCATCATCTGATAGCTTTTGCATCTCATTCAAAATGAAAGCCCTCAACTTAGAAACATCTTCCTCAACTGGCACTGCCTGGGGTTTCCTGAGTGTATTTCGTCTTTGCTCACACATGACTTGTGCTGTGTAAAAGATATAGTCCCAATTGAGATCCAGCACTGCAGAAAATCTGTCAACCTCAACAGATTTTTCCATTTCATTAGTTTGAATATAGTACCCTTTGGCAGTCTTTATCAATTTCTTTAACACGTAGCCTATCTTCAGCTTTAAGCCAGCTTTGATTTCTCCATTTTCTCCTGTTGTGAGATCTCTGATAGAATCACATAGAGTATCAAAATGTTCTCTTTCTAGTACATTCTGTGCGCGGAGGTTATCATTTAAGGATACTACTCTCATTCTAAGTATTAAGTTGGCAAGCACTCTCATTTCTGACATGACAACATGTTTCTCTTTTTTATACTTTTGGCCCACAGCCTTTTACCAAACAATATGATTAGGGAATCACTTTGACACAACCTGCCAGCTTCATCATTTCTAAAACTGTCTATCACAGATTTAAATTCTTTTGTCACACACAAAGATTCTGCACTTCTCCATGATTTAAAAAAGTTAACTGAACCAGAAGAGGTCCCTGACAAATCAATACATTTTTTTTTGTGTCTATAAATTTGCTTCCGGTCAAAAAAGCCATGACACCCATTGCACATCCTTACATCAGCATTATTGCAGCTTCCTTGTCTTCTTTCTCTGATCAAATTGTGACCCTTTTCCATGAGACTTACGTTCATTTTCAAAATTCCATCTTTTCTAATTTTTTCAAATGCCCGACGCTGTTCCATTTTGGGAAGTTTTAATGCAGGAACCACAGCATCCTCCATCTTGTGCTTTCTTGTCAGATGCCTC
The DNA here is from genome assembly GCA_033675545.1 of Elysia crispata. Taxonomy (NCBI): domain Eukaryota; kingdom Metazoa; phylum Mollusca; class Gastropoda; family Plakobranchidae; genus Elysia; species Elysia crispata. The sequence continues at coordinate 141,394 of JAWDGP010003045.1, read as the reverse complement.
ACCAACTGAGATTGTTCTTCACCACAATAATAGCAGGGTCTTTTAGGTTTCTTCTTCTGAAACATAAACAGGAATTGTGATTTTAATGCACAACAAAGAATGGCTTTCTTTACCATGCAGCACAAGACAACTTAACTTCCACTCATCTAGTTCTCAAGCTATCTTGCAGTGTTGCAGAAATAAATGAATTTATGGTGTGGACAAGTTTTATACGTCCATTATTTTTTACAAATAGAAAACGTGACTACAGTGGAATTTCTTAGGTCATGCTTTACCCTTTGTTGTAACATTGTTACCGGTACATCAATTTCAGGCAATTTTTAACATCTGCTTGTGATGTTGTACACAAAAGGATACAAGGTGGCTGCAATTTACATGACTCACACAATTGCAGCAAAAATATGTGTAGGCTAATTTCTATGATGAACAAAAAAAATGCCTTTACCTCTGTGGTTGTATTCTGCACATTTGATGTTACCACTTTAGGAAGAGGACACACGTCATGATCACTCTCCTCTCTAGCTTCAGGAACAGTCTGTAGAACAATTTGTAAGTGCATTACTACAAGTTTGATTATGGAGTTTTTGTATGAATTGTGATGTTAAACCACAACAAAGAATGGCTATCTTTACCATGCAGCACGCGACAACTTAACTTCCACTCATCTAGTTCTCTAGCTGTCTTGCAGTGTTGCAACCATAAATGAATTTATGGTGTGGACAAGTTTTATACGTCCATAATTTTTTTAACAAAGACAACTACAGGGAATTTCTTAGGTCATGCTTTACACTTTGTTGTAACATTGTTACCGGTACATCAATTTCAGGCAATTTTTAACATCTGCTTGTGATGTTGTACACATAAGGATACAAGGTGGCTGCAATTTACATAACTCACACAATTGCAGCAAAAACAATATGTGTAGGCTAGTTTCTATGATGAACAAACAAATAAAAAATGCTTTTACCTCTGTGGTTGTATTCTGCACATTTGATGTAACCACTTTAGGAAGAGGACACACGTCATGATCACTCTCCTCTCTAGCTTCAGGAACAGTCTGTAGAACAATTTGTAAGTGCATTACAATTTTGAATCTAATGGATATTTGTATGAATCAAAAGCACCAAACGGGAGCTTGACAAAGCAAAGATAAAGTCTCTCAACTTGAAATACCCACAACACAAGTTTTAAGCCTTTCAAGCCCCTGGTTTAAATTCCGCTTGTATAGATTTGAACCCAGACTTATTATTCCAGAGCTTTAACTTAACTATCCTTCAAACCCCTTGTTCACAAGTCATGTCATTGAAATAGATTTATATCGAACACAGAAGAAGGAGAAACAGATTTAAAATTGGAATTGCTTGTTGCCATTGTACAACAAGTTTCTAGTACTTAGTATACAAAGTGACTGCAACTTAACTTCATTCATGATGCACTCAAAATTTTGGTAATGATTATAAACAAAAATGCAAAAAGCTGCCTTGGCCCATACCTTTGTGGCTGTGCTCTATTTTTCCGTGTCTATTTCCTGTATGGGAAATACTTCACTCTCCTCGCCACTATCACTACTTTCAGGCACACTCTGTTGAACAAATTTTATATTAAGTGCATATAATCAAATGCTTCCATGGTTTTACTAGTAATGGCATAGCAACTGAACAACATACAACTAAATACAATTGACTAAAAAACATTTTTTATACGTACATTTTCAGATCTTAAGTTTGAACATCTAGATCAAGATATATATATATTTTACAATGCTTATTTCCTTCCGCTAGTGATAAAAAGTAAAAAAAAACATTGGCAAGTTAAATAATGCTAAATAAAACCTCTCTTCAAATTATAGATCTAGATATAATAGAAACCACAAAATAAATAAATAATCTGATTAACTACAAATAAAAAAAAACATACAGAAGGGATGTAGGCATCGGAAGAGTCATCATCAGCATCAACTCCATAGTGCCAGGAGCCAACATCAAAGGGGTCCTCAGGGTCAATATCAAAGGGATCAAATGATGTTCCTGCCTCATCTAAGGAGAAAAACAATGGTGACAGGTCAGATTTCCAGTTTCCAGTTGAAAAGAGTCTAGATCTCTAATTCTAAATTTATAATAGAGTAGCATTCCATCTGCTCTTTAAAATTTTACAAAACTTAATATTGTTAGATAGACCTGGATCTAATCTAGAGATATTCTTCAAAATGCAAAAATTTTTGAAAATATTAAAATAATTTCTTTTTATGTATTTAAAACAAAGGCTAGAATTCCGTAAAGACACGCCACCTCCCAATAAGTGTTCAAGACTAACCAAATCCGGGATAGAATCTAGTTCTAGGATTAGGGTTGGGTTAGTGTTAGACACTTCTTTGGGAGATGGAGTGCCGTAACAGAAGTCTTTCCAAAACAAATCTAAATCTAGAATCTAGATTTCGATTCGGCTCTCTTAAACAAGTGTTCCCAAAACATTGATACCAATGCCAAAATTAAATAATCGTGTGCTTTTTGTGTGATTTCTTTTGATCACTTCTTGAAACAAATCTAGATCTAGATTCTAGTCTAGATGTCTTTTTCCTAGGCTGGCATCGATATTTTGGAAAAACGGCTGTTTAATAAAGCCCAGTTTGATACCTCATAGAATCTGCTAGGAACAGTTGTTTAATTAAGCCCTAGATTCTAGATTCCTAGATTAACTCACAGAAACTATCAAACTAAACTTGAACTTGAGTTGAAACTGCTGTGGGTGCATTTTAATCATTTTTCTAGCTTAAGTTTATAAATTAGAAATAGAATCTAGAGCAGAGGCTAGATACTAGAGTAAATCAGAACTTAGATCTATCTTTACCTTGTTTTGTTGGTAGATCTGATGTCGATTTTATCTTGCTTAAAGCAAGTTCTACCATTCTTTCACCTCTTGATTTAGGCTTCGGGAGCCTATGAGTATGACCGTCCATTTTGTACATTCCGCCATTCCATCACATTCTTCTTTCACTTCAGGAAATAGTGTTGGGCTGGAAAGCTGAGCTAAAAATAGCCATCTAAAACTAAAAATAGCCAACGTATATGTTTCAGATGTGCGCTTTTGATGAATGAAATTAATTCCCAAGAAACGGTGCTACTCTCAGATAATGTAATTAATTCTGAAGATGCACGTGGGTACACGAAGTGTGAATGTCATTTTTTCAAGAGATATACCGCTGCATTAAAAATATATTCAACATTTTCGTGAGGTCACCGGTTTACTGGTTTTCACAATGGTCACCCCAATTTGGCAAGTTGTGTAGAGGCCAGTATGGGTTTGCTTTTCATAATTAATTCGCAAAATTAATTTAGAAGAAACTTCAAACCAAAATGCACACGACAAGGGTGTGACGTCACTCTTGGTTCTCCAAACAGAGTGACAATGATCGATTGTATTAGGGTGACCAGATTTTGGTCGCCATAATGGCGAAGTTGTGTGCAGGCCAGCTTTAGGGAACCCAAATGTAGCCCTAATGCGGGTCAAGTAAATATATATATATATATATATATGTATATATTTTTATATATATTAAGATATGATATGGCCTATAGGATATGATGCTAATAACTCTCTTACGGAGTTAAATTTTCTTGCTTCTTCAAGTTCAATATTTTTCATGGCCTGATCAAACAAAGTTCTCTTAAATATGTATAGGTACTGTACCCATTCGGAAATCCTTCCGATATCTTTTCAGTATAGAGCTGATTTATTTAGCAACTCCCATGGGAGCTGTCTGTTCCAGCACATGTTTTTTTTGATCACTCTGTTTGTAATTTATCACATTGATAAATCTCAAGGGTCTACTTGGTTCAAAATTTTTGGACAAGTCTGTTGAGTATTTCAGTTGCTTGAAAATGATATTTTTTAAGCAACTTATGTGATGCATTATTTTTACTGTCCATAGTTATTGAAAAGACACACGCAAAAAAAAAGTAAATTTGTTGTTTTTAATATTATTAAGGGCTTTTTCCCCCCTTTAAGCCTCAGCATTTTTTTTCTGAACGTTTGGAGGATTTCATTTTTGGTCTTAAGTCATCTTGGAATAAAGTTGTTTTAAGATTCAGGCAATAAAAATAAGAATATTTGAGTTGCTTTTCTGTTTGCTTATTGTTCTTCATCAGAGTGAGAAGAGAAAGAGGTGAACATTTCTTCACTCTCAAGAAAAATTTTGTTCATTATTTGTGCTGCATGTAAACCATATTTTCTCCAGTAATCTTTATTACTAACCTGACATGTTCAAAGGTTGATATTACTGCTTTTGAAATTATCTTTTTCCAAACATCTCCAGCAAGTACCTTCATTTCACTCAACTTGAAAATGATGTTGTTTGCAACATCATTTCTAATTACATTTCTGGTTAAGGTCATAGCGATTGGGAGAACGAGGGGAAGGATAAGGGGATATAAACCACTTGGTGGTCATAATATATATCAGAGATGGTATGCTGCATAGATAGGAGCAGGTTTTTTTTCATCCTTTTGAAGCAAAAATATTTTTATACATAAGATTTCAATGGGACAGAATTTGTTTGCAATCAAAATTGTGTGATTTTCAAGGATAGCTAATATGAACAACTATATTCTGTCCATCCATGACTTGCAAACCATATTTTTTTTTAAACTATGATTTGTCAATGTAAGTACATATGTACTAAATTTAATTCTTAATTTGTCTCTTGTTCATGTTTCATATGAGGGTTACTTAAGATACAGATACCAAAGAAATGGCCATGCAACATAGCCGCAGAGTTGTAGTAACAGGAGTGGGTGTTGTATCTTGCCTAGGAGTGGGAACTCAATTTGTTTGGGATAAACTGCTTCAAGGAAGAAGTGGTATCACTTCTCTTAAACATAAAGGTAAGTAAATCTTAAATGAAATGTGAATTGTTCAATATCTCTTGCAAATGAATTTTCTTCTTGCACATAGCATAACTTTTTGAGACTAATGGATGTTTCAATTTTCTTAGAGGTAAGAAAAGGGCGAAAAGTTTTCTTTAAAATAGTTGTTATTACACATTCAAACTTCTGACATTTGCCTCAATATAAGTGCTTCTAAGACATTCACTGTAATATGTCTAATTCATCAAATTCCATAGTTTATATGAATATGAATAGTCTTCAGTAAAAAGATGAAAATGCCGTATCATTATGAATTAAATGATGCAAAGCACTCGCTCCATAAAGCAAAATAATATTTTATAAAACCTGACCATTAATAAAAAGGAAAAGATGATTTTAATTTTAAGTTTTAGAAAACACTCCATCTTGTCAGTGAAAATATTTATGAATTGAGTCTTGAATTCAGCTGATTGGAAATGAAATATCAAAATATCAAATCAGTTATACAATAATGGTAAAAAGAGTCACAATTTCTCCATTGCATCTTTGCTTAGATTTTGAACAAATTCCAAGCAAAGTTGCTGGCGTTGTCCCACGAGGAGATGCGATTGGTCAGTTTAACCCAGGCCTCATGCCAAAGATCAGTGACAAGGCAGTGACACCAATGACAGAGTTTTGTCTGGCAGCAGCTGAGGAAGCTCTGAGCATGTCAGGCTGGAAGCCTTCAGACGAGGTCGATAAAATGAAGACGGGTAATTAGAAAGATTTTGTATTAACTGTTAAAGTTTGTCCTTATTAAGCTTCATCTTCATTTTCATCCTTCATATATTTATATATAATATTTTTAGCTGATTATCTTCTCCTTTGATACTCAAGTCGAAAGCTTTTTCCATGCTTGTTTCTCACAGTGCAAATAAATTTACAATTTCAAGTTGAGTTGAGGTTGACATTGCAAGCAAGTACTTGAAGTATTTGTAGGCAAAACTGATGCTTTTTAATGTATCCTCTAAGTCTTATTTACACTGCCAAAACATTAATATTAAGAGATAACAAAAAGCCACATTTTAAGTTTTGGTAGATGAACTTTTACCCATGTAAAGGATATTTGGTTATTTCCCATGTTGAGACAGCATATAGATGCTAATTATAAAACTGATGCTATTGGTGCTATTGTTAATCCTTCTATCATTGCTGCTGCTACTGCTGCTGCTACTACTACTGCTGCTGCTGCTGCTGCTGCTGCTGCTGCTGCTACTACTACTACTACTACTACTACTACTACTACTACCATTATTATTATTATTATTACTACTACCACTACTACTACTACTACTACTACTACTACTACTACTACTACTACTACTACTACTACTACTACTGCTGCTGTAACTACTACTACTACTACTACTACTACTACTACTACCACCACTACCACCACTATACTACTACTACCACCACTATACTACTACTACCACTTTTACCACTACTACTACTACTACTACTACTACTACTACTACTACTACTACTACTACTACGACCACTACTACAACTTATACAACTACTACTACTACTACTACTACTACTACTACTACTACTACTACTACTACTACGACCACTACTACTACTACTACTACTACTACTACTTTGCTGCTGCTACTACTACTGCTGCTACTACTACTACTACGCTACTACTGCTACTACTACGCTACTACTACTACTACTGGGATACTGCTGCTGCTGCTGCTGCTCGCTGCTGCTGCTGCTGCTGCTGCTGCTGCTGCTGCTGCTGCTGCTGCTGCTGCTGCTGCTGCTGCTGCTGCGCTGCTGCTGCTGCTGCTGCAAACGCTGCTGCTGCCGCTGCTGCCCGCTGCTGCTGCTGCTGCTGCCGCTGCAGCAACTGGCAACGAAGCAGCAGCAGCAGCTTAACTGCTGCTGCTGCAGCTGCTGCTGCTGCTGCTGCTGCTGCTGCTGCTGCTGCCTGCTGCTGCTGCTGCTGCTGCTGCTGCTGCTGCTGCTGCTGCTGCTGCTGCTGCTGCCTTAACGCTTATGCCTGCTGCTGCTGCTGCTGCTGCTGCTGCTGCTGCTGCTTCTACTACTACTACTATTACTACTACTACTACTACTCCTGCTACTACTACTACTACTACTACTACTACTACTACTACTACTACTACTACTACTACTACTACTACTACTACTACTACTACTACTCCTACTCCTCCTCCTCCTCCTCCTCCTCCTCCTCCTCCTCCTGCTACTGCTCCTACTACTACTACTACTACTACTACTACTACTACTACTACTACTACTACTACTACTACTACTACTACTGCTGCTGCTGCTGCTGCTGCTGCTACTACTACTACTACTACTACTATTACTTCAACTATTTTTGCTGCTGCTTCTATTACTGATGTTGCTGACATAGCTTTTCTAAGTATGTACTGCAACTACTAGCACTACTAATTATTTTTTTTTTTTTGAAATAATCAGTAGAGATAAGAAATTATAATGTTAAAATGTTCTAATTTTATTTTGCCATCAAGATTTACTTATTTTACTTTTGTATATGTTTGCTGCTTCAAAAGCTGTTGCTATTGTCACTTATATTTTCCCACTATTCTATACCTTTTTTATTTAATTATTGTATTTCTGTTATCTGATTCCTTTCAAGGAATTTGAAAAACCTGTAATTGTAAAGTGCCTGTATTTTCATGGAGGTGTCTGTATAGGTACTGGTATGGTCCCTCTCGAAGAAATTGTAAATGCAGGTGAACAACTGAGGCAAAACAAGTACCGCAGAATTTCCCCTTGGTTCATACCCAGAATCCTAGTCAACATGGCGGCCGGTCATGTCAGTCTGGTATATGGCTTCAAGGTATGTTTCTCACTGCTTTTAATATTTAATTGTTTATCATCATCATCTCATTGGTTTGTAACATAAAAAAACTTGCGTAACAAGTATTTTATAATTTTAAGCTATAGATTTTATTCACAAGGAAAACCAAGAGAAAGAGAGAGAATAATCTTGGCCTTATTTACAACTTATGCTATTGACTTCCTCCAGCCAATCTCTAGCATTCATCTATTGGGAACCAGCAGTCTCAAGGCTAAGGTACTCACATGGTTGACAAACTAATCAGCAGTGTTACAATCATGTCCCTTATATTTCTTTCATAGTCTTATATAGGGATGCATATTTTTGCTCATACAGTGGAATCCGTTGGAAGTCAACATCACACTGCGGTCCCAGTGCTACAATCATGTCCCTTATATTTCTTTTATAGTCTTATTTAGGGATGCATATTTTTGCTCATACAGTGGAATCTTTTGGAAGTCAACTCTCGCTTGAAGTCAACACCACATTGCGGTCCCGTTTTTTTCCTTCTTTGTTTAAGTAACTGATTTCTGATAAAGTCAACGGCTTAGGCACATTTTCGCTTAAAATCAACATCACATAGTGGATAGAAAAAGGTGAAACCCATAAAAACGGGGATGCAAAGAGATGCGTGAGCGAGATATAGCTCTTTGTTTGTAAACCCAATTCATTCAATAAGTCACTGCGTATAAATAACATGCGTTAACAAGGCCTAGCTAAGTTAGTATCGTCTTGCGCGGTTGTCACTGAAAGTAACAAAAGAAGGGTGCGTAGGGCGTGGGCAGGATTTTTTTTCCCTGAATTGAATTCAAAACGAAAGCAGTGATGGTCCACAGCCCATAATTAAAGAGGGAAGTGCTGAAATAATTATAGCAAGAATTGTAGGTATGTACACCTATTTTGTGTTTTTGTGTGTAGTACATCAAGCTATTTAAATAAACTTCTTTCCAGACTTGGTGTGGTTTTCTCTTTGCCTAAATAATTTATATAAATTTACCAGTAACATACTATTGCATAAAGTAACGAAATGGAGACACGGTAAAGGGAGACCACTATAGTATGATAATTAAGGAAAGAGAGACAATCTGTTTTTTAACATGAATTTTTGGACTTGATTCCTGGAAATAGATAAAATCAATCTTGCTAAAAGTCAACACTTTTTTGGTCCTGAGGTGTTGATTTTAAGCGGATTCCACCGTATATGTTTCTATTTTCCATAAATTCTTATCTTTTGAGTAGATAGAAAAATCTTTTGAACATTGTTTCTCCAAAAAGGCTCTGTTATTTGTGCCTTATTGCTTGATTTTGTATTTTGTATTTTTTAATAAATTTAATCCAACATATAGAATTTTGTAATTGTAGAGTCTTAGTTTTAACATTTCTATCAAAATTAGAACTCAAATGATAATTATATTGTTGTATTTCAAATCTACAGTTCAAGGAATAAATGAAACTTTAATATCTATCAGTTGTAAGATATTACTGATTTTGGTCTCAAACATTGGCTTTCTCCATACAGGGACCATGTCACTCTGTGTCCACAGCTTGCACAACAGGCCTGCATGCTATTGGGGATGCTGCTAGATTCATTCGCAATGGAGATGCCTCTGTAATTGTGGCGGGTGGATGTGAGGCTTCAGTTACACCTCTGGGCATGGCTGGTTTTGCTCGCATGCGTGCCCTTAGCACAAACTTCAATGATGAGCCTGAACATTCCTCGAGGCCATTTGACAAAGACAGAGATGGCTTTGTAATGGCAGAAGGAGCTGGATTGTTGGTTCTCGAGGAATTAGAGCATGCAAGACAAAGAGAGGCTCCAATTTTTGCAGAGGTTCTTGGATATGGTTTATCTTGTGATGCAAGTCATGTGACTGCTCCAAGCGAGGATGGCAGTGGGGCTCGCCGCTGCATGGAAGGAGCTCTTAGAGATGCAAAAATCCTCTCCACAAGGGTTGGACATGTGAATGCCCATGCAACATCTACACCTCTTGGGGATACAGCTGAGAGCAAGGCTATCTGGGATATCTTTGGAGAACGCTGTGCTTCAGATATCCTTGTGACATCAACTAAAGGAGCCACCGGCCACCTGTTAGGAGCAGCAGGCAGTCTTGAGGCCATTTTCACTGTAATGGCCTGTCACTCAGGAAAGGTTCCCCCAACTGCCAATCTGGTTAACCCTGTTACAGGTTTTGATCTGAACTATGTCTACAACAGAAGTAAGAACTGGGACAGTTTTAACTTTCCAAGAACTGCAATCAGTAATTCTTTTGGTTTTGGTGGCACAAATGCAGCCATATGTTTTTCAGAATACATTTATGACTGACAGGAACTCCAAACATAGTTCTCCAATTCTTGTGTGTGTGTATGAGTGAATTTGTTTAAAGTGTGAATGATTCTGATTTTATCAATCAATATTATGTATATATCACTTTTTTTATCAGATGTGATTGACAGTTTAAGCAGGGTTAGTATACCAGTACATAACAAATCATTGGAAATAACAGCCAAAAACATCGCATCAAAGGGTGATGATTTAAATCTACCATTGGTACATTTGTCACACTGCATCTGCCTAAAGACAAAAACGCATGTATAGAGACCTTATAACTGGCCCGACAATCCAACTAGAAGTCAAACCTGTTAAGATTTTTGGTCATATTTTTCTACTCTTTACAAAGACACACACAAAGTAGCAATTGCAATGCACCTAGCTCTTTGTCACATGCAATATTTATTGTGGAAAGCTTCTGAGGTAAGAAGTTGCTTTAGGTCAGGACTTTCTTGGTTTTCATAGCACACACTAAAAAGCTTGGAATCTCAGCTACACATCTTATACACTGTACTTTATTTCTCAACATAGTCACCATTGTGATATACACAAAACTGCCAACATCGGACTTAGTAGGAGAACATCATTGGTGCAAAAATGCAAAGACGTCTACAGCATCTTTCACAAACAGCTGCCACCACTTCATTATAGTACGCTACATGTAATGATTTCCTTTCAGATACTTGAGTTGGCAGAACAAGAAATAGTTGTTTGTAGGGTGCAGCAGGAATGAAAGTTTGAAATGCACTAAGATCTTGAGTTTTGCAACTGGTGGGTGGGTATACATAGTCATGCTGCAGTATTAAGTCTGTTCAACACCAAACCCACCTAAAATTAGTTTAAAGACAAAACATATTGTTCAGAATTCCCCATTTGCCCTTTATTTAGAAATTCCACATGAACTACATCCTCCATGTCCTAGAAAATGGTTAACAGGACCTTTATGCTGAACTTTCTTGGACTTCATAGACTGCCCTTTGCTTTCTTGGTTTTATTTATGTTTATTCACAATTCTCTACAGTTTAAAAGTCCCTATTTCTTTATCATACTGTCTCAAGAGCTGGATTTTTGTTTCCCTCATTTGCATATTCATTTTTAAAGTCAAGTGCCCTGTGACCCCTACACGAGCGACTTTGCAGTGAGTAACCCAAGATAGTTAGGCCTCTTGCAATATGGTGCACTGTTTCCTCTTAATTTTCACCTCAATAAAGATTTTTCTTTGGTTTGTCCTTCATTTGGCTCTAATCCAAATGTAGCCCTTTCCTGACTGCCCTTGTCAGAAGCTGAAAGCAGGCTACTTGGGATGCTTAGATGTCTCTGTGGGAATAAAAATGGTAGAATATCTTACTCATTTTCGAACTGCTCCATCAGAAATACATATGCATGTATATGCATTTCTGTAAAAAAAACTTTGGTCTATCTTGGATATTTGCAGCAGAACATCCTTCAACTGTGAGGAATACAGTAGCTGAGCACTGCTTGATAAGAAACTCTTAAGATATCTCCATTTTTTCTCAAATTCTGAGGTTGTGCAATGTCACAGAGATATGTTGTAGTTGAGTGGAGGGAAACTTTGAGATATGGGCAAACGGAACTACTTATTTTCCCACTTGCCCTCGCATACTTTAACTTTCTTCTGAGACATTCCACTTCAAGTTTTGACTAATCCAAATCATACCAAAAAAGAACACACACTCATCATTGGCACTTAATTCTAAAATCTGTGTTGTCATAAGATATGCTATTGAGTCACAAACTGTCCTACAATCAGGTGATCACATTGTATAAAAACTTGTAGTATTTTCTTTATCCAGTTAAAGTACGAGAAGTAAACAATCTAAAGAGAGAGAAACATACAAACACAAACAACTTTTACTTCTTTCAGTTCATACATTTTATTTGATTATTCCTGTAATCCAAATAACTTGTAAAAGTGTACAACAATATGGCAAAACAATAAGAGAACAGATTAGAACAGCATGGGTTTAAATTCTAAGCCAAAAACTTGCATTAAACAAAATGACATTTACACTAATCATAAATACATTGCACCGATAGATCATTTTATTTTATGGTTCGCCACACAGATTACTGATTAAAATATGTGATTTGAAATACGATTTGAGATCAAAATCTTAGAGTAAGATATTGAATAATCCATACAACTGCAAGTTGCAACTAATTGGGTCAAATGTACAGAATATATTTTGAGTGCTTATAGCATAAGGGTAAAGCTTCAATCTCTTTCATTTTCTATAAACTGTATGACCTGAAAATCTTATGAATGGGCCAGTTTTGAAATTGGCTTCACTTTCCAAACTACAATAAAACATTTGTAGCAGATCACATGAACTCTTAACATCCTGATCGCCAAGCTGCTTAGCAGGTAAAAAGTACCATTTTTATGGCTCGCCACACTGTGTGGCGCACAGACTAACATTTCCTTATACAATCCTTTTTCAATAAAAGCCAACTCAACTTGTAAAAAACTGGAATTGACATAATTGGTTTTCAGTTTGGAGCATTTTCAGAATTGAGGAAAGAATTAATCTTTTCAGCAGTTTTTCTTTTGCATTGTTTATGTCCATGCCAGCCTATTATTGTGAACAAGTGATCCTAGAAAACATGGAGAATAGGCCTCAACATTATATAAAAGCTCTGAAACATGAAAAACAATCAGAAAGTGGATGAGTTGTGATGATCCAACTCTAGTTCTTGAATTAGTTCTGATTCAGACACCCATGATAGCGAAAAATGACCTACACTTGCGGAAAAAGTAGGATCCAATGACAAAAACAAATATGCATACCACATTAAAATCAAATTTATTATGTCTGTAAAACTTTTCAAGCCCTTTTTTATATGTGTTATATGTCAGATTTGATTAGTTTTTAACAAAATTATGGTGTGAAACGTATCGCCTAAGCAGGCCCAAATGTGGATCCAAATATAGCTCCATAAAATCGCTGATTTTGCCTCCATATGCTGAGGGTTAAAAGAGAATAAAATGTAAATGTTCTCTTATTCAATGCCAACTTTTCAGCCTACAGCCCTTTCTTTTCATCACAGTAATTTTCCACAAAATTTAAATGGCACACAAATTTCACTTCTTTTCCTCTAACAAGTAACATGGAAGCATAAGAAATACGTGAGGCATGAATTTGAAGCTTATTTCAATGCAACTGTTTGCATTTCCTTAAAAAATATTGAGAGAGGTAAAAATAACAGGTGCACAGCAAGACCAATCATGAACAATGCAAAGTAAAATTAATGCAAATACAAATGGTAACCATAATTTTTATCACAGTGTGGGTGGGTAAACTTAATCTTCTCCTGCATTGCAATCATTCTTCTTGTAGCCCATGATCATAATTTTGGGACATTTTTGTAATCTTACCAGGAAAGTGGTAAATATTCTTGAAATTCTTTCATAGCTTTCATGTTTTTGCCACATAAAGTTTATGGTAATCATGTAACACAAGACTGAGAGTTTTGTGGTATTAAATTAGATTCATACATGCCTTTATGCATGAGATATGTTAAAAAATGTGCTGGCTACAAAGTTTGAGATATCTTTCACACCCATTTGAAAGATAAGATCTTACTCTACATCCTTCAGTTGCATTTCTTCATAATCTTCTCAGTTGAAGAAAAGATGTTCATCTCTTAAGGATAACTCTTATTTCAGAATATTGAAGCTATGCTTTAACCGGAAATTTCATTGGCATGGATTTAAATTAAAAAAAAAAGATTACAAGTACCATATGAAAATGAGAATCTGCATGTTCAAGGAAGAGAGACACTTTTAAAAGGTATTTAATTAAATAAAATTCATAATATTTTATTTTTATAGTATTAAGTGCTTACTTTAATTAAGTCTTGAATATTCTGTTTTTCCACTAAAAGGCATGCTTAAAAAAAAAAAACAAACCTGGGTACCAGTAGTTAAAAAAGTTAAAAACCATTCATATCTTCAGTTGCTTGAACAGGGGCACAGATAGGATTCAGCTATTTCAGATTCTTAACTATATTATATAAACCGAAAAGAAAGTCAGCATATTGAAAAAAAAAGTTAGGGCATCAGACTATGGCAAGGCAATGGAAAATTTTATCAACAAACAATGTTCTTAGACAGCTGCCTTTGACTTTCCTTTCTTTGCAAACCACTCGTTACTCTTATCTGCCGCAATTGCCTGCCAAAAGAGATATAAAACAAATGTTGGGAAAAGGAAAAAAAATTATGACAATTCATTGAAAGAATTTCAAGGTCTTACAGGTAAATCTATTTTGTGAACAATGCTTTAAAAGGGAAGTATTTACAAATTTACACAGATCAACATTTGTTCTAAAATTTAGGAGCATTTAAAGTGTAAAGATGTTTTTATTCCCTGAAAAATATGGGACACTACCTTATGAATTTTTTCACAAGCTCTGTGAAAAACCATGGCTGACTATGGTATCCTGTTTGGTTCACGTCAGAGTTTTGGTCCAATCTACACATGATTGTTATTGATCTAATCTAAACACAGCGCTATATTTCTAGACTGAAATACTGTGATGTAGAATCTTAAAAATCAAATAAGGCAAATAACTAGAGACTGTATGACTTGGCAAATCACCTGATCTAAAAGCTCTGTCCCATTTGGGTCCAGCTGAGACAGCTGTTTGAAGTCCTCATCAGAGGCAAAGCAGATCTCATGTTTGTCCTGAAATCATTGAAACAAAAAACCCTGAAATAAGTCCTTAATCTGAAATAGGCTTGTGTGAACATTTAATTAATCAATGGCAAGCAAATTTTGAGGTAAGAAAATTTGTCATAAAAGAAATACGATGAAAATTCTAGAAATATTTTTAAAAGAGGAAACATTCTACACCTTGCCAGAATATACTTCTTTTATGATCAGATGAAAACACTATTTAAATATTTTTTCCCTCTCAAAAGGTTGCAGATCAAAAACAGATTTAGATCACACCTTTACAGATCCTTCCTTCACTGTTTCATTTTGCTTTCAGAAAGAGAACACTTGAACTTTTAATCTGACTTCATTGTGACCGGTTCTTATCAAACTTAACTGTCTGAGTTGCTGTAAGTTTTGATGTCACACAAAATATACAATTATCATTTTCAGGTTCAAAAACAATTTGTTTGATATAGAAATGGATATTTTTTTCTAGTAAAAAATGTAAAGTTGAGATATTTTTACTCACAGGGTCAGCCACAATGACCACTGTGACCGTTGCTTTGCCAGGTGTGGGAAGACTGACAAGAGGGGTCAGAATAGTCTGATTATCAGATTTCATCAGTTTTTCCATCTCAGGCACCTGGAAGGATGTGAGATAAAGTGTAGGTAATTCGACCCAGAGAGACAAGGAAGATAAAATAAAAGTTAGTTCACAATAATCTTTATCCTGAAGTTATAATTCTGATTGATATTTCTTTTTCTCTTTACGGCTTTATCCTTTATGATATCATCAGAGCAAATCAATTCAGACAGCATGTAGAATGTTATAAAAAATGCAGTGGAACTAAATTTGTTCGATGCACAGCTTGGCTATAATCTTTTTGATAATGTTAAATAATCAAGCGGAGCTTTGCACATGGTGATGGTCTTTTTTTTTCATTAATAGTTTAATATGCCATTTTGCTTTGCACATAATTTAGGTGATCTTAATGTTTTTTAAACCTTATGATATCTTCAAATTAAAAAAAATCTTGTAGACATAATTTATCAGACACTACCTGTATTCCTGGGAAGCCAAAGGCAACTCGTCCAAAAGCCGTGGCATGATCAATGGAAGTCCCAAGATCTACCAGTTCCAACTGACACTATAGGGTGGTAAAGAAGATTGTTTAAACACAAAAGTTAATGCTAAAAACAGAAAATAATTGAGCAAAAGAGATCAGGTTTAACCCATTACTTATAATTTTGTTTTGAGTTTTGTAATCCACAGGTCATAAGTATATTTTCAGAATTTTAGCCTCATGGGCAACACCATAAAAAGCGACATTTTTTGTATATGTAGAGACTAGACTGCTTACATTTCTGGAGGTACTTGCAGCATGATATAAACCTCAGAATGTCTGAACTCAAACTAATTACTTCAAACACTTATCAAAGTAGTCTGATGGCTAATTGCAAATCAACAGTAACCTCAAGAGTCAGAATATCTGAAAATTTTAAATCTTTATGAGTTATTCAAAATGAAAAAAGAAATGTCCTAAATTACTACTTCAAAAACACCAATTTGATCTAGGGCCTGAACCTAGTGGAAGTGAGGGTCAAAATTGAACATTTAGTCTGGATCTAGAATGACAGGTCCCTATCAAACCAATAACTTTAACTTACTTTAACCGCTTACGTACTTCAAATTATTTTTTAAACTAATAAAAGTGTCTGAGCAGTAATGTACTCGAAAAAAGAAACACTGCGACCCTGATAAAGGATATTATTGATATGTTATATGTGACAGCTTTACCCTGATGTTGACCTTTTTCAATTCCTATTATGATGGCAAGGTGTAGGAAATATGATGTATCTGTTCATAGACATCATTGTGGGAAAAATCAAAAGCAGAGAAATAAAAATAAGGCCTACCTCTAAAAGCCAGAAGCTTTGCAACTGTCTGCACAATCAACATAAGGTTATGACAGTTATAACTTTGAGGAAGCCCAAGGGCCCTAACAAGCTTTGGTCACTAGAGCCACAGCTTAGGTATTGTCAAGAATGCACATCTGATCCAAAGCTAAAATCCTCTCAGAATAGAATAATTTTTAACAGACCCCAAAAAATTGTTTCCACTCTTGCTGTCTACTTGTTTCTTTATACACAGAGTTTCATGGATGTTGAAAGAATATAGTTTTAGTTATACATGTGCAAGCAAAAGCAAAATGATCTTTATGAGGAAAATTTCAGATTCATCTTGCCAACATAGATGCTTTAATGTTAAAAACCTGAGTAAATTTATTTGAAACTTCCAGATGCACTAAAAACTCATTTCATGATTATCCATATTCTAATGATCCAGAGAGGAATTACACAGCGCAAGAATAATCAATACAATCTGAGATACTGGATTCAAATTTGAAGGCAGGTTCAGACCCAGGCTTAGGTAGTCTTTTAAAAAATTATATTTTAAAAAATGTTCAAAACCTTTGTTTACTGTAGCAACCATTATTTTTAATGCATTCTGAGTACTGATAGGATTTAAAAAAAATAATCATTCAACCTGATTTAGTCCTTGTGATCGATAGCAAATAAAGGTACTCTAAAAACAATCATAAAATCATCAATATAATTAGGTCTATGCCATGGACATATTCATGAGACATAAAACAAAATAAAAACCAAGCAGAGGTACTTTCATTACTTCACCTGATCTTCACTGAATCCCAGTAGAGCCTTCTTTTCTTCTTGTTTGAAGACTGTCATTCCAACAAGCCTGGTCCAAAAATCTGACAGGAAATGAAGATTATGTATTTGAAAATGTCAGTTCAGAAGCAAGAACAACGTAACAAGATATTTGACAATTAATTTCTATTTAAAACATTTATTTACAGAGAATATATGAACACTTTTCTCTGACACAAGCATAATTTCCAGTTGACACATCATGATAAAGCATATACAGGGGAAGGAAGGTCAGTATCATAATAAAGCTTAAGACACCAGGGACAATCACAAGTTAGCAGTTCTTCAAGAGTGAACACTTTCAAGGTATATTCTAATATTTCAAATTCAGATAAGTCAGAAAATCCTCAGCTAATGTATCAAATATCAAGGCTATTTTATTTTCTCTTAAATTCTTTGTATTAATTGTTACATCACTGTTTAAATGTTTCTATGGCTAAGATTCCATACATATTTCAACGCGAAGCATAGAAAAATATTTATTATCATTAACATCAAACATATCAGATTATGTTTTTAATGAACTACTTGTCTGACAGATTGAGGCTTTCAAAGTATTCCCAACTGTAACTAATGAGCAGGGCTTAAGAATCGTGGAAGACTATAACAAACAAGGCATGAGTGATCAGATTTCCATGTTAAAATTTTCAAACTGATTCAAAATTTGAGCAGTGTTAGATTATATGTGAGTCGAACACATTAATTACGCCATATCAGTTTTTGGCCTTGCCTGAAAAATCCTATCACAAAGTCATTCAAGGTAAGCAACTTTCACAACCTACATAAGTTGTTCTGAAATAATGTGAAAAGTTGTAATTCAAATCACTTAATTAACCAGTGTTAGAATTGATCTCTCATAAGTACTGAAAGAAAGTTTAAGCTGATTATAATATTGCTCAATATCTATATGCACAAGAACATCCTTGTCTTCTTAAAAAGAAGGAAAGTTGCAATAAGATTCATTTTGTGAGACCTATATGGCTTTATACTTTCAACCTTCCCTTAGAACAAGTACAAACTGCAACTAAGAGAAGTCCTAAATTTAATAGCCAAGTATTCCCTTACCAATTATAGCAATTTAGAAGTTCACAAATATTACTCACCAAGAGATTTTTCCAGGTTAGAGCATGCCAGTGAGTATGTCTTGACAGGGCCTGAGAAAAGATAAAAAACACAGGAAAGAATTAGTCTTGATATTATTCTAATTGCAATATTTGGGGGTACCAGAGTTGAATAGACTTTAGGCATTAAAACTTCTTGAGAATTCCAACGGGGCAGGAAGATTGCCAAGTATGATGATGATGCTGAGGCAAACACGAAGAAGGGTCATAGAAGAACATGATGAATGCTTAAATTAATAGGAAATTGTATGCATCATTGGTTTATCAAAATTTAAATAAAACACTCTAGTACTATAAGGGGTCTGCTTTTCTTATCACATTGTTCGCAATATTCACAGCATTTCTTTTCTTTAAAAACAGTTTCTCCTGAAGATAGATTTGAGCCTATTTTATGTGCCTTCTGGTTTAGTGTATGCTTTGACTTACATCCTTCTGTAGATTTGTTGACAATCTTGAACTTGTAGCCGTCAGGGCAGACAAGAACCTCCAGACCATCTTCCTGTGTGACAGGGTAACCAAGCCGTTTTGCCTTCTCTACAATGGTGGTCGAATGAATAGTGAGACCCTGAAAATACACAACAGTTAGAATTACACAGGCTGCTTGAAAATGTCAAGTGTTACATTCTTTCTCTCTCAAGTCTCAAGGTTGTGTTAGAAGAATCTTACTATCTTTAAAGAGAAAAAAAAATTACAAAAAACAACAAAACAAACATGCATTTAGATTCTTAAATGCTTGTCAACACGATGGGCACAGAGAGCTTTGGTGCGTCTACTCTGAAATCTGCACATTGTTCATTGTTGATACCTGTAATCTGTTGGCGAATTAATCTAGGGCCCATTTGTTAAGCTTAAAGTTACCTGTTTGAAATGAGCCAAATGGCTTGAGAACAATTTTTAATGGAATACAATAGGTTGAATGTCCTGGAAAAAATACTTTCAATTTATGGAAATAATTTATTTGAAGCCTAAAATAGGATAGATCTGATTAAGCTATAGCCTTATAAGAATGGTTCTACAGATCAGAGTTGTCGAAAGAGTATAGAATTAAGTACCAAGAAGTCATTCCCATGTTTGTAGCTGCCAATACCATAGTTGTATGTTAGTTCCACCACAAAGTGGGAATCCTCCGGGCCGTAGCCAATCATAGTTTTGCTCCACTTTCCATCATATGGCCTGTTAAAGTTGTTAAAAAACAAAAATCTCAAATTCATATTTGAAGGGTAGAAATATAGAGCAGTGCAACATGAAATTATGAACTTTTTTTTTTGAAATGCTGTTGAAAATCCCTCAACACTTTCTTGTACTTTATTCATGCACTATGTCCTAAAAATGTAGTGGACAAAATGGAAAATTCACAAACACATCTCAGGGTAAAAAAATCAATGTTAATTATCTTTACAATTTGTCTTCAGTAATAAACTGTTTGGAAGGACTTGGCTACAGAATTCAATTCCCTTTCCTTTTTTTCTCAAAATAGTAAGCACAAAATCAAATGGACTAATTAGATACCTTGGAAATAGGCTAGAAAGATCATGTGTAAATTTTTGTCAACAGTGAAAAAATATTCTATACTTTTAAAAAATATTTCAGCATACCCAAATCACACTATTTGTCAGGACAACAGATTTAAACACCGCAATATTGGCCCGTTTAGACAAAGACTGTCCAAAGTCAATATAAATTATGTGGATAAACTCCAGTATAAGGCAAATCTTGACAGTAGTAGTAGGAACAAACTCTTCTCTGGTGTAAGATTCTCTGTAAATATAACTCATAGCTTTTAAATTCAGTGCTCTGCTGTATCTAAAAAGATATAATAAAACACTTTACACAGGAGATACTCCCTTTTAATCTTAATATTAAAAAATTTCTTAGACATCTCTAAGCAGGATCTCTACTTGTTAACACAGATATATATATATATATATATATATATATATATTGAAGATAAGTTGGAATAATTGATAAGAGTGCTCAACTGTGGGAGCATTTCATAGATATAGAAGATCTTACCTTAAATTCTCTTTATACAACACTGGTGTTTCAAGCAGAGGACAAAGTTTTCGCTTGTCCTCCGCTCTCTTCGGGTATGACCGAACACACTTCAGTCATACCCAAAGAGAGCGGAGGACAAAGTTTTCGCTTGAAACACCAGTGTCGTATGAAGAGAATTTAAGGTAAGATCTTATATATATATATATATGACTCATTCTCAAAAGGTGCCTTTTTCAACCATAGTCACAATATATTAGAGGTTGAAAAGAAAATACAGCTTTAAGTCTACATTTTTTAAGTCCTACACTTTGCACATGTAATAAAGAGATATTTTTAACAATATCATGTTGTTTATGCTTGTCTTGTAAAATTTATGGGATGTTCAAAACAAAAAAACACAGTTTTTCTTGTGGATTTTTGTTACATTTTTGGGTGGTGATTTTCTCTGATCTTCAGCTTTTGTCTAGTTCGTTTTCAGAGTAAAAGGAATGATTAAAGAACATAATTCTTTATTCATCATTGAGAAAAGGAACACTATTTTGCAATGACAAACATATTTTCCTGCTCTACTTAGACGTATTGCATTGTGTCATCATGGCCCATTGAAATAAAAGCTTTTTATAACCCTCAATGAGATATGATAATTGATTCACTCTGATTCACCAGCACTGCCATGCATCAAACTTTATTTTAGAAGCTACTTTGGCACAATGTTATATCAACTGAGCTGAAAATAAAGGTCTGTTCCTCAGTATTCCATGCCTGTGTCATTGCGATATGTCTAAGATTGCAGCTGTCACTGATTCAACAAGGCTTATTTTGATTCTTTGACACTGTCAGAACTTTCTAGCATGGATAAAACACTCAATAAAGCCCACTTTTGCTAAAGCAGGAGCAAAGAATTTTCCAAGAAGAAGATTTCTTTGCTTGTGTCATTCTGTTTAAATGCACTGACAGGCGATATGTCTAAGACCAGCAATGCCTCTGAGATACCCTAGAACTATTTCATCCATTTCATCTTTGGGAGTTTTATCCAAAAAGCGATTTTAAAGAAATTTTAACATTCAGAGAGCTTTCGTTTTGGATAATAACTATTTTAAAAGTGTATGAGGCAGTTTAGATCAATACATCTACTAGATCTAGATATAGAGCCTAGATCCATGTTACAAATAATGTAATAACTAATATAGATAGGTTTTTCTCCATTTGGTGCTTGTAATAACCTAAGTAAGCCTAGATCTATGTTAAATTATACCTAGTAAGGGCAATTTTAAGTGATTAAGTTCTATATTTTGTCTTAGTCAGTACTTAGATGTAATGATGACACAATTCTTGTCATCAATACGTCTGAGAACAAAATTGTGGGGTTTTTTTGCTCATTTTATGTTTCAAATAAGAATTTGGTGCTTATAGTGACTTAAGTTGACCTAGATCTATGTTAAATTATACCTAAGGGCAATTTTAAGTGACAAAGTTCTATATTTTGTCTTAGTAAGTATTTAGATGTAATGATGACACAATTTATGTCATCAGTACATCTGAGAATAAAATTGTGGGGTTTTTTTATTTTATGCTTCAAATAAGAAATTTGTTTGATGTGAAAAGATATTGACAATAAGTACTCAAAATGAACATTTATTAATGAGTTAATATGACTGTTAAAAAAAAACCAAAAACTTCTGTAGCAATTATTGACTTAGATGTAATAGTGACACAAAGTTTGCTTTCCCTACAAAAATAGTTTAATTTTCAGTTGAATATTTAGACATGATTACACAGTATTTAACTCAATTTATCTTTTGAAAATCAAGTAGGGACATAATTCATAAAACAAAGTTATGAAATATGGCAAAATTTGTCTCATCATTATGTCTAAGTACGTATGACAATATTCGAAAAATATAGCTTCCTTTCCTAAATGAGACGCTCAACTACCTTTAGAAAAATTTTATTCCATTCTTAGGATGCTTACACTGCTAGAAACATACATTTTATGTATAAATATACAAAATGAAAATTAAGTCCCTAGTTCAAAAATTGACACGATCTTTTGAGAATGAGTCATATATATATATATATACCAACCCATTGCATGTTGCTTCACAGCCTTTCTCAAATTCTTCATGTCTGAGAACCTGCAAAGAAACAATGAATTTCAAATCATTATTTTGTTTGGACACATAGAAGTTACTTCTGAAGTGCACTTCTGTACATCATCTGTTTTATACACCACTGTTTTGACTTTCTTTTTTCTGATAAATAAATCTTTTTATGAGCAGCTTACAGTCCTTTTTTTATGTATTTTGAACTAAAATCTAGTTATATGCTGTTAACATGTGGTAAAAATCTAGCTAGATTTAATACTAACAAATGAGTCTGAATTATTGAAAGCCAAATTAAACTTCAAGATAAAGACACCAAAATTAGTTTAAGAGGTTCCAAAAAAAAAAAAAAAAAAAAGAGCACAAGTGTGAAATCCTCTTTCTTTTCAAATTATGCCCTTTTTACATTTGAACTGTACTGAAACAAACTTTGGATCTTTTGATACTAGATCCCCTTTTGGTTTCAACACTATCACTAAATCTTCAATGCAATATGAAAATTGTTGAATTTCGATCATATATATTTCTACATTTTTAGTGTAGAAGCGCTTCAGATAAAGATGTTTTAAGCACACTTAAACCAAACCTGAAATGTATATGGAAACAAAAAAACTGAAAGAACTTAGTGAAAGTTTTCCCATCATGATGCTACAGATTCAATTATGATTACGTAATTGTAAAGCAATTTTCAATGCCCTATCAACTTCATTTCAACTAGTTGTTTAATACCATAAAGTAGCTAATCACCAACTCAAATACAATATGGAAGCTAATTGGTATCCACAAAAAAGTGCAGCAAATGTTTGTGGTGTGCCTGATTTATTATGATGCTATACTTAAAAACAAAATGTGTCCTCAAAATAAAGCAGTAGTCCTCTCTTTTCCTTTCTCTTAAGAGGTTAAGATAAAGGAAAAAAATCACCAAGATCATTTTAATCTTATACATAAATGTATAAAATTTTGATGAAGTGTCCTCCCTTTAAAAGAAGCAAATAATTGCAAAAATCTTAAATAATAACTTTGTGACATTTATTGTGAGCAAACTATTCTTTTACCTTCATTCCAAGTACATCACGGTAAAACTTAGTTGTCTCTGTCCGCTTGCCAATTTTGAAGACATAGTGAAGTGCCCTTCTTTGTGCTTGAGCCATGACTGATATTAACTGAGCACAGGATACTCAATGAGTAAAGTTGTCAAGGCCTACATAAGAAAAGATAGCAATAAAAACAAACTACAATTCAAAGATAACATATAAAACATTTTATCATGAACTACGTTAAGGCCATGACCATGCACATTATTGAAGCTGATAAATTTGCCCTTCATGTAGGTCCTATATAGAGAAGATGACTTCTGTTCATCTTGGAGCATAGAATTTTGAAAGTAGGGCAAAGAATGGGAACATTGCTTTAATTTCAGTATGATAAAAAAAAAATCAGTGGAAACTTTAATGTCACACGTATGACACAATTTACCCTTCCATGAACTAAACCCATTTGAGCAGTTTGAAGATGAATATTCAAGTCAAACTATGATAAGATTTGAAAAAGAAAATTGGTGAAATCCCTATGGCAGGCAAGCCTAAGAACGGAAAACCCTAAAATTGGGAAAATTTATGATGTTGTGGCGTTTGGACTATTAAATCTTGGACAATAATAAAGACTAACCCGTGACGAATATACACATCCGAGGTTGTGAAGAGAGCTCACCACAGAGGCGTTGAGGAGACCAAGAGCTTACTTTCCCAGTTCAGACTTATAGCTCAACACAGTCGGATGATATCTTAATAATTCAATTAAACCAGAAAACCCAAAGGTTTATCTTGTGTTTCTTATTGATTAGGTAAGTACTACACTGGTGACCCCGACGTGATAGTTGATCTGGATTTTTTTAGATCTAGTTTTAAGCCTCCAACATTTCATTTCATTATGTTTATCGAGGCAGTAGCACTTAAACTTCCACCTTTTTGGACGACGTGCCCGTTGGCATGATTCGCACATATCGAAGCACAGTTTGCCTTACGCAACCTATCATCTGATGACACGAGATACTTTCATGTTGTACCTGCTCTAGACTCACAAACAGCAACTAGAGCTTTATCAGTGATCGCCTCTCCACCTCTAACCAACAAATATGAGGCCCTTAAATCATTTTACGTTCGGCTTTCGGGCTTTCAGAAACAAAAAGGGCTAATACATTATTAGACCTTAGCGGGTTAGGCGGTAGAAAGCGACTCATGGTACTGACGTCGTTCGTCTTCGTTTTGGTCAACGCAATTTCGGCTTTCGGGCTTTCAGAAACAAAAAGGGCTAATACATTATTAGACCTTAGCGGGTTAGGCGGTAGAAAGCGACTCATGGTACTGACGTCGTTCGTCTTCGTTTTGGTCAACGCAATTTCCCAGCTCGGCTTATCGCAGCAGATGTCAGCCGCCCGCTCCTTGACGCTGATTTTTTTACGAACACACTGTTTGCTTGTAGACACGAAGAACTGTCACCTGATAGAAGCAGACACATTTTCAGGCATTGCCTGCTATGTCAGTGCAGTTACACCAACCAACCTCGCGCTTGTCGAGCCTTCAAGTAATAAGTTGCGAAAGCTCCTAAATGAATTCCCGGATCTGCTGAAACCAACATTTTCAACTGCGAGGTTAAACACGGTGTACATCACTTCATCTCAACTAAAAGCCAAAAAGGAGTTTCTGAGATGGAAAAGATTGGCATTATTAGGAAATCAAGCAGCCCGTGGGCATCTCCTCTCCATATGGTATCCAAACCAAACGGTGGCTTGCGCCCATGCGACGACTACAGAAAATTAAACGATGTCACCGCGCCAGATCAGTAGCACATTCCCCATATCCATGACTTCTCAGCCCGCCAGAAAGGAAAGACCATCTTCTCGAAAATCAACCTAGTTCGTGGCTATCATTAGATTCCAGTCGCCCCAGAAGACATTCGGAAGACAGCAGTGATCATTCCGCTTGGTCTGTGGGAATTTTTGCGGATGCCTTTCGGCTTAAAAAGCGCTGCTCAAACGTTTCAAAGACTTATGGATTATGTCCTTCAGTACATTAATTCAGCTTTTGTTTATCTTGACGACATCCTCATGGCAAGTTCGACAGAAAAAGGAACACCTGGATGACTTAAAAGCTGTGTTTAGACGTTTGATAGATCATGGACTTGTAATTCGCCTTGAAAAATATCTTTTCGGTGTCTTATCCCTAGAATTTTTGGGGCACCAAGTACCAAAGAAAGGATCTAGTCCAACACAAGCCAAGGTTAAAGTCATCCAAACATTCCCTCAACCATCAACTGTGAAAGGACTACAAGAGTTTTTAGGTATGATTAACTTTTACCGCCGTTTTTTGCCTAACGTTGCTGCCACCCTCAGTCCTCCTTACGGGGCACTAAAGTCATCCAAGCCTCGACAAGAGCTAGTGTGGTCACAAGAGATGAAACAGGCTTTCCTAAAAAAAAAACTGCTTTGGCTAATGCAGCAATGCTGGTCCATCCTTGCACTGAGTGCCCTTTAGCTCTTACTTCTGACGCTTCAGATGTGGCCTTTGGCGCCGTCCTCGAACAGTTCAAGAAGGATCATTGGCAACCTTTAGTCTTTTTCAGCCGACAACTACGAAAAGCAGAAATAAAATACAGTGCTTTCGACCGAGAAATACTTGGAGTATATTTGGCAATTCATCACTTCCGTTTCATGCTCGAAGGACGGAATTTCACCATTTACAAAGACCATAAACCACTAGTGCACGCCATGGCAAAAAACAACAGAACTATGGTCAGCACGACAACAAAGACATCTCTCTGCCATTTCCGAGTTTAGCACAGACATAGCACATGTCTCTGGTAAAAACAACATCGTCGTCGACTGTCTGTCTCGTTCCAGAAGAACCAACGCAGTTTCCTTGGGCATAGATTACATAGCAATTGATAGAGCCCAAGCTGCTAGTATTGACGTACAAGCTTACAAGACAGCCTTCACTTGCCTAGAAATTACCAATACAAGATTGAACGAGCAAGGACCAGAGCTCATGTCCAGTTTCAACAGGCCGTCCACGTCCGATTGTACCTCCTGATTTCAAACGCCCAGTATTCGACGTTGTTCACAATCTCTCAGAGTCTCACACCCAGGAGTCAAAGCCACCGTCAAAATGGTCTCAGACAAATTTGTTTGGCACGGGATGCGGAAGCAGGTCAGTAGATGGGTGAAAGAATGTCATCACTGCCAAATTTCAAAAATACAAAAACACACAAAAGCTCCACTAGAACATTTCTCTGTATCTGAGAAAAGATTCTCACAAATGAACATTGATATTGTTGGACCTTTACCTTTATCTTCTGGATTCACATATTTCCTGACAATTATCGACCGCAATACACGCTGGCCAGAAGCTATTCCACAACGATGCATTACAACACCCGAGTGTGTTCATGCTCTCATAATTGGCTGGATTGCTCGTTTCGGTGTCCCTGGAGATATTTCGTCAGATCATTGGTGACAGTCTACATCATCGTTATGGAGTGAGATAGCAGCTCGCCTCGGAGTCAAGCTTCACCATACATCTGCTTATCATCCTCAGGCAAATGGGATGATCGAACCATTTCATCGAACTCTCAAGACAGCTCTAAAAGCCCGTCTCACCGGTCCAAATTGGGTAGAAGAACTACCTTGGGTACTTCTCGGGCTCAGAACCACACCCAAAGAAAACTTAGGTTATTCCTCAGCAGAGCTTGTTTACAGTGAGCCTTTGACAATCCCAGGTGAACTAGTTCCACCTAAATCTACAAAATCTATGGATGACTTACAGCTAAATTTCAGGTTGAACATCCCACTTTATGCACCTCGTCCGGCCTCCCATCACACCTCTGCTGGGCCTTACTTGTCCCCATCTTTGTCAGCCGCAAACATGTGTACGTCCGACGAGATGGCACTAAAGGGCCGTTACAGAGGCCTTATTCGAGTCCTTACGCAGTTCTGACTCCAGGGGACAAAACTTTTCTCATAGACATTGGCGGTCGCGCTGAACGAATCTCAGTAGATCGCATCAAGCCAGCGTTTTTCGATCCATTTCAACCGGTCATATTGGCTAAACCTCCTCCAGCCGACCAGAGTCATCCCTCACGCAGTCATCCATCAGACTCAAGCACCGCCTCTAAACATCAGCAAGCTATGTCGGGCCCTGCTGTTCAGACGTCCTCGCGTACAGGTCGCACTATTCGACCGCCTAAGCGATACCAGTGACTCTTACGGTGTCAGTCTTTGGGGGGGTGGGGGGGGGGGAGACTGTGTGGCGTTTGGACTATTAAATCTTGGACAATAATAAAGACTAACCCGTGACGAATGTATACATCCGAGGTTGTGAAGAAAGCTCACCACAGAGGCGTTGAGGAGACCAAGAGCTTACATTCTCAGTTCAGACTTATACTGTATCTCAATACAGTCGGATGATACCTTAATAATTCAATTAAACCAGAAAACCAAAAGGTTTATCTTGTGTTTCTTATTGATTGGACAAGTGCTTCTTCTTTGATCTTCATGGTAGACTAGATGGTGAGGTCCAAAGAGTTGATGAACTCCGCAGTGATTCCCAGGCGGAGAGCGCTGCCATAGAGTTTCTGGTTCATCTCCCTGGGTTCTGGCCAGTACTTTCGTCTGGCCTCTTCCAACTGTGGGCAGTCTTGGAGCATGTGCTGGGCATCTTGGCGACTTGCCGCACAAGGACAGTTGGGTCCGTCTCCAATTTTGAAGCGTGAGAACAGGTGATGCTTGAGTCTATTGTATCCTGTTCTTAGCCTAAAGATTGCCACATGATCGGCCCTTGGAAGCTGATATATTGAATCCCTGGGTTTGTACTGAGGGTGTCCTTCATTCCATCGATAATTGATGGCAGAGTTGATGAGGGTTTTTGCCTCTTTATAGCTTGGGCTGTACTGGATTTGTTCCATCAGTCCGCCTTCTTTCGCCAGTTCATCAGCAATGTCATTTCCAAAAATGTCTATGTGACCAGGGATCCATTGCAGGACAACTTTGCTCGCTGTCGAGCTGAGTGCCATGATGGCTCGGGTTAGGGCGTTGAGTTCTGGGCACTTTGTACTCTCTAGTGGTTCAAGAACTGACCTTGCATCTGTCAGTAGAACCACTTTTGTGTTGTAGGTAGCCTCACTGTTTGCAAGCACCCTTGCTGCCTCTTGAAAGGCTTCAGCCTCTGCCTTGTAGTTTGTGGAATGTTTCCCTGTTGGTATGCTGATGCTGGAACTGGTTTTATCTGGCCACTCTCTGTAGATCCCACCTCCTCCATCTCGTATTGCTTCTGAGGCTGATCCACCTGTGAATGGTCTTATCCAATGATCTGAGGGATATTTCTCTTTGAGTATGTCTTGGGTTACACAGCGTAGCAGACTCTTGGACATAGACCTCTTAGTGCTGATGCCATCAATATCTTTTGCAATCTCTGGATGACTCTGTTGACTCCAGGGAGGCCAGTCTATTGAAGTCTGAAGTGGGGCATCTGGTTTGAGATCGGGCAAGTCAAGGCGTTTGTGGATTTGCAGAGCAGAAGCTGTAAAGTTTGTCCGCTTCAACCGTTTCTTTGGTTTGCTTGCAATTAGTTTGTGCATGGGGTGACTTGTGAGATGTTGGAACTTGGTGTACTGAGTCAGCGTTTTCCTGATTTTCCTGTCTTCCAAAGGTTCTAGACCTGCAACTGCTTCCATGTAGTTTATTGGCGTGCTCTTCATTCCTCCTGTAAGGATTCTCAGGCTTTGGTTCTGCACTCTTTCTATCTTTTGGAAGTTTGTCTTAGCAGCAGTTCCCCATGAGGCCATTCCGTATTCTATGACAGGTCTCACATATCCTACATATGTTTTCTTGAGTACTTTCATATCTGCACCCCAGCTTGTTCCTGCCAGCTTCTTTAACAGCGATGTTCTCCTTATTCCGTTCTTCTAGACGTTTTCAATCTGCTTGCACCAGGTCAACCGAGGGTCAAGGGTGACACCTAAGTACTTGGGGTGATTTTCTCTTTCAAGCAATCTGTTGTTGATTTTAAGTCTCAGATTAGGTATCTTTGTTGAAAGGGAGAAGATGCTATATGTTGTCTTGGCAGCATTCACAGACATTGCCCAGTCTTCTGTCCATTGCTCTAGAAGTGTGAGACATTCTTGTAGTCGCACTTGGGCTGTTACACAACTATCTTCAGAACAAATGAGTGCCAAATCATCTGCATAAAGTGCGACTTTCACATGAGGCTTGATGATATTCTGGATGCTGTTCATGAAGACCAGGAAAAGTGTGGGGGAGAGAACCCCACTCTGAGGGACGCCATCCTTGAAGTCTGCTTGCCTGCTTTCTTTTCCTTGAAGGCTCACTCTCCCTGTTCTTTGGCTGAGATATTTTTGTATCCACTTCAGCATATTGTGGGACACTCCTGCTTGCATCAGTTGGAGAACAAGGCCTTTTTTCCATACTTTGTCGAAGGCTTTTTCCATATCTACCCAAACAGTGGCAGTGTGTTGCTGTCTTTGATATCCATCTTCAATGGTCTGGGCAATGTAAGCAATCTGGTCTTCTGTGGAACGGAATTGACGAAAACCTGCTTGTTCGTCCATTAGGATTTTGTTTCTCTCCAGGTACCACGTAAGTCTCTTGTTCACCATTCGCTCCATTAGCTTGCACATACAACTAGTCAGGCTGATGGGTCGGTAACTGTTCCCCTTGTTCCTAGGCTTGCCTGCTTTGAGGATTGGGATGAGGATTGCTTTCTTCCAAATTGAGGGGATCAGGCCTGTCTTCCAGCTTGTGTTGAATAGGCCCAGGAGTTTCTTCTTGGCTTGCGTTCCAAGGTGAGCGAGCATGTCATTTGTGATGTTGTCGGGTCCAGGGCTTCTTCCATTTTGCATGCCTTTTAGAGCACCTTCAAGTTCTTCCATCACAAAGGGGCATGTCATGATCTCATCTGTGGGTTGCTGTGTGATCCGTTTTCTCTCTGTAATCTCTTGCCGTACCTTTTGTCGTCTTTGGTTGCAGACAGAGATATTGCTTACTTGTGAGATCTGCTTGGCAAGGTGATTTGCTGCTTGATTCTTGGTAAGGACTCTGTTGTTCTCTTCTAGTACAATGGGAGAGGATCTGTTGTTCTCACCATTCAGCGATTTTACAAGTCTCCACAGTTTCTGTCCATCTCTTTCAAGGTTCAACTGAGCGGTCTTCTTGTGCCAGCTGTTTCTGACTGCCATGTTGCTCTCTCTTCTGAACTTGGCGATTTTGGCCTTGAGACGGATATTATTGTCAACACTTGGGTCTGCTTCCGCCATGTCCCTTGCTTCAGTGACTTCCTCATGCAGGGCCTGCAGTTCCTCGGACCAGTATGGGATGTAGTTTCTTCTAGATCCACGAGGTATGCATTCCTGGGCTGTTGTAAGGATCGCCTCTGTGAGGGCTTTATTTGCTTTGTCAATCTGCCTTGTGTTGATATTTAGACCTGTTGTCAAGACGTCGGAGCGGCTGGCAAATTTAGACCAGTTAGCTTTCTTAAAATTCCAACGAGGGGGGACATACGAAGAGCTCCGATTCGTGTTTAACTCGACAGTGAACATGACTGGTCTGTGGTCACTTCCAGCAAGCTGATCTTGAACAGTACGTGTTGTACACTTGGCTATGTCATCAGTCGCAAAGCCTAGGTCTGGGGTACTTTTTGTCCTTCATCTTCTTGAGTAGAAGGTGTCTTGGTCGTCAGGGTCATTTAGGAGCTGTAGATTCCAGCCTATCTGCCAGTTCTCCACCTCTTCACCCCTGTGGTCCATTTCATCATATCCCCAGCTTTGGGAATGACTGTTGAAATCACCAAGAATGAGACAGCCTTCATCTGGAACATCTATCACTTCCAGGGACAATTGTTTGTTGGGTGGGCAATAGCAGTTATATATTGTCAATTCTCTGCTCTCGAGGGCAAGGCGAATGCCGTGTGGATCTCCGCATTTCCATTGGTGCCTTTGGTGATTTCCACCGCCTGGATGTCGTTTCGAACTAGAATAATGACACCTCCTTTTGGTCCCTCTGCTCTGTCCATTCTCATGCATTGGTATCCTCTCTGGGACCACGCTACTTCCAATTCGGTAGCGGGGCGACCATCCACAGCCCAGCGGGTCGCAGGTGGCGGATAGCGGACGGGCTTCAGATATGAAGGGTAGCTGCGATATAAGTCAGGCTTGCCTGGTCGAATAAGCAGTCCCGGACCAACTGGCGGTGAACCTACCACGGATGGGGCGGGGCAGTGGGTGGCACCACTGTCCCCTCAGAAATACCCCACATGTCCAATGACGGGTTCATCACGCGAGCAGGAGCCGCGTTATAAGCTCCAGCCCGGGTAGATAGAGCTCGTAAGTCTAGGAAGACAGTCTGTCTAGGAGAAGAAACTCTGATTTCAAACTACTGCTGCCTTGCAGCCGACAATGTAAAATCAAAGGCTAGGGGAGCAAACCCCAAAAAGAAAACCAGGCCGAAAGGCGCAAATATATCAGATAGGCGTAGCTGCCGTGCCTGCAAACTGTGGTGCCACGTACCAAACTTCATGAATGGTAGACAAGTATGTGAATACAAGATGTGGTACACTGCTCATGGAATCCCGCCAGGAGAGCCGTGTGCCGGGCCCAATGCCTCGAAGGGGCCCACCCTATACTACTGGTGGTACCTCTACTTTTCTTGTGGAGTCAGGAGGAGAGATAAGAGACAAATCGCAACTAGCCAACCCAATAGGCAGCTTTCACTCAAGATCCTCCAGTGGAATGCTGAGGGAATTTCAAAGAAGAAAAATGCCCTACTGAATAGATTGTCTGAACACAGGACAAGTGCTACAATGTGCTGTATACTGTGGTGGAAGACAGCAATGATAGTATGATGAACCTACAAGGATTAGAAACCCTTCAAAAGATGCAACTGAGATAAAGCATAAAAATTATGTAGGCCAAATGCAGCAAAGCAAACCAGGTATTGGTGATTTAGGCACTGCATCGCTATCAACTGACCCAGATGTTACACCTAGAGCATTTCCTTGCAGATCAGTACCACTGGCACTCAAGACAAAAGTGAAGATGGAACTCGACTCCTTATGTGAAAGAGGTATAATGGAAAGAGTGAACAAACCAATTGCATGGGTAAATCAAATGGCAGTGGTAGAAAAGAAAAATGGAGCTGTTATAATCTGCATAGAGCCTCAAACACTCAACAAGGCGTTAAAACAGAAGCACCTCAAGATGCCAACCCTCGATGATGTGCTCCCCACTCTCCAAAAAGGCAAGGTCTTTAGTAAATTGGACATGAAGGCTTAGAAGGTTGCCTTAATGTTGCAGATGACATTTTGGTATATGGCAGCTCTAAAGCTGAGCATGATGCAAACATGAAAGGGCTAATTGAAAGATGCCAAGAAAAGAACATCCTGCCGAATGAAGGAAAAGCTTGTCTTAAGAAAACAGAGATCAGTTTCCTGGGTCATATCATTCACACAAATGAGGTGAAGCCAGACTCCTGCAAAGTAAAAGCAATCATATATATGCCAGCACCAAACGACGTTGCAGGTGTGAGAAGATTCTGTGGAATAATACAGTACCTGGCAAGATTCATCCCAAACCTTTCCAAATCAGCAGAACCACTGAGCGCTTTGACGAGAAAAGGTGCACATATTGTACAGTCAGCACAATGTAAATCAAAATATGATGAGCTGAAACGGGAGGTAGCGGAAGCGACAGCCTTGAATTATATTTTGATGCAGAACCACTGTCACTCCAAGTAGACAGCAGCGCAGACAGAATGGGAGCAGTATTATTGCAAAAAGGAATGCCAAAAAAATATGCCTCTTGTTCTCTCAAAAAAATGCAGCAAAAGTGGGCACAGATAGAGAAAAGACACAAGCTGTGATTTTCAGTCTAGAGAAATACCATCAGTAAAATATGGCAGACTAATGACAATTGAAAATGATCACAAATTGCTTGAGTGATCCTAAACAAACCTCATAGTAAGGCACCAAAACAGCTACAAAAGCTGATGATGAGAATCAATCGTTACGATATCGCATTCAAGTTCGTGCCTGGAAAAGACTAAAAGCTGAGTCATGCATGTCTTTCAGAGAGCAAAGAGATTGAAGAACATTTATTAAACTTTTCAGATACGTGACACCACGCTGGAAAAGGTAATACTAGCAACTGGAAAAGACCTCATCTTTCAAAAGATGAAGAGCTATGTGAGTCATGGCTGGCCTGATAAGCAAACTTTGAGACCAGAGCTAAAACCATACTTTGACATCAGAGAATGTATATCACTAGACGAAGGGGACCTCACTAAGGGAGGGAGAGAGTGGTCATTCCTCCCTCGCTGAAAAAAGAAATGAGAGAGCTACTACATAGATCCCATCTAGGTTATGATTCTATGATGAGAAGAATCAGGAATATCGTATTCTGGCCTGGCATAAACAAAGAGTTAAATAGCAGCATCATGGGTTGCTTGTCAGAAAACAAGACCAAGAAACCAGAAAGAACCTCTCAAACAACATGGACAAATTGCTTGGGAGAAGCTGGGATTAGACTTTTTCGAATTTTCAGATCGACACTACCTGATAATAATTGACTATTTCTCCAACTTCATTGAAATAAAGCACCAGACATTTACGACGGTATCTCACACAATTGGGAAATTAAAACAGCAATTTGCGAGATAAGGAATCCCGAAGTTGATAATTTCTGACCATTGACCATTCTGTCTGCCTATACACCAGAGGCCTAAAGGACCAAAGATCTACATACCAGATGATCCTGTTACCAACATGAGTCCCGACAACTCAGAAGTAACCAACAACACACTATTGCTGATCACATATAAACAAAGTATTACCCCACACCGCCGAGATGAAGAAACTACAAGGCCACCTAACGCTCACCTAACTTGAGTTCTCAGACTCTTCAACCCTCCCAGATCAGCGATCTGCTGGAGCCCACTCAGACACATTCACCAGACCTACAACCAGAAGTGCCCAGGTTGTGCATAAGCCTAACAAATACACCTATTACTTTTTTAGCCTGCATGCTTTATTCAGGCAGTGCAGCGGTTGCTAACATAACACCAAACATTTATAGTACATGTTAAACACTAAATTAATGCTAGTAGAGCAATATCTTCATTTTCCGCAATTTTCAGCTTTGGTTTAGATTACACACAAATATATTCATTAGGATGAACAAGTCCAGGAAGCTATTGTTACTTTATAGACTATAGAACTTTCTTATGGCATTACAACTGAAATAGCATTCAGAACTCCAGTTGAATCTTGGAAGCAGAAACTCATCTAATTATATAAAATAACATTCATCGAAGACAGTATAATTAAACTTCTCTCATAATTCATATTGATTATTCTTTTTCTACACAACATACCCCTTATACATCCTGTATAGCATAGCCTACATGTAAGCCTAAATTATTTCAGTAAAGACTTCCTCAGACCATGCTACTATACGCATACATGTATAGGTTTTATTAAAGGAATAAAATTAAATAATAACTAAGAATTCTGAGGCATACTTTATAATTTTTTTTTCTTTTAAAGAGGAAAGGATGAATATATTGGCACAACATTAGTGCTTACTAATGCCTAGATCAGTTTTACATGTATTGAGTTTTTTCTTTTTACTTCTTTCTCTTTAAAGAAAAGGGGATGTTAATGGGATATTATGCACTTCCATGGGTTATGTTTAAAATTACGTAACTTTGGAGTAATACCCCTTACTGTTGTTCAATTATAAAGATTGATGGCCAACGTACAACGAATGTTTAATAGGTATCTAGAACAACATACACCAAAACCAGGTACAATCCTGCTCTATGTCTAATCTAAGTAAAAATTAAAATTGTTATTGTCGATGAGAGAGTACTTATAATACCTCATACCAAAAAATTTGATGGTAATTAGTGGCTTTGAAGCCATCACTTCATACTCAGAAATTTTTTTACGACTAAGTTAATCATAATCATTTATGGGGGTTATACGCTGAAAATTTTAATCATTCAAGTAAATTGATTTTAAAATTAAAATCAGTTTTGACAACTTTGTATTATAACTTACCCAGTCTCAACATTAACTTAAGCTTCAAAATGTTATTATGATTTGATCTAAGCCATTTTTTTTAAACATCTAGATTTAGATTTAATTTAATGGGTTTGACATAATTAATAAAAAAAATACACATAGACGTTGGCTTCATCAAAAACATTTAAAACATGTTATAGTTGTGCCCCAGAGTTAAACATTTGTTGTTGGTTTTTTTTTTCTATAACTGTTCTCGGTCGCACTAAAAGTTAAACATAGAGATCAAGTGTAAGATCTAGGTTTTTTTTTTTTTTTTTTTTGTTTTTTTTTACCTGAACTCTCGTCTTACAGAAGCATTTAAAGTAATGTTTTCCGGTTATATTAAATGTGCTGAATAGGAATGATTTGAAGGTTTTATTCGTCGCAAATAAAAAGCTTTAGATCTAGGTCTAGAATCTAGATTCTTTTTTTTTTTTTTTTAGGCCTACATCAAGGTGAATCGAAACTGCCATTATTGGGTAAGGTAATATTCAATACGAACTGTTTGCGCTTTTCAATAAACTCAACATTGCAAATGAGTCAGATTAATACATCTAGTTAGATTATAGGTAGACCTAGAGAATTTGTGAGGATGTAGCCTATGTATGAGCCAAGAATCTGGAACTTGCCTAGGCTAATTAACTTGACAGCGCTCCACAAATCTACCGTAGCTAGAAAATCAAGGCCGCCGCCCAACGAATAGCAAGGAAATCGAAAGTATGATGACGCAGCAAAAAACTGGAAACGTGTGGTTGGCCGCAATGCACAAAGCAAATTACGACTGAAGCACCCTAGGTTCTTTCTTACGGTTATCTCCAAGCAGAGCGTACAAAATTAGAATCGAATACTAGCAGCATAATATCGGTGTATTTTTACGATTCCGGCGTTTCCGGTAGCTATCGATAAGGTATTTAACACAAAAAAGTCGATAAAATACAGGTTTAACTATATCATGGTATATACCTAAATTTATTTCTTTTACTTTTTTTTTCATTTAACCTAGATCTAGATCTAGGTTTAGCCGCATGTTTAATACTTAGGTTAATATTTTATGTAAATCAGTTTAGATATAACAACCTTCAAGTTGTATGAGCTATTTTTAATCTAAATCTAACGTTCTCAAAATCACGTTTACTTAAATTTATTATCTATTTAGAGTTACTTATTTACTTAATTTTTTACAGCTTTGGCGCCCCTTTCACCACGTTAAAACAGACAAATAAAAACAATAA
The DNA here is from genome assembly GCA_033675545.1 of Elysia crispata. Taxonomy (NCBI): domain Eukaryota; kingdom Metazoa; phylum Mollusca; class Gastropoda; family Plakobranchidae; genus Elysia; species Elysia crispata. The sequence goes on along the minus strand of JAWDGP010003045.1, from coordinate 104,342 downwards.
AAATCTAGATGCGAACATTTTAATCATATCGATATCTAACTACTCTCTTCCTGAGCCGCTGAAAATTATTATTAGTAATCGATACCACTCAAATGACAGTACTTGAATATTGTACGCTCTGCTTGGAGATAACCTTTCTTACGATGTGTCTTTTTTTCTTTCTTTTTTTTTTTTTTTTTTTTTTCTTTCGTTTTCTTCTTTTTGTTTTTGTTTTTTGTTTGTTTTGTTTCGCTTCGTTTTTTATTGTTTTCTGAAGAAAAGTATGGGAAAGAAACAGTAAAATATAGTAGTAGCAGCAGCAGCAGTAGTAGTAGTAGTAGTAGTAGTAGTAGTAGTAGTAGTAGTAGTAGTAGTAGTAGTAGTAGTAGTAGTAGTAGTAGTAGTAGTAGTAGTAGTAGTAGTAGTAGTAGTAGTAGATGCTGTTGTTGTAGTAATAGTAGGAGTTGTATTAATAGTAGTAGTAATAGTAGTAGTTGTTGTTGTTGTAGTAGTAGTAGTAGTTGTAGTAGTAGTAGTAGTAATTGTTGTTGTAGCAGCAGCAGCAGCAGCAGCAGCAGCAGCAGCAGCAGCAGTAGTAGTAGTAGTAGTAGTAGTAGTAGTAGTAGTAGTAGTAGTAGTAGTAGTAGTAGTAGCAGCAGCAGCAGCAGTAGTAGTAGCAGTAGCAGCAGCAGCAACGAAGCAGAATTAAAAAAAAAAAACAAAAACAAAAGTATGTATTGTAAAGTTAAAAAATTTACAAATTAAACAAAACACGTAAGCTTTCGCTTTTACGTCTTCATCGAAAACTAAAACAAGAACATAAAATTACACAAGGATATTCACTATAAAAAAAGGGGTTACCGAGAAAAATGAATAATATAAAAGTATACACAGATAAAAAAAAATATTTTCAAAAATGTCACGAAAATAGTAAATCAAATAAGGGACAAAAAGTTTACTAAAAAAATTGCATGAATAATATTATTGGCTAAGTTAGAATTTAAAAAAAAATATAAATAAATAAATTTACAAATAGATAAATATGCTAAGTAGATAAGAAATGGGGGAAAGGAATGGTTTGGTTGAAAAGACAGACAGATAAATAAAGAGAAACAAATTTTTGCGATCAGATAAATTCCTTAACCCTAATTGGCAAATAATTTATTTTTGTGAATTTTCCCCCTATTGTTATTCACTATTTTCGTGAATTTTTTTTTATTACGTATTTGTTATATTTTTTTTCTTTTTATACTTTTACACTTGTCCACTATTTTATATACCAAGGCAGTCAGAACACAGAAGATGTCTTGAGCTGTTGCAAAATCGTTCTCTCACAGGGGCGATACGCATGAAGGCATAATACTATTATTATTAGTGTCCTTCAGGAACTTGCCGCAATCATGAGCACGGCCAAAGGAGAGACCAACGTGTTGATACTCACAACAGAGGGAGGCGCTAAGTCATGAGATGGAAGGCCGGTGAGGACAACAAACCAGAGAAAATGCCTACTAGACGGTTGTGATGACTCGGATATTTCAGCAGACCTTCCAGAATAGGACAGTCACCCCGGTATAATCAAAGAAACAAGACAAAGGTCTTATATCGTGATCCACTCTACTTCCACACAAGAACTGATCATGGTGGAGCTAACAAAAGGATGGACATAATAGAAAGATCTACCATTGGGAAGCTAGATAACAGAGTCTTCAGACAAGAAACCCCCCTTACAGCAAATGTTTCGGCCCTTGACTTCTGACACTCTGTGCGGGCTGGGCGACACCCAGGTCATGGCTCACGGGTGTCTCCCTCCAATCTTTTTTTTACGAGTAGTAGTAGTAGTAGTAGTAGTAGTAGTAGTAGTAGTAGTAGTAGTAGTAGTAGCAGCAGCAGCAGCAGCAGCAGTAGTAGTAGTAGTAGTAGTAGTAGGAGTAGCAGTAGCAGTAGCAGTAGCAGTAGCAGTAGTAGTAGTAGTAGTAGTAGTAGTAGTAGTAGTAGTAGTAGTAGTAGTAGTAGTAGCAGCAGCAGCAGCAGCAGCAGCAGCAGCAGCAGTAGTAGCAGTAGAAGTAGAAATACATGCATTAGTTGTTTTATTTATTGAAGGTGATGGTGAAGAAGAAGGAAGAGGATGATGATGATGATGATGATGAGAAACAGATAAAGAAGACGGAAGCTTTGAAGAGGAGTAGAGGTAGACGAGGAATGATGCAGAAGAAAGAAAAAAAAATTAAGAACAATGATACAAAAACAGTGAGAAAAAGCACCAGAAGCAATATATATATATATATATATATATATATATATATATATATATATATATATATATATATAGCATAAAGAGGAACAAAAACAGAAATAAAACCTGTTAAAGCCGCATTAAAACATTTGTACCAGAACATATACTCTCATATCACCTTGTATAGATAAACCATTAGTGCAACCTCGTCAAATTAATGATGATGTTAAGAGGATTATTAAACTTTCAACACAGGACCCATTTTGCCCAAATGTGTCCTAACAAAATTTTGTCCAAAGGTGTCCAAACAAGAGAGAAATCACCTTGTCCATATAAACCATTAGTGCAACCACGTCAGATTAATGATAATATTCAGAGGTTTATTCAATTTTTAACACGTAACCCATGTGTTTATTTTGCTTACAGGTGTCCAAACAAGAGAGAAAGTTAAGGAACAAAATTTAGTGAAGAAAATTACTTAGATTATTTTAAAAATTTCCACAACAGGCTATCGAACAAACACCGAGCCATTAAATTCAAGACGATATTAACTCCCCCCCCCAAAAAAAAAACAAACAAAAAAAAAAACAAAAAAAAAAAAACAAAAAACAAAAAAAACAAAAAAACGAAACTACATAATATCGGTAAAATCCACTGCTCAGTGCACTTTCAGTTTCTTTTGTCCCAGATGTGATTTCAGATCCATCTCTTGTGTACCGATAGGTTAGTGCAGATCAACCTTTTTTTTTTTTTTATTACACGTTACGGTTGTAACCTGAGTGGCCTCTGGACTTTGTGAACGAGAGGCAATATAAAATCGTGTACATGTCAAAGAGATCTAGATTACAATTATAGAATCTAAACTTCAACCGTCGAAGATGAAGGAGATCAAAGTCTCTGCTCCTGGTAAAATAATTCTACATGGTGAACATGCGGTCGTGTATGGGAAGGTAAGTCCAGATCTTGATCTTTAAATGATATTAAACTACTCAGCAAAAGTTCCTTTTGTTCCAACCAGTTTGATCTTGTTTGAACAGTACCAAGATGACACTTTGTAAATTGAACATCATACTCATCTCTGGTTACAACAATTTTGTATAAATTCAGCTATATATCAGCTGCTATTAATGTGTGTTCATCAGATAGCAAACTGGCCCGTAGACCAAATTTTGCTCTCGTGTAATTCTTGGGCAGTCTCTTAAATTTTAAAACACTAAAGGGTTTAAAGTATTCAAAATAAATTTAGATCTATACCTAATGTCTTATTATATTAATCTTGATGTTCCGGTTTGTTATCCTCCATGAACTGTATTCGTATCTGCTGTAAAAAAATATTGTTAAATCTTTTGAAAAAATATAAAGACTTAGGCTTGATCTAATGATTTAATTTTTACTTGTAACCATAAACATTTAACAGATTTGGTACTTTTTTTTGGCTCCATTTGTCTCGGGGTATGAAATGTATGCAGCCAATCACACAACTCATCTTTAGGGAAAAATCGCTTAAGTCCACTTGTAGGAATTACAATTTGTTTAATCAGAACAATAAAATTCAATGCTGTTCACTTGACTCGAGATTGACTTTCATAAAAACAAGAGATTGACTAATAAAGTAACTGACTAGAGGTTGACTGCTTATAACATGATTTTGACTCTTATTTGTAATACCAAATCTCATTGATCTATCAAACACGTTCTTGGTACAACTCAATGTCAAGTGTGCTATAAAAAAGCAACCAATAAGAACAAAGGTAGGAAATTATTAACACTGTTGTATGTAACTTGTTGTTATTAACGAAGAGTCATCAAATTATATTTATGCTAAGATTTAGTAAGAGATTCGAGAAGAATCTAGACCACAAAAGTACAAGGATATTTTTCTCACAGTGTAATCTGTTCAGCAGAAAAGAATAAGTAATTTGGCTTCAAATATTTTATGACTGGATAAAACATTATCAACATAGATCTAAGTCGATCAGTTATTTGAAAATTATGCACAATGCATTACAAATCGCAACAGACTTGAATTGGATGAGTGATCTTTTTACGTTTTTTTATCTTAACACCACTTTAAAACGCACATTAAACAAATTCAGTCAGCATTGGGTCAGGTAAATACGTTAGCATGGACAAAGTTTTTCAAGTTGCTGATCATTTGAGTCAGCCAAAGAAGAAATAGGATAGAACTTACAAGTTTAGAAGACTCTCTTAAGGCTTCATGTTTTTATTCTCTTTTCACAACTTTCCAGTACTAAGTGAATTTTTTATCCAAAATTTAGAAAACAAAGAGATATCTAACAAACTTTGATCACTTTAATGCAAGATGAGCTACCTTGCTATCTCAAGCTACAATTGTGTGAAAACGTGACCAAATTTCATATTTGGAAAAGCAAAATAAGTAATAATAATAATAATAATAATAATAATAATAATAATTCATGATAGTAATATTAGTAGTAATTCGAGGTATAGGGAGAAAGAAACAAATTGATTGGAACATGATTTATACACTCAATTGAAGTCTCATGAGCTATGAGTTTGATTTCATTTTCAAAATTTAATCTTTGTATGGATGCATTTTAAAATATTATTCTACTGCACCATTTTTTTGTGGCATGTTTCAAAACAATGTTAAGGAACATCATTTTGTGTTGCGTGTTTGAATACAATATTAAAAATTGTAATATATTTCAATACATATGCCATTAAAGCACTTTTTTTTACTTTCGGAACATTGACTTTTTTTCTCTGCCATTAAGGATTGAAATCCTTTCTTAGTTAGAATGTATGGGTGTAACTTTCAAAATGAAAGTCTTCAAAATTTACTTTCATTGTAACATTACCTATAATTTTACTCTGTGTGTTGGGTAAAAAGACTAATCTATTCAATTCCAATCTTCATTCAATAAAAGTCAATCCAACTTAATAGAAATCAGATGCTGACATCATTGACTTTCCGTTTGGAGCATTTTCAGTATTGAAAGAAAAATTGGTCATTTTCGGCAATTTTTCTTTGGCATTGTTTATATCCCTGCTAGAGGGTTGTTGTGAACAGCTGTTCCTAGAAAACATAGAGAATAGGCCCCAGCGCTATGAAAGCTCTGAAGCACAAAATAGTCAGAATTTTGATGGATTGTGATGAATCCAACTCTAGTTCTTGAATTAGATTCAGACATCGATGATTGTGAAAAATGATTATGATGTTTAGATCGAGACCTACACTTGTGATAGAAGAAGGATCCAATGGCAAAAACAAATGTGCACACAAAATAAAAATAAACTTGTGATTTTATTATGACTGTAGAAACTTTAAATGGCTTTGAATCATTTCGAGGAAAATCTTACATTCAATAAAGTGCAAGTGGTGTTGTATTTTTAATGGTAATTTTCATTTTTTTTTAAACTGAAATATAATTTACTGACAAATATACATGTATATATGGTGCTACCAATAACCTTGCCTTATAATTAGGTTGGGTCTGAACACTGATTTAGAAACAAGGCATAGTTTCGTCTGCCTTAAAAAATCACTACAATATGGTCTGTTCTTATTATGAAAGGATACTTTTTAACAGCAAAGTGTAAAGAGAAAAAAATGTTTGAAATTTTGATTTCGCCTTTAAGCTCATGATCAATAGTACTACTGTCCATCCTACTTCAAGTAAAAACAAAGCATGTCTATAGCTGCAAGTGAAATAATTCCACTAAAATACAAAAACAGCTTTTACTTTCAGACAAAATAGAAAAAAAGCAGAGAAAAATTTATATCTGCATGCACAAAGGAAAATCAATACAGTAAGAAATAGTACCTTGATTATTATACTAATGGACAGGTTGATTACAAAATTAATCTGAATCAAAATTTTAAATTTCCAAAAAACTTTAAAAAATTCCTCTACATTAGAATTATTATTTTTTGTGATTGCATATTTTATTTTTAGTTAGTTTTAAGCAAATATACATGAAAGCTGTCAAACTCAAAGTAAATTCATGGCCATTTAAAAAAGAAAAATTCACAGACATATCTTTTACCTATATTCTTGAGTGTTTTTGTTTTTTTTTTTCACAAAGATTTAAAATACTTTACATTTTAATTACAATTATTTCTCAGGCTGCTATCGCTGGAAGCCTTGATTTACGATTTCATCTGAATTTGACTTGTACCAATGATTTCAAAGTGGCCCTTGCTCTTCCGGATATTGGTATTTCTAAAACTGTGGAGTTGGCAGCACTACAGTCCAAAATCAAGAAATTTATCAACTTCGGTGAGGACAATTCTAAAACATTTTGCTTATTTAGCTACATCGTCCAAAACTTTTCTGTTCTATTATCCACCTTCATAACAGTCTTAATTTCTATGCTCACTGTATTACTTTGTTAAAAAAAAATTTGGACCTTCATCTAAATCTAATTGGAGCAACCCATTGTTAAAAAGCTTATTCTTTGTAAAATAATTTTATTTAATGATCCTTTGGTCCATATTTGATGTAAAATTGTAAGCTGGGTGATTCTTGATCTAGATTCACATGCTTTAAATTCTGAGAAAACTGCTGAAACGCAAGCCTTTGAATTTGATGTGTCACTTTAAATCCAAATGAATGCACAAATCACAAGTTAGCTAGGTGCATCATGATTGGCTGTCAGAATTTCAAACACTTAGAATAGATTCATTCAGCAACATAAAATGAATTTCAAGAGCGTTTTAGTTTTATCAATATTTTTTTTTTGAAAATATCTATTGACCACATTTGAGAATGATATTGACAGTTTAAAGTTCAGTGAACTTCATACCTGTACATGGAATGAGCTTGAAGAAGATAGCATAAAAAGAAATCAGAGTTGCCTTTAATAATCCAGTTCCGAATTAAGAGATGCTTGAATATGTAATAAATATTAAAGCTTCAAGTAAAAAAAAAGTATCTTGTAAACAAACTTTAAGGGAGGAGTTAAGAATGTTGCAAGTGAGTTGTGAATTAATAATTTCAAAGTCAAATGAGTCATCCATCTTCATTTTCTCCCTTTTAACTGGCCCCTTCATACGTTTTTGTTTGTTTTAAGTTTGAATGGATTTAATTTTTTCTCTTTATCTAAACCAAAAGGTATGATTTAAGCTACCACCATCTAAAATTAAAAATGGCAAATCTTGAAAAAACTCAATGATTTTTTTTATGAATTCTCAATTTTAAGAATCTTTTTTTTTTGTTGAAAAAAAAATTGTTATGTGAAAATGTTGTGTGCATTCTTTTAAGAATCCTTTAGAAACCCTGTCGCAGCTACAGAGGATGTGATAGCTGCATTGAAAGAACTTCTCCATGTAGAGCCAGATTGTACTGATACCAAGCAGCTTGCTGTTGTTGCATTTCTTTACATCTATGCAATAATTTTCATAAACAAAAGGTGGGTATCCTCTATTCATTGGTTATATTGCTACATGTAGTACGTGGTACCTTGGCAACAGTGGTAATTCTGCCATATGTTTGCAAACTTAAAAAAAAAGAACATTCTGAATTTTCCCCTTTTTATTTATTTTTTTTTTGTTAAATGAGTAAAAAAAACTTAAAGCAATAGTGTTTAAAATAATTAAAAAAGAAAACATTTTTTTTTGTTGGTTTTCATCAAGACTGTTCTTGACTTGACTTGAGGTTGTTTCTCATCAGACCCTCAATCTTTAGCTGCTCCTCTTATTTCTACAGGGCAAGCTGTTTGCTTTGCCAGATTTTTGTTACACCATGAAATCTATGTCTGTTCAAGGGTTTTTGACTTTGGTTGTTTATAGTCATCGGAAACGTTGTTAATGGTCTTCATCAATTTTCAAAAGTTCTGACATGCATGAATTTCAAATTTATAGCTAAATATTATTAAGTTTTTTTTTTGTAAAAATTTTTGAAAAAAAAAAGGGAATAAACAAATAGGAGCAGAAAAATGGTGATGGAAGCAAACTTATAGTTGCATGATTTTCCCATGGCTGTCTGCCAGCGCTCTTTTAATTTTCATTTGGCCTATCCTGTAAACTTTTTACCTAGTTCACCCAGCCTCCTCAGCACGGCTAAATTTAGATTTGCAGCAATGATATTTTTATATCAATTCTTATTAAAATCATAACAATTTTTTGTTATAAGATCAAATTATGAAGACTATAAAGTTGTTTAGGGTACTTTATAATGGTATGGAGTATGAATCTGTGTGAAAAAAAAATTTCAAATGGCTTTTATAGGATTTTTAAATACTGGTTTTTGTAAGGTCACAATGACCCAAATAATGAAAGGTAATAGAAAACTGTCAATATCTTTAATGGGACACAAAATTGAGTTTGATAAAAAGTTATGAAGGGTCAAAAGGTTCAAATTTGTATGTGATAACTATCTTGTCTAGTTAAGTTTGCATTTGACAGTAAATTCAATTATATTCCCCTTTTTGTCGCCCCCTTTCTTTTTCTTATTCTTTTCACTAGAATTCTTCTTTTCCTTTCAGTGTCTTTTTTTTTTTTGTTTGTGCGTCTCCCTGAATTGCCAGTATTTTTCTTCACTCTCATGCATTTACTTTCTTTCTTTATTATTACCCCATCCTTTTTGTTATCTCTATCTTTTTTCAAGCCTCTCTATCTCTAACTTTATCTGTGTATTAATTAAAGTATAAATGGATAAGATCTAACATATCAATGTTTTTTAATTAATTTTGTCTTCTCTTTTTGTGTAGCATAAGTGATTGTAATTTTTTAGATGTTTGAAGAAGATGAGACTTTGTTGTGCTTTTTAGTTGACATTCTTCATCTTTCATTACTTGAGCTTTTTTTTTGTAGTTTTTCCTGTTGTCAAGTGTAAGAGTTCCCCAGCCTGTTCTCCCAGTAAACTATAGGTCTATGTTTAAAATGAATGCAGTGATGCTCTAAAACGTGGTGCTTTGGAACAATTTTGTCCGGAAAGTCTCTGTGGTAAATGACCGTGTTATGATATATCGCTTACCTTATTTATGTTATATGTCTCTACAATAGATTGGATCATTATGTGAAATAACTAAGCTGAAAATGTGACCCTAATACAGTCCATTTTTGCTTTATGCATAAATGCTTTGTCTATAATGTTTTGGTTGTCTGTTCATTGCATTGTTTTATGAAGAAGCTGTCTTGTTAGTTGTCGGTAGATATGTTTTAAAATACTTGTGGCTGTGATTTTCTATAAAACATCCATAGTATGCTAAATATTGAATTTCAGAATATTATTTTATGACTGTATAAGATAGGAATCCTGCTGGGCTACACAATGAAACAAAAATGATAAAAGAAAATCATTATAAAAAATAAACTAACAGTTTATTTAGCTATTTTCTTACCACAGTTTATTTAGCTATTTTCACACAACTTAACCGAATCCTAAGTAAATAATGGCACTGCTTATTTTTTTTAAAAACTCTGGGGCCCCTTTATCTGAAATAAATAATTAGACATTTAAGTCATCAAAGATTTCACGTTTTTAAAGGATACTTAAGAGTACATACTTTATATATATTTCAACAAACAAAGAAACTGATCATACAAGTTTAATTTTGTATCTTTGAAGTGAACCTCCATCAATATCAGTGGAAATGAAATCAGAGATACCTGTTGGGGCTGGCCTTGGATCATCTGCAGCTTTTTCTGTGTCATTGTCATCAGCTCTTCTACAGGTTAGTGTCCTCCTCAGAAGATTGTATGAAATGGAGCCAGAGAGAATAAAGTGGAATTTAAGGCAAGATGGATCACATCCTCTGGATTTGGCTTTCAGCAAAAGATAATTATAATTTGACATGTGACAGTTATTGAGTGTCTTAAATTTAGCATTCTTAGCAATCACTCTGAAATATATTTTTTTCAAGTGCTCTCTGCCTTGTTGACAAAACTGAGAGCTATGTTTGACCAGTGTGTATGGATTGTATTTTGACTTATGAGGACAATTTTTGAGACATGAAGCAACTTGCTGCTTTTCATCTATTTGCCTGTTATGATTTGAGCATCCAAATATGATCTTTTGTCATCTTATTACTTGTAATAATCTCATTGGTTTTCTTTTCTTCTTTCTCCTCAATTCACTTCTTTCATCCTTTCCATTATGTGTCAGTGTCACTTACTCACTCACTCCACAGCTAGCTGGAGTTACATTTAGTGAAAAAGTGTCAGATGATCTGTCAACTTGGTCCTCTACCGATCTGGACATCATAAATAAATATGCTTTCCTTGGAGAAAAGATGATTCATGGACAACCTTCAGGAATTGACAACTCCATAAGTACTTATGGTAAGTTTAATTGAAGAAAAAAACCATGAGCTTTGTGTTGAAGGTAAAAGATGTTTTTGGCCGCTCAATAACCAATCTTAACCAGTCCTAATGAGTCATATGTCAGAAATAAGCAATGAAAAAAAAGGTTCTAAAATGATCTCTTCTCTCTCACTCCAACTTTCTGGAAACTCCCCCTTCCCCCTACCCCCCAGAAAAAAAAATTATAATGTACAAAGAGCAAGGATGAATTCATGCATTTTTTCAAAATTGATAAGTTCTATTAGTTTTATTATCAAAAGCAGAGGGTTTTGATCCTCAAAACAGAAACTAAAAGAATAAAAAAAAAACCGAGATTGATAAGAGGAAAATGACTCAAAAGTATGTCTGTTTTGAATTTTATATCATAAAATTTGTAATAATAAAATTAAATATGTGTACATAAATGTTAAAGTAAGAGTACTGAGGATGGGGAAGTGTTAGATGCTGCATGCAAGCTAAATATTACTATACAATGCCCCGCAACATGCTCAAAGATCACACTCAACTCAAAAGATAAACACAAAAACTTCACCAATCCTATTTGTAAAAAAACAAATGGCGCAGAGATAACTTTTCTCTAGAAATAAAGCTGGTTCTGCCCTGAGTCTGATTCATTAGCTTTTTGACAAGTGTCAAAAACAGTAGAGATTACCCACACAATAGCATCTATTTATCAGTGTATAACCTTATGTAAACATATGCAGCCACACACACATGCACACACACACATATACACTGAGATCCACCTTAAAAGCTCAACTCTGTTACAACAAAAACAAATCAGCAAAATAATATGCATGATTATCTAAGCACTATAATTTATATTAATACCTTTTAAATGTGAAAACTGTGACGCCTAACCCATTTGGACATGGTGAGGTATGCGTGGCCATGGGCACTCACTCTGTTTCTGCTAGTTTTCAAGTGCCAATCAAAAGTTGTCTAGAGATAAACTGTAAAAATAGTTGAATTTCTCTCCTGGTTTTTTTTATTATTTGGATCATTAAAATACAGTGGGGAAATTGTATCAATACTCTATAACTGAATTATATATGCCTTTAATCTTTTAAATATGTGAATGATTTGTAAATTTTAATATGGATCGTGAGAAGAAAAAAAGAGAGGAAGATGAATCCATTACAGAATATACAAATAGAATATTTATATTTATTGTGAATTTTTTTCAGGTGGAGCTCTGCGGTTCCAGAAGGGAGAGATGACACACTTAGGCAGGTAGGTCCTTTAGATGTATGACTAGAAATGTTACTGTCTGATTTCACTCAAGTTACATGAGAAAATGTGAAGGCTTTTGTAAATCAAGAACGCTTTTCATCATTCTAAAGCCATTCATGTGTGTTTTTTAAATACTTAAATGTGCTGGAACCCACTTGATAAATACTTTGTCCTGAGATCTACCAAAATAAATAAATAAATATATATATATATATATATATATATATATATATAATCATACAGTTTAAATCAGCTAATTTCTGTGAACATATTTAAAGGACTGTCCTCTCATTTCAGTCCTGCCTTTTAATACTTGTGTAAAATACTTTTTAAAGGCCTCATGACTTGTGAAATGGTCTGGCTATCTCAAAAAGTCATTAGTACCATGTTTATATTTCAGCATTACTGCACTTGAGCATTTGCTACTCTTTTAATAAATGAAAGAATTGTTTTTTTAGCATTCCTATTTCTGAGGACTTTTCCTTTTGAATTCAAAGTATGTGAAAACTCAAGAATTGCTTTATTTCATAGCATTCCCACTCTCTCAGTGATGTTAGTGAATACCCAAGTGCCTCGCAGCACCAAGACACTGATTTCCATCCTTAGGAAGCTGTACAATTCTGTAAGTGTCATTAGTTGTTCAAAAATTAATTTGAGTACCCTTGCTCGTTGATAATTGACATAGGCAAAGTAGATTTCCAGGTTTTCTCCTAAAAATAATCCAAAAAGGAAAATACCCAAGATTATGTTTAATACCAATCGATCCAAAAAAAACAACTTAAGGCTTAAAGTAGAAACAGAGAAATTTGAATAGAAATTAATCAAATGGGATTGGAAGAGAGCTTTTGTGACTAAAAGACTTGAAACTAGAAATAAAAGTGTGGGATAACTTATTGTGCCTGTTACTTAACTAGGAGACAGCAAATGAGCAATTTACCTGCAATGATTAAAGATTCTAACATGTCTACTTAATAAAAGGAAATTTGAAATTTTTTAGATATAAAGCTTATCTTTCAATTTTTATTTGTAGTATACAGAGATATTTGAACCTGTGCTAAGCTCTGTGGAAGCTATAACAGAGAAGGCTGAGCTGACCCTCAGAAGGCTTCAAGAGACAGGGGAGAGCAACCACTACAAAACACTTGGTGTGAGTAGGAAAAGTTGTTTTTTCTAGGCCACCTCTGGACAATATTACTCATCTGTCTTCTTACAATGTTTTGATAAAATATTAATCAGGGTCCAAATGTGAGTTCACTCTAAGCATCATTACGTTGTATTTAAAAGTAGAAAGATAAGCAATGGTTTTCAATGGGTAGCCAATGGCTCTCGGAAACCTGGTCACGAGTGTCAACCTGGTTGGAATGGGCACTCTCCATTATATGCGTAGTTGTTTGATATGCATTGCCGTAACATTTCAAAGAAACATGTAATCCCGTAGGTTGTATTTTTCTAAACCCAAATCATATTATGTGGGAGAGCTATATTAATACAATACAAGAAAAAGTAAGTGGAGTTTTGTTTCTTAAATTGGAAGAAATGCAGAGCAGTTTTGATGCCCAGTGCATTAGTAGCAACATAATACATTACAAGGATGAGGATGTTTAGTGAAGACTAGTTTAGCTATGAAACAATATTTAAAGACAAAATTTATCCAGTTCTTCATATACATCTGAAATGGTATTAGGCGTGAATTGATATTCTCTAGTTATCTTGATTTAAGTTTCCAGCTTCAAGCGTTCTACAGTGGTAGTATAATGCTATCAAACTTATCCAGAGAGTGCTGTCACAGTTTTTTGTTTACAGATTCTAGTTCCTACTTCAAGAAGGAGCTTAGTCTACTGTGATCTGACAGAGAAACAAAATGAATAAAGCCAGCCAAATTCTTCAAAAGAAGAGAAGAAATTAGACCTAGATCTAGATTTTTAGATATTTATTAACATTCTGAGCTGCAGATTAGTCAAAAGTCAATGAGTAATTAGTAATATGATGGACAGGGATAGGACAATGATCTTTGTTTGGTATATCACTGTTCCATTAATTTCTGTTTGTCTCAGTTGGTGTTTAGGTTTTGAAAAGTAGATCTAGGAGACCATGCAAATTGAAGGCAATCTGGGACTGCTGGGTAGATGAATGTCCTCAACCCTTACACACTCCTAAGCTGTTAGAAAATGAAATAGATTTCTTTTTCAACAAAATGAGTTTTTAGTAAATCATATAAAATCACAACAAAAAAAATCAACACAGCCTTGGGACAAATATATCTCATTAATGGATTAAATGATAGTGAAGTAAAAATATGTCTGGCATTGAAATCTTACTTTTGAATTAAAGGCTTTATCATAATTAAGATTGTAAGCATTTTTTTAAAGCAATGCAAACATTCAAGTTTATTGAAAAATAATATTATTTATGTCATTAAAAATTGTCTTGTTGTTGAAAACTTCTACTTAAAAATAAATTCAAGCACAGCACAGCGTTGGCTATATTTTTGTCTCTAAGGTTTTCTGGGCCCTGCCTAGCAGGTGATTTATTAGCAAGTAGCAAGTACCTGGCACATGCCTTACAAGAAAGAAAAGGGATGTTTTACATGTGTTTTAATCAGCTGTGAAGCAAGTCATCAATATTAATCTCAGCTTGTAAGACTCTCTAAGCCTACTAAAACAATGCTTTTAATTTTTTGTGGGTAATGTTTATTCTAAGGAGTTGATGGACATGAATCACCAGCTTTTAAACTTGATGGGTGTCGGGCACCCCTCATTGGATCAAGTCATTGCAGAAGCTAAGAAGTGCGGCTTTCATGGTAAATTGACTGGCGCTGGCGGTGGTGGCTGTGCTATCATTCTGCTCCCTCCCAGTGCAGATATGACTGCGGTTAAGAAACTACAAGAAAATCTAATCATATTGGGCTTCCAAGTTTTTTCAAAGGCTTCATTTGGTGGCAGAGGAGTGATACAGCATCTGTGATCCACTGAAGCCTAGATTATAAAAATCATGGATGAAATAAGTAAAGGCCTAGGATTTTTCAATATTATACAATGTTAGTCAGACAAAGAGTCTTTCATTTTTTTGCCCATTCCTTCGGTTTTGTTTTTTTTTTTTAAGAATTGAAAAATTATTACATCCACACTTTAAAAAAATTTGAAACTTAATTTTAGAAGCAATGTAACCTTTATGGTTCTTCCTCATTTTTCAGCGTATTTCATTATAAAATTCCCATGCATTTATTTCTTTAGACTTTATGTACCAAAAACCCTATCATCACCCTCTTTAGAATAAACAATATTCAACTTTTTTACTTTTATGCTTTAAAAAAAAAGAGCTTTGGGCTTATGTGTTAACCAAACAGGACTTCAGCAGAATGATTGTTTGATTCAATTGTGATTTAATGCCTCTTTAAAACTTTGGAATTTATCTTTATATATGAGATGGAAAAAGATATTGGTTTTAGAGTTGTTTTTTTTTTTAAAGAAAAATTAATAATCAAGCCTACCGGTTGGTTATATGATGCACAGAGCACAGCATGATTGTCAGACTTTTAAAAGCTGGATTTTTCACTTTTTTTTTTTGGCACTCCTCACACTTTAGGTTTAATCAATTTTATGTGAACATTTTTAGGCAAAGATATTTCTAAGGTTTGCTAGAAATTACCTGTTGGATAACATTTTCATAAACATTATTTTCGTTACTTTTTTTTATGTACTTCATGGATGATTGATATAGTGATATGTTTGTTTAACATTCTATGAAAAAAATGTGCGCTATTTTTTCATCAATTATAAAATGATTTGTGAATGATACATAATTTTATGTTTTAATTTTCTTGTGAGAAGGGTATAAAAGATTTTGAAACCCACTGATTTTCATAAAATTATTTTGCTTATTTGGAGCATCTAGTTTCTGTTTATTTGTTTATTTCCTTTTTTGTATTATTTCTTTTTGTTTTGAAATGAAGCAACTGAATATCTATTGAACTATAAATTGATAAATTGAATTTCTAAATCAAGTCCTACATATGATGTTTTTATAATATAAAAATTATCGTGAACTCAAGATGGTATTATTTGAAATTCTAAATTTAGCATTGTTTAATCAATTTTCTCATTATAAATTTTTTGTGTACTTACATAATCTATTTATTTATTACATTTTTCAAGGCAGGAGAATGGGAAAGTGTAAAATTGATTTTAACCATAAACTTTATGATAAATTGAGGTTCTAAAGCATTACTTTGAGCAGCATACTTTTTGACACAGTAGTTAAGTAAAGCAAAATTGAATTATTTTTTTCTTCAGAGAGAGACTATAATTAAACATCCATTTCCAAATTTTCATTAAAACTTCTCTGTCATTGTTAAAGTATGGGTCATACTTATTGTTTGCTTCATGTTTTTGAACATTAAATTCCCATGTTTGTCTTGATATTTTATATTTTGTTGTAATCCTTTTTTAATTCATAATTTTCCTTCTTTGATCCTATTCTTAGTCAAAGACAAACTGTACATTTATTAAGTCTTTTCTCAAACCTGCAAATTTTTTGTTTTATTTATTTTATAACTTTTACTTTGTTCAAAACAAAGATGTGCCATACTCTTTATGAAATAAGAATCAAAATATTAAAAAAGAACACAGTTTGAACAGTTTAAATGACTTTGGTATAATGGTTTCTATTTATGCTCTTTATCCTCTCTAAAGCTTTGATAAGTCACTTTTATATTTTTGTTGCTGTTGTTGTTTTTTTTATAGTAGTAAATGAATATTTCATGTAATCATTTCTGAATCATTATTGCTGCAGGTTAGGTATAATTTCATAGTGAAATCATTTACAACATGATCGAATCCAACACATCATTTGACACTTACAGGCTCTAGTATGTGTGTGTGGATTTTTTTTTCATTTCTGATTTTTGTTCTTTCTTCTTATAAAAATAAGAGCCCTTTACTTGTTATTACATAGGTATTTATTGCAAGGTTCTAGAGGTATGTTTTGTTATTATACCATAGGAATAATAGATTGTTTGTTGTAACTTTAGATGTTGCAAACTTGAAGATAAATTCTCAAAATCAAAATGAAAATATAGTCTATTATATCAGTCAATGTAGACTAGATCTTAGCAAAAAATGATAATTGCACTCTTAAAAGATAGGTCGAGTCCAATTATTTCGAAGACATTGGGATTAAAAAAAAGGACTTGGAATTATCAGAATGCATAGAGTGAGAAAAAAAATGTGGATGACAGATCAGGAATGTTGTACTACTAGTGTGTGTGGGTGGGCTCACCTTGTCCCTGGGCCTAAACCATTTCTCTTACCTTCTCTTAGACTTATTGCAGACTCTTGACGGTAACGTAGATAAGATAGGTGGAAAACACATCAGAATCACTTACTGCATGGAGAATAGCACTACTTTCTCTGTTTTTCAAGTCAGGAAAAGTGCTTTCAGAATCGAAAAATCATGCCAAGATTTCAAAATTCGAACTAACCGGTATTTTTTTATAAAGCGTAAAGAGAGAAATGTTCGGTAAAATTAAAGGATTTCGAAATATCCAAGAATTCGAAGTATCTGGATTCAAACTATTTGGACTCGACTGGAGATTTTTACAGCTATAAGGCAAAATCCCATCCTAAAGTTTAAACAATGGTGTTCGTCTTTGAATTGTTTTGGTCATTTTTTTAAAATATATTTTGAATAAATATGTTATGTTAGATGCACTTCACTTTTTCATTTTTTTAAATGAAGTACAAGACCAAACTCTTTTTCTTACTTGTAACATGTGTGAAAAAAAAGATAACAAGATTTTGATATGATCTTTTCACGATTTGATATGTAGCATATTTGAAGATAAATTCTCAAAATCAAAATGAAAATAAACTTTATTGTATCGATGAATGTTGATGAGACCTTAGCAAAAAATGATGATCTTTTGATTGCACGTCTTAAAAGATAGATTTGTACAACCCTAGGGCAATGTTGCATTCTCAACTTAAAAGTCCTTTGGCAAAGGAATTGGAAATGGTGTCTTCATCTATAAATTGTTGGTCGTTTTTTAAAACATATTTTGAATGTATATGTGTTATGTTAGAAGTTGATTGATTGTTTGACAAGATCAAACTCTTGTTTTCTTTACTTGTATTGTAGTATGAGTGGAACAAAAAGATAACAAGATTTTGATTTGATCTTTTCACTATTTGATATGCCTTATGATTTTTACATTTTATTTACAGTCGAATAATTATGACAATTTTTGAATAATTCTTCATTTTAGAAAAATTGTTTCTCATTATGCTATGAAATTTTCAACCTCAAGATAAAAGGGTTGATCTCTAGTCGACTCACATTGTGGGTAGCACACTGAGCTACACTTGGGTCTGCACATAATTTGATAACTTAATGTATTATTATTCATTGCCCTGTTTAGAGCAAAAAGTCTCACAGTTAGTACACAAGAAAAAAAAAGATTTTTTTACAAGATCTCCAACAAGGCAATAAAATTAACAATGGAACATTTGAAGACTTCTGGGTTCTAGGTTTGTTTAGGATGGCTCTATCACCATTTACAAGTTGTAGTTGTACAGTTGCTTGGCTTGTTTCTCATTTTTGTTTTTGTGTGTGTTTGGATTTATTGGCTTTTCTTGAATTTAAGTGCCATTAGTTTTTCTTTCTTTTTTGTTTTAAAGAATTCTCCTCCTCTCTTTTCCGCCCCCACCCCCATTCTGTCTCTTCCTCTACTTTGCTGGTTTCTATCACTCTATCTCTTCAGCTTCCACCCTTATTTCTTTCTCTTTCCTTGTCTTTTTCTCCAGATCTATCTTCTTTTTTATCACCTTCCTCTCAATCTCTTTGACTGATGCCTCTCTCTCTCTCTCTCTCTCTCTCTCTCTCTCTCTCTCTCTCTCTCTCTCTCTCTCTCTCTCTCTCTCTCTCTCTCTCTCTCTCTCTCTCTCTCTCTCTCTCTCTCTTGTGTGTATAAATTTATATACGAACTAAAACCTAGTGCTGGATGACTTTCAAAAACACCTTGAGCTTGAAGGACATTCAGTGACGCTCGACGCATTTTATTTTGGCAAGAGGTCAAAAAGTCAACGTTGTGTTTTTACTTTGCTAGGCCTTCCCTCCGTCATGGTCAAGCTTGTGTTGAAAAAGGTGCATGCAACAGATAATACTGTAAGTTTTTCAGCTAAATTGGGCCAATCTCAATGAGAATTTTTGTACCTAGAGGCCTCACTATCATGGGTAATGATAATTAAGTTTCCATTAATTTGTACTAGATCAGTGTGGATAAGGCCATTCTTCTCTGCATCTATGGATGAAAAAATCACTCTCTTTTCTTTGTTCTTTCTTTGAGACTTATTTTCTGTTCATTATGCATCATTATACCATAATCCGAACCTTATTTTGATCGCACAGCAACATTTTGCTTCAAAACAATCCAATTCCAATCTAGTGTAGCACTGTTAATACATCTTTTAAGTGCTAAGTTTCTTAGAAAGCCCACCATAACCTTTCATTAAAAAGCTATTGTCACTGACTAAAATTTTTACCTGTTTCCGCACTTTGCAGATGAACAATATTTTTATGTTTATTTCAAAAACAAATGTATGCAGCTAAAATTAAATCTGGGTCCTAAAAAAAAAAAAAAAAAAAAAAAAAAAAAAAGACACCACCACAACCTTGAGCATTTTTCACGTTAAAGGGCGAGAAGTGCAAAGCTTTAAAAAATTGAGAATAATTTGCACGAGTCTACGGCTCAAGTTTGCCTAACATGTTGTAATCAATAAGTTTAGAAGAGAGACGTCACAAACGTCACGAATTAGTCATTTGACCATGAGATGGAAATGAAAAAAGAAATATCAATAAGCTTATTCATTTTGAAAATTTTGCACTAGATGGCTGCTTCTGAGTATTGTACATTTCGTTTGTAACAAAATTTTAATCGTGAAAGAACCAGAACGATACGTACAATAACATGGATTGTATAATTTTCTTTTTTGTGTGGTGCATGCAACTGTAATCCATAGTCATTGGTACATTTAAGTTTGAGCGTTTATATGCCAGTGCGCCCACAACATTCACGACACTATGGATGGAATTAATTAGTACAAATTGCTGACAGAAAACTATTATAATTCTAATTTTTTTTTACAATGCTCCTATAAAAAAATCGTTGTTGTTTACAGTCACCCAGTCAATTCAAAAGCCACCGCCCATCAATAGTTATATATTTATATCTATCGATAATAACCTTTCTTAGCAACTATACGTCCAAAGTTGTTTACTTCCGTTCTTGGCCCTGCTAACTGTAAAACTAGAAGATTTTACATGCTGGCGGTGCAATACACGATGGTGCATAATTGTGTCTGGATCTAGATCTAGAATCTAGTGTTTCCTTGATTTTGTTAAATTTAGTTTTCGTTAGACTCGCTGTTAAAGAAATATCTTTCTGCATCAATCATCTCTCAAAGAATCTAATCTAGATCTAGGAACCAGTAGAATCTATTCCTTGGATCGCTGTAGCCCACAGGTTTGAAAGGTAACACTTAGGAGCTGAACATTAAAATTAATCTACATATAAATGTCGAAAACTCTTTAGATAAATGATATGAACCAGATCTAGGTTCTAGATCCATTTTGATAATGGCCGAGGTAGGCCCAGCGTTTTTTGTTTTTTTTACGTTGCTCCTGCTAGGAACATGTGATGGTGATCACAGCATGCTACGCTATGGAAATCCTGGGTTGTCATACACAGCGTAGTGCACAGCAGAAAACGTGGACTGGCACAAGGCTCGTATATGCAAAGCTGTGCTCTGGGGAAAGGAAGAAAGGCACCAGATAGCTCAGTTGGAAGTGCTCTTGACCTATCGGGCAGGTTTGAATCCCAACTGGTACTCCCTATCTTTGTTGAACTAATACTAATAGATTACTTTTGCGCTCTGAGGACCATCAGGTCATTGGAAAAAGTCTATGGATCGCAAACTAGGGTCCATTAAATGTAATACACATAATTTGCTCTTTCTGACTTCCTTTCCTTTTCGTTTTTATGTTCTCTTACTCTTCGTTTTCTTTCTATCATGTAACTGTTTCTACGTGTACTTCACGTCCTGTCATTTGAAGTCCTTGTTACGTGACGTCGCCCACAGCAAATAGTATATACCTGTTTGCACCACAGTTGTTATCTCATGGCAATCTCACGTTACATGCCGACCACCCCACGTTAGAAAAAGTTCACTTGTGGATTTCAAGGTTGCAGGAAAAAGATTCTGTCTTTCTCTCGACAACTCAAGTGTCTTCCAGTGTACAAGCTATATTTTCAACCTTTGGTGATAAAGGTTTCTGAAAATTTGTTTCATGTTTTTCTTTATATTGATCCAAACTTTGTTCAGTTGCAAGAAAAAAAATGTTGCTTGTTTCATAAGATATAAATTTCTTTTCGTTTTTACTCATATCATCGATAGCAATAAAATGCTCAAAAGGCAGCCTGAAGCTGAAAAAAATTGGTGGACTCAATCTCGCCTTTGGTTGAAACTTCTTCTTTTTGCCAGTTCTTCACTGCTGATGGCATAATGTAGACTGGAATAAAAGTGCATCATCAAGGTGTGTCTAGTTCCAAAACGTGACGCTAACACGGGCCATTGTGTTTGTTAACTCACGATAGGTTAACGAGACAACACTGTAAGTTCATTAGACAGATCCACTATCTTTCCAGTTTAAGAAAATACATCCCGGTACCTAAGACTTCACAAATCTCAACATTCTTCCCCACAGGTTACCCTCAAATACGGCAAAATTCAATTGAACTGCTGCCACAGCCAGTTAGTTTCTGGACTGGACACTTAGTAGAGCAAATTACCCATCTCAGGGACTCTGGATCTCTTCCTAATAGCTCAAAGAGGAAGAAATTGGCAGCTTTTCATTGCTTGTTATTCTTAGAAAAGCTACAAAGTCTGTGGAGGGTACACCTCTGAGATTGCAGATTTAGACAATAATGAAGTTTTAAATAGGCTCGCCAGTGAAACCTTAATTTTATGGGCACAGTAGCTCCCAGCTCCAGTCAAAGCCTCAACACCTACATTTATGTGCAAAACAGAAGCCAGGTTATAGTCATTTCAAAACCAAAATTTAGGTGCTTCACAGGACAGCATTAAATTTTTTATATTACGCTGATGGAGTGAACAAGTGAGCTATAGAAATTGAGATTCTGAGAAATTTATATCTCATCATGCATTGCTGGTAGACACATACAGTAAGAGATAAGCCATAAAATACAATCCAGTTATGGTGTTGTCCTAATGAAGGCTTTAAATAAGGTTTCACATGGACTACAATTTCATGACCCAAAATAAAAAGTAGGGGTTGGTTATTGAAATCCACAAACTTAGGTTCAAGCAAATACTCAATATATTCTTTTTTAAAATTCTGTTAGGGCAAATTATTGAAAAAAAATTCCCAAAGATCTTTACTTAAATTGCAGAATAGTTTCAGCACTTAAAGCCAGATTAAACTTTGTTGTGGACACAAGATGTTTTGTCATAATTTATGAACAGCATCAGCACTCAAAGCCAGACCAATGATTATGAACTACTTTGTTGTGGGCACAGGATGTATTGTCACATTTCATGACTTTAAATAATTAATTGTGATTTTGAGATAATTTTACCCTCTCAGGTTTTTCTTTTAGGATTTTTTTTTTATTTCTTATTAAGAAAATCAACAATAAAATTTACAGTTCGAATCAACAAAATGATTTATTATTGAGTAAACTGTGAAAACAATCTTCAGGAGTGGATTTATTTTTATTTAGGTGAAAAAAGCCAGTGACAATGAATTTTATGCCGTGTGGCACCTTTTTTTTAATTTTGATAGTTCAGTTAAAATTTAGATTGAAATTTTGTGTCTCTGTCTAGATCTAGCTGACAATACTTCATCATCATGTCAAAAATAAACCAGCCAACCAACCAGAAAAGACTCACAAATGTTGCTGTTGTTCGACTGAAGAAGGCTGGAAAACGATTCGAAATTGCTTGCTATCCCAACAAAGTTACCCAATGGAGAAATAAAATGTAAGTGAAATAATTTTAAATGTTTGTCACCTATTGATTTGAAGGGTATATAGAATAAGAAAAAAGTGGCATGAATATTTATCACAAAAAGTGTATCTGAAAATGCTTGTAACTCTTTCCAAAGTTTATTTTAATGTGCCAGTCACTCATTATTATTTTATCTCAAATAGGGAGTTAAGTTGCCCTGAAAGTGGAAGTCAATATGAACATATGTTGAGTTACAAAGAGCAGGTTCAGCTTATTTATAAATCCTGAGCTTAGCATGTGAATATATAATTGGGTGGGGGATCTGCAACAAGGCCTTTTTTTGTGTATGGCCACAGATTCTCCTCTTCTAGTACTAGAACCAGTGTCCCTAGATTCTAAACAATATATAGAGTATGCTCAAGCTCAGAAGCATACATTTATGTTCAAAACATTTGACTTTAGATGGTATTAAAGCAAATTGTGCTTTTCACCCTGATAGACAGGACTGTAAGTGATCCCTCGGTTAGAAAGACAGTTTTTGTTTTCTTCCATTCTTAACCAATATAAAAATTGCTGAACAGGCACAGTCCTAAACTTTTCATTTGAGGATGAGTGATCTTGATGAGATTGATGTTTTAATTTTTTTTACATCAAATAATGTACACTACGTGGCAGCCTGCTATATTCATTGGCTAGAGAGCTGGGTAACGATTAATTGGATGTGTAGAGTTCTTAAATAAGAGCCATATTTTGAAGAGGGTATTTCATCAAGGGTTAGTAGAATGTCAGTATGAGCATGAAGAAACCTCATAACTTGAACTGTATGTGAATGGATTAAAACTTTGAATTAAGAGGCTTCGAATAACATAAAATAGGCAAACTAAATCTATGCCTCATTGACTATGTGTATTGTGTTTGCAACAAGTAACTCTGTCTGTCCCCAGTCCCACGTTGCTACCAGTATCTGTGTTATCTCTGGAACCTTCTTCTTAGAGCATCAGCATTGCTTGGTGCTTGAGAGATGCATGCAGTACTTTTGTAATGCCTTATAGCGTGGTATGGACTTCGAATTAAAAGAATCGAACCAGAAAAACTTTGAAATATATGAGCAATTCTCAAAGGGTCAAAAGTAGCCTAGTAGGATGATTTCATGCACGTTTTTTTCCAATTTTAAAAAGATTTTCTAATAAAAATGATTATGTATTCTTAAAACACATGTTGAGGAGATAGCAGGTATAGTTCGGTGTACCTTTAAAACCTCATAATTTAGTTCTGTTCAGTTTTGAATTGAATCAGTTACCATTTCGTTAATAAAAAAAATCACATAAAATACTGGTGTTTTTGAGTGGTTGTTTTTACAGAATGGCCAACTATGTTCGTAAAACCCTTTTAGTTTTTCCTTTTTTTTCGTCATATAGTAGCTTTTCACTTCAAAAAATGAAACTAACAGAGAGCACAATTCCTTTTAAATGTAATCTTTAATATTTGCTTCTGGACGTTATGCTCTATGTCATTTAGAGGCCTATTTTAAGCAGAGCAAATCAGCTTTTATAAAAGCCAAGCTAGCTTGTTACATGCTTGTACAGAGAAAAGTGCTAAAAATAGAATTCACTTCCCCGCATAAACAAGGTGAATGTAAACTCTTAAATCTGATTGGGCCTCTGAAAACAAAC
This sequence comes from Elysia crispata, assembly GCA_033675545.1. Classification (NCBI taxonomy): domain Eukaryota; kingdom Metazoa; phylum Mollusca; class Gastropoda; family Plakobranchidae; genus Elysia; species Elysia crispata. The sequence continues at coordinate 79,913 of JAWDGP010003045.1, read as the reverse complement.
TAGGTCGTTTCATGTCATACTGTATATGTAAATCCAGAATATACTTCGTTCCTTGTTTACTTTCACTTTCTGGACTAAACCATTGTTGACATAAATCTAAGTATGTTAGCAACGAATACTAAAGACTGGGCATTAACATGGTCCTTCTGATGTTATGATGACGCAAATAGGTCCATAGTAGACACTTTAGACTCTTGCTCTCGATGAGGAACCAACAATGGAGGCAGTTAACATTGAAGTCTAAATCTATTGAAAAGCTGCAAACACAAAATTCTGGAAAAAGTTCCCAACGTTACAATGACAGATGTTATGTGACTGTAACATCGGGAAGAACAAAGTGTGTACTTATTTGAACACTCATTATCAATACTATAGATGCATTAGACTCTAGCTCTTGGTGAGAAATCAAAATGCAGCCAACTTACATGAAACTTTAAATAAGTTTAAAAGCTCCAAAATTCTGGAACAAGTTCTCCTGATGTTACAATGACAAAAATAGAAATCCAGTACACCATCTGTAAATATTATTTTTCAATTAATTTACACCTTTCTGTATGATGTTGAACAATTTTGAGACAAAGAGAGACAAAATAAATTCCAGGTCTATGTAACGCTTTAGGGTTGACCTCTTGAGAATATAGTTCTAACAAAGCTAAAGAAAAAAAATAACCTATGATTCTCTCGCAAAATTCGGTTTATGAGAAATTCGAATAATCAGACTTCGGTTTTTGGGATTTCCACTGCAGTTATAACTGTTGTATAAGGCTTCACATCTCTTTTCAATTTGTTTCTTTGTTTATAGTGTGTCCTACTCCTAATGAAGAAAAGGAAGTAAGAGTATTCATTTCAGTAGTACTGAATTCTTCTCAGTGTAGAGAAAAAATATCACAATTAAATTTAATTTGCATCTTACATAAATTAAATTAATTTAATGCAAAGTGGGAGAATTACTCAGATTCAAATTAAAAAATCTCTTGAAACTACTTGAATATTTCGTAGATTTAAGTTTCATATCTGTTGGATTTAAGGACAAAAAAGTTCTGCAAAATACACGGAACACTTATTTTCTTTTTTTACACAGTGCTTCTTATCTGAAAGAAATATAAATAAGAGAGCAGATTCTGAATTAACCACCCGGATGTCTCTGTCAAGTTCATAGGTGAAATTAAGAAAGATGCAGTCATTTTTTTGTCTGTATTTGTCAAAAGTTATAGCAAATTTGGCTAAGTATAGTGAATACTGCCAAAATTGTCCTGCTCCTCTCAAATTTCACAACATATTGGAATATTCAATCCTCATTATATCAAGCATTTTAAAAAAAAAAATTAGAGGGAGTTCAAGAACTTCAAATACAGGAGGAGAGACAGAAACTTAGTCCTTCTAAAACAATGTTTCCAAATTCTTTCTTTTTTCTGCGAGTTCCGCTCAAAATTCCTCCCTTTATGCTAAGCAGATCCTTGTAAAGGCTTTCACAATGAAAATATAGACTTTGTGTCTCTTTCAAAGGCTCCATTTTAATGATTGTTAAGAGGCATAAGGATACCATATCTCAAAGTGAAACTTATAGATATATCGTACAAATCAGAGTAAAATAAACAAACTAAGAGTACGTACTTTAAGAGTTGTTTTTATCATTGTACAAGGGTTGCATCTTTATCTCCCAACAGTGAAAGTGACATTGATGAGGTGTTGCAAACTCAAAAGGTTTTCTCAAATGTGTCGAAAGGGGAGTTTGCTAAAATGGCAGATTTGAAAAAAGCGTTTGACATGGAGGATGAAGCAGAGATTTGCAAGTTGGTAAGGAAAGTAGGGACATCAAATTGTTTAAAAGGTTTCATGCTTGTAACAGATTTAATGGGGTGATCTGTTTGTCTAGGGGTATGAAAATATACACAGTCATTCACTTGAATCGTCCGTAGAAAAAAAGCATGAAATCCGCTAGTGAAATTGCAAACTGTTTAATCCAACACAAGAAGTTGACTCTATAAACACCGTGCATTGACTCACTGCTCACAAAAGGTTTACTCTTAAAATCACTGTAGGTAGATTTGATATTCACAGACTGAACATAATTTCGACTCTTATACAAAATCTTGTTGAATCATCCAGGAAAGGGATTACATAAATCGTAAGAGAATATTCTTGGTACATGTGATAAGAAATGGGCTCTTAAATAGCAACCAATCAAAACAAAGGTAAACAAGGAGTGAGGAGATCATTACTTTGCTAGAACTAAGTGGAAGATTCCAGAAGAATCTAGGCCATACAAGTGCGGGCTGTGTTCAATAAACAAGACTATGTTCTTAAGCTTGAAATACAAAGATTATGCAACTAAATAAAACAATGTACATAGATCTAGTCGATTCGCTACCCAATATTACACACCTACGCAGTGTGAGGAAAGCAATAGCAATGGATCAAATTACAGCACAATGCGTTACAATGTTGTTCATTTTTTGCTGAACCATAAATAAATCAATGTTTGTAAAATTCAAGTTCAATATTAGTTGTCAATATCTAACTATTTTATTGAGACTACCCAATATTTAGCTAAACTTCTCACCAAAGGTTTATTATAATTTTGTTGGCACATTTTTCCACCTTACACTTATTTGAATAAATACTTATGTAACCTTTGTTAAAGGGCCAAAAATAAAAATGAATTACACAAAAATTTACTTTTTGTAGATAAGAGTTAAAGAGAAACAGCAGTGAGAAATTCTGGTTTTAGACTAAACTTTCCAATGAAAGAGTATTTTATCTATTTAGATACTTAGCAGAGGAGAACTCCAGGTTTCAGAGAAGGAAAGAGCAGCCCAACTAGATGGAATGTTTCGGGACATTGCTACAGTGGTAGCAGATAAATGTGTGCACCCAGTCACCAAAAGGCCATACCCTGTGACAATGATAGAAAAGTCTATGAGGGCAATGCATTTCTCCATTAAACCAACCAAGAATGCAAAACAGCAGGTGAGAGGTTTATATACGATTCCAGAATTCTTTATCATGAAATTATCTTTGGTTAAAATTCCAGCCTTTGTTGAGCTTGTATCTTTAGGAGGAGTTTTAATATTTTTCAGCATTGCTTCAAGTGATCACATTAGGAAAAGGAATTGTGCCAGCGTGAGAAAAAAAGCAACCTATAACAATTAAGCAACAAAGGGAAACCTGGAAAGAACTGCCTCTACCATTTTCATTTCCATCTTCTCTCTCTGCCTGCCTCTCTCTCTCTCTCTCTCTCTCTCTCTCTCTCTCTCTCTCTCTCTCTCTCTCTCTCTCTCTCTCTCTCTCTCTCTCTCTCTCTTTCTCTATCTCTCTCCCTCTCTCTCTCTCTCTCTCACTGTCTCTCTCAAGGACTCTATCAAGCACTTGTTAGAGCTGCACAATTTGCTCCTGATCACATGAAAGAGTAACTTACTGAGGCAGATGCAGCAGAGGCAAATACCCATCTTGGGTACTTTTCTCTCTTTCTGATTAAAACATTGCCCTAAGTGTATGTAAATTATGTAAAGACTTAGGACAATCTGGCTCTTAATGGGGGATGCTAAGTTAACAGGTGGCCCTTTACTGATACAAGGCTTCCATTAGATTCTACTGTATCTGTGCTAAAAATAAATGGCAACACTGTAATGCTCGTGCTAAAATTTCTTTAAATTGTTTACATTTTGGTCTAATTGAACTATTAATATGTTATTAAAAATTGTTCCCTCAGTACTTCTGAATTTCTACAAAAATTGTTGAATGAATTGTGGTGTTTGGACTATTACATCATGGGCAATAATAAAGACTAACCTGTGACAAATGTGTACATCGGAGGTTGTGAAGAGAGCTCACCACAAAGACGTTGAGGAGACCAAGAGCTTGTAACATTCTCAGTTCAGACATATCTCGACACAGTCAGATGATATGTTAATGATTCAATTAAACGAGAAAACCCAAAGGTTTATCTTATCTTCTTTATTGTGTGGATAAATACTACAGAATGTAAATATTCATAGTTAAGTTATGTTTTTTTTCTTATCCAGGCACTTGAAGTCATAAAGCAACTAAAAGAGACGGAGACACTGGAGATACAGAGAGCACACATGAAACTCAGAATAACAGTTCCAGGTAAGTCTCTATTCCTATATTTGGTTTCTAAAAGCTATTTTTATGAAAGTGCACAAATTTATTGTATATCCTTTTTTAAAAATCTTGTGTACTAAGCTTTTCAGATAATTTATGTGTATTTCAAATTTTAAAAGCTAAATTGATAAGAGGTTTCAGTGTATAAATCGAGAGATGGTAATAAAGGGTATAAATAATATGCAGGTCGGAAGACTTGAAAAACTGAATTTAGTAATTTAAGTTTGATTAAAATCAAATCTCTCTTTTTCTAGCTTAATAAAAAAAAAAAAAGCAATATACTATGAATGTTTTGGAAAAGATTATATTTAAAATTTAGTTTTCACTGTATTTTTTATTGTTGATTCATAATTGCCAAACAGAATGAAATACAGTATCTAAGAAAAAGATAAAGAATGGGAAGCTGGATTTAAGACATTTTCCTAATTAATCTTGAATTGGAGGATTGATTTAGTCAAGCTATGCACATTCTTTTTTGAAAAAAATTATTTTTTTTTCTTGTTTTGCAGGAAGTGAGGGGAAGAAAGTGCGTGAAAACATCAGGAAGTTAGCTTTACAAGTAGACGAGGATACCTTTGATGATAATTTAGAAATGGTAATTTTTTTTCTCTTTTGCAAAGCGTTGAAAGAATGAATACAAACAAAAAGATATTCGTCTTTTCAATTTTGTCTTTGCATTTCATTGAGAAAAAAAGAGGGATTTTAGCAAAGATCTTTTTCATGTTTTTCTTTTAAAAATGACAGTTAATTGTGTGGGCGCACTGGAAAACCCTTCATATTTCATTAGATCTAGTTTTGTGCTAGACCTTTTTTAAGTTGTTTTTCAAGTTCAAATTCTAAAATGGAAATTTCATTTCTTTAGAAACTTCATTCATATATCTTTTCATTTGGCTTAGCTTTATTTGTTTCTGAAATATCAAACCTTTTGAATTACAGTGCACTCCTGATATATCGACATATAAGGTTCCAAAATTTTAATGTTGATATAAAGATGTGTCTGTTTTAAATATCTTTTTCTTTAAATTACACTACATGTACTTTAAACACAGCGTTTATTTACTTAAGGGGAAACAACTACTCATTGCTTGTAAATTTTTAGTTACTACCCTTGTTTTGAAAAAAATTGATAAATATCTGATTTCATCTTGCTTAATTAAATTATTTATCCATAAGTGATGGGCCCTCAAAAGGGCAGCTTGAGTCGTTGGTCGGTCAGATTGCCCTGCTTTTCCCATTTATTGCTGAATCCTTTTGAAAAAATCAAGCAGGGTCTTTTGTTTTAAATTGGATGGGCAATTTCTTCTACTGTGTCTTCTATGGGTTGAACAGACAATCGCCTTTTTCTTGCTGTTGTGCAAAACGTCGAAGTGTTTGTATTGCAACTCTTGCCTCTGCTGTTGTGTCCTTTGCTACCTCCTCTACCTCTATCTGTGGCTCATCTTCTGACTCTGAGTGGTTCTGAGTTAGTAAACTTTGCACTATCTCAGACACGGAAACCTCTGCAGCCGTCTCCACATCACTGTCTATTGTGGCAAATTCTTCAGCAGTTGTCTGGACATTTGTCACACCTGCCAGTGACTCCACTACCTTATCCAGCTCATCTCTATCTTCTGCAAGTAAAGCATCTTCTGTTGCCTCCTCAGCTTGCATGAAGAACCCAGCATGATGAAAACAGTATTTTATTGTTCTGTCCATAACTTTGTCCCAAGCTGACCTCAAGTCATAAAGTGCGTCAAGAAGGAAAATATTGAAGGTCTCAGAAATAGTCGTCTCACCAGGGTTTGTGGACATCTTGTCTTTGATATGGTCGAGATACTTTTTGATAACTTGAGCTCTGTAATGGCATTTCAGAGAATGAATAAATCCCTGATCATATGGCTGTAGGTGGTTGGTGATATTGGGCGGCAGGAACACAAGTTTGATGCTCCTCAGGCCATCAATATTAGGATGTGCTGGGCAAATGTCCACTATAATAGATCTGCCCTGCAGGAGGAATTTTCTGTCTAACTTTCTCCAGGTCTCAAATATGGTGCTCATCATCTAAGCCTTTTTATTTGCTGTATAATCAACAGGAAGATTTTTCTCATTCTTCAAGCATCTTTGCTTGAGTGGTTTCCTATGCTGGACATGTTGGCAGCAATCATAGCTGTCATCCTCTCCTTGACCTTCTTTCCCCCTGTACATTTCTTGCCTTTCAGAGCAAGCGACTTATCAAACAAGCACTTACAAAAAATTTTTCGTTAGTATTGAATATGTCATCCTCTGCATAATCATTAAGGAATGGTGGCAGATCTTGCTCCTTCAAGAGTTGACAACTGTGTGGTCTACCGCAGCCTCCACACTTACAGTCCTAAGAGCAATGCCATGTCAGCGCTTCCAGTATTCAGTCCCTCCTAAACTGGCAGTAAAGGCTGTCAAACCTAGCTCGATTGCTAAAAGTTCAGCCTGATTGGTGAGCTCTGGATTTGAGACCGGAGCACTCATCACTCTGGCTTGTTTAAATCAAAGGTTCAAGGCTTGGTCAACATCTAATTTCGTTATTGTTCTCTGTCTTTTTCTGTCGGGTTGAAATTCAGTTGACAAACCAGGTCTCTCTAACTTGGCTCTGTTTTTAATAATCGTCGAGAGGGTATTGTGCTGAATTCCATACTTTTCAGTGATCTCTTTCATTGTCCCTTGCTTCCTGTCCAAATCACTAACAAGTTTTAGCTTTGTTTTGATACTGAGGTTTTTTACGAGTTTTCTTTTGCTCAGATATCTTGTTCAAGGAATGATTTAACTTTTAGAAAAAGAAATGCTTTGGTATCTCGCGAGAGAACACAAACACTAAACAGCTGGGATTACAAATGATGTGAGTGCTAAGACAAGCAGCAGTTGAACGAAAATAACCTAACAAATATTATTCACCAGCACTGCACACAAAGCTAGGCACTAAGACATTGTAAAGTCGTTGGTGGATGCTCCTCCTGCCACGTGTGCCAAATCATCCACACACAGTCTCTCCCTCCCCTCCTCCCACAGATCTAGATTCAACCTGTGGGTTCTATGCACGCAATTGTTGTACTCCAGGTCTGATCAGTGCTAGTCTAGTCCTGACTGATGTGCATCGAATTCTTGCTTGCTTACACCAGTTTTCAACTTTTCAAAGCCCCACCACTCACTGTGAATCATAGAATGTGATACACTATGCCACATGCCCATTGTTGGCACTAAGGTTCACCCCCGCCCCCCTCCCCACCCAAAGCCGACTGGATACCAGAGGGCTTTGCCCTTCCTCTCAAACAGTCATGACCACAAAGGGATTGCCCCCGCCTTTGTGGTGTAACATGCCAGCATGAGGCATTGGGAGAGAGACAAAAACGTGAATGACATGGTTTTTTTAGTCATGTTTTGCCTGGTTACCTGGATGAAATAGATGTTGATATAAGAGATAAAAGGAGAGACAGATTGTCGATATATAGAGAATTGTAATTACAGACAGCAAAGAGGAGACAAATTTGGACTTCTTAAAGCATGTTGATATAAGAAAAAGGTGGATATAAGTGGTGTGCACTGTAAATGATTTTGTGAAACCACTTCAGATAAGATTTGTGGCGTTACATAACAGTTCCAGGGAAAAAAGTATATTCAACTTTTAAGGCTACTTCCTGAAAACAACAATTTCTTAACTGTGTGATTTGAAAACTCCGCTTGATCTAAACAAGATAGAACCTTCAAATGAAAGGCAAAATGTTGAGGATTGTTTGCAGAATCTTAAACTGAGGTCATCTAATTTTTTTTTTATCTGGACCTGTGTGAAGGGTTTTCCATGAACCCCCACACAATTGTTATTATTTTGTCAAATTACTTCTTCTCCCCCATCTTTGTCAACAGTCGTAGATGAGCATACTGTCAGAAGTCAATTGTGTTGACACCTTTTTTTTTTTTTTTTTAACTTCCTGTCTACCAAGGCTAAACTTGAAAATCATTACGTAGACCTACAGTGTGATTCCTCAGGGCATATTGAATTAATGTAATCATGTTTCGTCATTCAAGTTTTAAATGTGTTGTGCATCCCCCCCTCCCAGCAAAATATCATAAGTGCACTTTCATATCTTTAATTTCATATGTCAATATACATTTTCATACCAAATGCATGGTGCCCAGCAAAGTCAGAAAGTCAAATTTTGGGGAGATTTTATGATCAAAGTTGGATTTAGATTAGAAATTTAACAGGAAGACAGATTTTAGGGGAAAAGTAATCCCTATCTGCATAATATTTCAATATTTCCCAAAAACAGACTTTAGACTTTAGAGTTAGTTTGTGCTGCTTAGTTACCTGTCTGAATGTATCTCTCTGCCAAGATTTCACATGTTAAGAACCAGAAACTGAGAGAGAAGAGAAAGAAACTAGGCCTACTTGTATAGAACATGCGCTTCTGTACAGGAAAGTACAGTGATTTGATTGGTCAGTATTTTAGGAACATGTACTGTCATTACTTTAACTTCCGGTGTAGCTGTTACGAATATAAACAATACTTTCCCAATGTTCTCTCCTTTTCTCAAAGCGTGTCTTGTATTTCCATACTGCTTTACATCATAGGTATTAGATTACACCTTCTTAATTTCAAAAAAGGAAGATATGATCACTTAAGACTTCTATGCATAAATACAGATTCATGCTGGATCTAGATCTAAACCCAGGCAGTTCCAGTCTGAACCTGTTAAAGATGTGCAATTTCATAAAACCTGATTCATTATTTAATTTATTAATCTACTATGGCCTTTTGATACATATAATGATATATAGAATAACTATCAAAATAGAACTAAGAAAAATTTCTAACTGGGCTTATAAGTCTTTTTATAGATCTTCTGTGTCTTATTGTTTGACACTCTTTCCCTTGGTAGCACATAACTAATGATCCTCCAATTACGATTTTTCTTAAACTGTCTCATTTGAACTATTTACAGGTTGTTTTACCTTTTTTTTTTTGGCTGAATTGATGCAATGAATGGATCTTACATAAGTGGATTATGATATTTAATAAGTACAGTAGAATCACTTTAAACTGAAAGCCGCTAAACCGAAAAATTCGATGAACCGAAAAAAATCTATAAATTGTGCGAATTTCCTCTTTGCCTTTGTACCCTTTCCCGTGATAAACCGAAATGCTTTGAAACGGCACTGCTTTTAAATTGAAATAACTTTTCTCTATTTTTTCTCTTTCTTCCCCTTCTCTTTATTAACCCAGAGGGAAAAAAATCAAAACACACCCAATGCCTAGTACACGTAATTGTATGAAGGGAAGAGTTGGCGTTTTTTGACAATCTAATAGCTGATGGGGGTGGGGAGGGGCACACCGATCAAGCCCTGCACTAACCTTGGAAGCACACATTCGATGAATGGGAATGAGGTGGGGTGGTGGCGGTGGTAAGCGATGTTGATTGGACATTCACGCAAGGGATCGCCACTGCACCGTCTCGCTCGCACAGTCAGTGGTTGTGCTTTTGCACCTGTGTGTGTGTGAATAGAGGTCTAATGTTCTTCAACACTGGGGGACAGGCACTGTGACACACACACCGCCACAGTTCCAGTTTTTACATCGTCGGCATTGAACATCGCCGCAGTGCTACTAATCAGTACATGTACTGTAATTTCTAATTCGCATTAGGCCCACAACTTGCGATAGTTTTCAACATTTAGCTTTATCCAACTCTAAGACGTCGAAAAGAAAGTACTCTGCTTACACTTTGGAATTTAAACAGAAAGTCTTATCCGAAGTGGATGAAAAGAACCTATCGAAGACTGAGATCTGTACAAAACATAGCATCCCAAACTCAACGCTGTCTACAATTTTGAAAGACAGGGAGAAGTTACAGAAGGCTCGTGAAGATTCGAAATTTTGCCCGACTACCAAGAAAATGAAACTTTGCAGTCATGAAGAGCTGGAAGAAGCAGTGTTTCTCTGGTTTCGACAAGCCAGGGCAATGCATATTCCATTTTCAGGCCCATTTATTATTGGCAAGGCAACAGAAATAGCGGTTACTTCCCCTGAAAAATGACTGAAAACAAAACTAGCTTTAAACCAAAATGCTTTTAAACAGAAATGAATTCAAAGGGCCCCAAAATTTCGGTTTAAAGTGATTCTACTGTATAACAATAAACTCTAGTACAGAACGTTACACGTAAATGATTAATGGGTTGAGTAATGTTATTACATTTACTGGTGTAATGACCCCATTCTTAGAATTGAAAGATCAAATGTATAGCGCTTTGTTTTATACTGTTCTTATTTCTAACTATAATACTCTTTAAGAAGTAAAAGCATTATAAAAAGTAAGGATTTCAAGCCTTTTTGAGGAAAATGTCATTTTTCCCAAGTAGTCTGCCTCAAAACATCTCAAATGGTGTTTTAGGTACCTGAACTAGTGTTTAAAATGATATAAATAAACAAAAATATTAATCAAGACACAGGGCACAAGACTTCAGCTGTAAAGTGGAAAGTTTAATAATCAAAAGAAATAAAGCAAACATATGGCAGACTATGATATATCAGTAAACTTTGTAAACATACTAGTAGTAGTAGTACTAATGCTGCTGCTCTTACTACTACTACTACTACTACTACTACTACTACTACTACTACTACTACTACTACTACTACTACTACTGCTACTGCTACTGCTACTGCTACCACCACCACCTAAATCAATACACCTAGGGTGGTTGGATTTTTTTTTTTGTCAAGTGTTTTTATTTAGAGTAAAATGCTAGACATCCTGAAAGTTTATCAGATTTTATAGTATCAATTCTATAGAGAGAAACCAGTGCAATTTTTTTAAAGTATTTTTTTTTCTTAATCCCAGATCATTCTCGTGGATCCGGGCAGTTACAGAGAGGTGTCAGATCTAGTGTCTGCACAGACAAGGGGCAAAGGTCAAGTGGATATGATCAGTCTGAAAGAAGTGCAGGAAGGTGAGGAAACCTTGTGATACAGTTGAAAGCTTATCTCTTGGTTGTCTGTACTCTCACTCAGTGATCATGGCCTGAAACTTGTCAATCCTTGTAGAATGCACTTCTCTGCGTTGGCTTGTCAAATATGGAATTGAAGGGATCAAACTTTCTCTGGTTCAGGAGCACAAGAAAACGATTTCCTCCGTGGTAGGCTTATAATATATTTTCAGGTACAGGATCTGGCAAACTCTTGTAGGTATAATGTGTATCAGGTTTGGGGTAAGGAGTGGGGTGAAACTCAAGGTCTGTAATAAACTATTTATTGCACAACTGTGAATTACACTAGATATATAATTTTCTTTGTTAGCTTCTACTCTTATTTATAAGACTAAGTAAAATTTACTGGGATTTGGAATGGCAAAAGAAAAAAAAATTCATTAATGAAGCAGAGGGTACAACTTGGTGCAAGCACTGCAAACTTTGATTCTCAAAGGTATGGTGAATTCAAGTTTCATATGAAACTTTGTTTGAATTTTGAATTTTCTTCCAATAATGTACATACTTTTTATTTGCATGAATTTTTAACAATAAGTTGTTATGGATTTTATGGATGCTTCAATGAATTAATAAGCCCGAATGGACTGAAATGTATAAAAAGCTAAGAGCTTATTGATGTGCAGAGGGTCTCACTTCTTTGAATTATTCAGAAACTTGTATGGGCTACAGAGCTGCCAACCTTATGCCAAAATTATAAAACTTTTCCCTTGGTGTCTTAACAGGTTTCAACCTCCTTTTTTTTTTCTCTTCCCATACACCCTCCTCTGAAGACTTAATTTCTAGATCTGTTGAAGTAATAATTCACGCTCTGATCTTATTCAGACATTAGATCTCGCACAGATTTCTTCTATAAATGGTAACTGATGCCATAAGAAATGGAAAAACTAAATAAATTCAATGGTTGATATTTCTAGTTAGGACCTGCATTAATTTGCATAAATTCCCTGGGTGGTGCCCAGCCATCCATGTTTAAGGTAGTGTGCTCTGACTTCGACAGGTTCATGATTTTGTGTGTTTTTATAGAGAATGAAGTCACTTACATACGTGTGCTTAAACATCGTTTGTTGAAGTAATTTCCACATTATCTTTGTAATTTATTTTTGTTCATCGATATAATTTTTTTCCTCTGAATGCATGTTGAGTAAGTCAATTCCATTGTATGTAGATCTAAATTATATTTATTTATTGACCATCTTATGGTAATTAAGATATTGAAATAAAAGATTTATGTTAACTAATGTCTCATAAATTCTTGATTTTCCTTTTGGTTGAAATCTCTTGTAATTTTTTCTGAGGAGAATCATTAATTTTGATTTCTGGTTTTCATCTTTGACGTAGTGAAAATTTTGCATGACTTTGTATTGCTGTGTGTAAATTCTGGCAGTGGCCATCTGTGAATTGCAGGCAAAAGGCAATGCTTTTAATTAATCAGTTTTTAGTTTTAATCACTGACATATCATTTAGAAAATGATGTGACAAAACAGCTAGTAATCTTTTTAACATCCTCATATCTCTTTTTAACCCTGAGATAATCTAGTACAAAGAGTAGGATGCATTGGTATTGAAATTTAAAAGAACATTTAATACAGAAATCGAAGATCACCTCTTATGGTAGACCGGACTTGTACAAGTTTCCTGTCTATGTAATTTCGTGTTTATTACTTATTATACAAAGAGTAAAGATGGAACAATCATGTATTCAATGAACTGTTTGATGTAAGTCAATTTAAACAATTTGAAACATTTGGTAGCTACATTAACTTGAACAATTGTAAAAGAGGTGTTCCAAAACAACATGGATATATAAAATGACAGCTGAAACTGTTTTGGTTTATCAGATTGACACAGAATTTAAAAAAAGATAATGTAAAGAAGATTCATATGAAATAAATGGCCAAATTTCGTAATCTATAATTCAGACTTTGACATTACAATAATTTACATGCATTAGATGATATTTTTTTTTTATAAACCTGAAATGCCATGAATGTAAGTGATTACATTTTTTTCTTCTTAGTAAACTATAATTGTAATCGGCGTTTGTTCGCAATAAAATATAATTATTCCTTGCCAAAAAATATTAGTTTTCTTTTTTTTTTTTTTTTTTTTGAACTATGTGCACTATGTCAATTATTACTGATGAAATATCAGCTGACAAAATTTATGCTCAGACGGAGACAATATGTGTGTCATTTTCCATTGCTTTTCTTGGTTGAACTATAATGCTTACGTTGTGCATTTTGCCATTCATCTAAGGGGTTATCCAAGCTCACTGTCTAAGAATTCTTGATAGTTGCAACCTGATGATAATCTCAACACATGCATTTTTGTAATTATTTGTTTTGGAATGGTATATTTATTATATCTTTAAAATAATGGTTTTGTTCAATAACCTCAAATTCGTTTTTTTATTTCGTTACTCTAACTTGACTAATTGTATAATAATTGACCAGATCATTTGAACATTGTTATGGTTTTATAAAACATGTAAATCAGCATAAACAAAAAAGAGAGGTACAAACAAAAACTCAAAACAAACATTAATCAATCAATCAATAAGTTGCCCTGCTCTTTAGCTAGACGTTTCCCTGCTGCCTTTTCCCTTGATCATTCTAGTTTAATATCACAAGATATTCTAGTTTCTCTCTTCTGGTCACATGGCCTAAAAAGGTTGCCTAGTGTTTACATATTTGCTATTTATGAGTGATCTTATTGTGTCGAATTCTCTGAGCACTTTTTTCATTTGGTTTCTTTGCAGTCCATGAGATTTGTAGAAGTCTACGAAGGAACCACATTTCTGTTGCCTCCAGTTTCGTTTGTAACTGTTTTGAAATTGTCCAGGCCTGGCATCAAACATCAAAATGAGTTCAATGTAGCACTTCAGGACTCTTCATGTGTGAATGAGATGTGTTTATTTGTTAGTACTGATATCATTTCCCTGGAAACGTTTTTGTGCTTGGGCTTTTCAAGATGCAATTTCAGTGTTATTGCGTCCATCGATTAATATTTAAGTACCCAAGTAATTGTTTGAGTTTATTTTTGTTGATCTGTGGACACTTATTGTTTCAACATATATATATATATATATATATATATATATATATATATGTTGGCTTGTGGACTTATGTATATCTCTCTAAAGATAGAGAGGAAAACTGCTAACTACACAAACAAAACACCACAAAAATGAACTAACTAATTAATTGCTGTGATTACAAAATAATTCGAATAAGGCACACAAGTAAGCTTGAAATTATCTATACTAGAGATTTCTTAGATTGAAATAGTTGAAATAGAGCAACATCAACAACAAAAGTAAATGAAAATAACAACAAACTTCAAATAAATCTTGAAACCAGAAAATATCAATGGACCGACCCAATATATATAAACTAAAAAGCGAACTACACTAGTATAAGCAGGATTTAACCCAAGATTACACAACTGAACGTAAACTAATAGTAACATAAAACCAATTTATCAAAAACCAAACTAGGAATTCAAACTGGTACAAAATTGGAAATTAAAACAATTCTAGAATTAGAACTTGAAAAGTAGAACAACACTAGAATCTAAAAATTAGAAAGAATTTAGAACTATAAAGAACAAAGAACATCTATAAAGAACCAAGAAAGAAGTTACAAAGAACCTCTCTAAAAAACCCAACCAAGGGGCGAACAAAATCAATAGACTCAAAAGGCTCAGAAAAGTTTTCCCCGAATCACGGAGGTATACCATACACTTGTAAAATCCAGACTCAAAGTCAATATATGTACTCCAAAATAGAATAAAAAAAAAAAAATCCACAATCTCAATCGAAGAAATACAAACAGCATACAGTGCTCCAATACATTTCTCAAGCGAAGGTTTGGTAACAAAATATACAACAAATGAATGCTCACGGTACGTAGGCCCACTCTCATTAAACTCCAAAAAATGTACTGACCACTGGTCTTTCTAATCACTACTTATACTATCAAGTCAGTCGGCAAAGTTCCCTGACAAAGAATTCCCTGATTTCCCCAATCTACTTTCAAACTTCCCCACAAAGGTCAACGCCGACCGACGTGCAAAATTCTCCCCGTCCCGCTGGACAACCGTTTCCCAAAATAACTATACCCGACCGAGATCATAGAAACAGTCCGTTACATCTACCATCTTACGATCAAACAAACACAATTAACATCTAGCTCCCCAAAATCTCCCAAGATCCCATAATCAAAGAAAGTTCGTTACATCTTCGGCCGTCCAGCTGGACACCCGTTTCACAGAATATCTATACCCGACCGAGATCATACAAACAGTCCGTTACATAGATCCGACATCTTATGATCAAACAAACACAATTAGCATCTTAGCTCCCCCAAATCTCTCAAAAGATTCCCTAATCAAAGAAAGTAAATTGCATCTCAAGCCGACCGAAGTCAAGCTTTTCTGACCAGCTGGATAGCAACAAAAGAAACATAAATACCGCTAGTAATGTAACCATTACAAAATACTAAGAATTACATAGAATAGAAAGAAATAAACCGCCAGAAGAGCGGATAATAAACTTCGCGCCAATAAACAAATGGCCAATAAAATCAAAGAATTCAATCAATACAAAATTACACAACAGACATCACCTAACTTTCCATCCGCTCACACTCACACACACACACACATATACATGTATATATATATATATATATATATATATATATATATATATATATATATATATATATATATATATATATATATATATATATGGTGTTCGACATGATGTGGTGAAAAAGTACCGTTCAAAACAAAATTAAAACGTGCAACTGTTCAGTGAATATTACACAGAAAAAAATAATCTAGCCCCTCCCCCCCCTCCCTTTTTTTTTTTTGAATTGATTGGGTTACCCTGGATTTCTGAAGCTAATAATTATTCTAGATCTGCGCACAATCTGTATAACTTATGTAAGACAAATAAAGAGTGGCAAATTAATAAAATAGCTTAACATGAATGTTTCAGTGGTTCCTTTTTGACAGTCATTATGGAATTAGATATTAAACGGCATAGAAGTACAAAATGCTTGCAACAGAAGCAGAAGTTTACATTCACAACCGCCGCCTCGGAAGAAAGAGCGTCTATGATTCCACGGCGCTTTTTTCTTCACGCTGTAGTAAGTCAAATTTTATTCAATTTTTTGGTTTTTTCATTCACCCCCCCTCACAAAAAAAAAAAGTAAAATAATATGCTTTTTTATATTGTAACTATTAAAATATAACAATAAATTGTTTTAAAAACGTTCACCCGATTTGAAAATTGTAAATAGCTGAGATCAGACTTTTAAAACGACCTTAAGGCCGTGAACGTAATAAAAAGGAAGCGACAAAAGCGGACGATCGCCTCACTGTCCTAGAAATATGTCGGCGAGATTGCTTTAACTTGTCCAACCGATCTAACATGATGTGCACTCTTAATTTTCTTTATACCTCCATTCTACGTCACATAGGTTAACGGTCGATCTTGGATTCCTGAGTTAGAAGAGCTATTTAGTTGTCTGTAAACTGTCGGCCTCTCGAACCGTCTCAAATATTTCATGAAGATTGACTTCGTCGAGGTATCCACACAATCAATAAATTCTGTTGGATGGATAAAGTATTTGTTGCAGAGTGCTAAATCTCGGCGCCGATTGCTCTTCCTGCATATACCATTTCACTATGAGTGGACTTGCATTTGTTGTAAGTTTTTGCTGAACAGCAAACCTAACTTTGATTCTTCAAATTATTTTTATTAACATGTAAGATAGTTTATCTAGAGATCTAGATCTAGATCTAGATTAGATAAAGGTTCTATAAACTAGTATTAGATAGATATTGATTAGAATTTAGAATCTAGATTAGTCCTAGAGTCTAGGTCTAGATCTAGTCTAGATGCGCAGCTATTTTATAAATTAAGATCTAGATCTAGATTACAAATTGTTAGATCTAATATAGGCCTAGATGTAGATCTAGAGTCTAGATCTAGATCTAGATAGATATCATATAATTAATTTAAAACCTGAAAAGCTTATGAACACAAATGATATAGATCTAGATTTCTACCACCAGTGCAAGAACCGTGGGCAATCTCTATTTATCTGCATGGTCAAAGCATAGTCACCAAGTATAAAATAAAAAAGCTCAACATTGCTAATGATACATTGATTGATAAGAAGTATGATTTCTCAAGGTTTGTTTATAGATTGTAGGAACCTAGAATCTAGATACAGCTTTACAATTGTTCACAACTATGAAATGAGATAGCCAACAAATAGAGATGAATCTTCCCTTTTTCCCCTTGTGTGACTCTCATGAAATATCTTGTGAATGATCTAATTTCAGACCCATCTTATGGTCTAATAAACCACTTGAACTAAGTAAAGGCAAACTCACTAAATGCTTTTCTACCTAGAACTCTAGTAAAAATTCAGGTCAGCTGTCACCACAAGCGTTCGATAGGCTACATTATCCCATGTAATAAGGTTAAGAATGGGCCAAATATGGACACCAAGGGAGAAAATAAGGAAAATTGAGGGGGAAGAGAACAGAGGGGGGCTGTGCGTGAACAGCTGAAGCATGGCAGTTGGCACGGAGAGGAAAGCAGAACATGGTACTTTGGAAGTTGAATTGTAGATGTGAAGGGTTTAACACTAATCATATCTATGCAACCGCTTGCAACTGGAAATTTTCATATCATATAGTATTGATGCGGCCGCTTGTGACTTGTGTCAGTGGGAGCAGTCAGGTCAAGATCTACTAAGTAAGCTTCGTATTGAAATTAATATTTCACCAACTTCATTGAAAAGAAAACGAGTTTCAGTAAATTTTACTGCTTGAATTGGACCAAACAAGTCCTTGAGTAGTTGGATTAGGCCTGGATCTAGAGATCTAGACTAAGGATGGTTACTGGAGTGGAGAACAGTAGAATCGCCGATTCCGATTCTCTGATCCTCAGAAAGGCCGATTCTGATTCTAGAAATGAACAGTAACCATGAAATCAATGTTGTACATTGATTATTTCCCTTTATTTATTCAGAACCTAAAAGGCTCCATAACCCATGCAGGATTGCTTGACTTTCTTTGTTTTTTTTTTTTTTTCTAACGATCTCCAAGTGACACTTCCTCTCCTGGTCATTTTCTCCACTTCTCTTTTAAACACCTAGATAACTCAATGTTCAGACACAAAGTTCCTGAGAGTAGGGAGTACAACAGTAAGTTAGTCAAATAAGAAAGACGTTGAAACAGAATTGAACTCGTTTTTCGGCATCGAAAACGACAATGGAGTTCAGTCTTGCCCTAGTGTGTTGAAAAGACCTAAGAACCCATCATCATTATCATCTAAAGCTGGGGTTCTTTCGTTTCCTGTCTCCCACAGCTAATCATAACCAAGCCCCCTTCCCTCATCAATCCCCCGATCTGATGTAGGAACTTGTGTCCACTATACCCCTTTCCTCCACACAGCACCAGTGTCAAGGCAAGTCAAACCTCCTTTCCCACTCCCCCTTCCCAGCCTTCCCATTGCGTGTGACACATGCTCTGCCTTGCCTACCTTGCTTTTGTTAGGCCCAAGCCAGTGTCCCAGATGAGATTCATGCAGAATCAGAATCAGAGTCGTGAATGACAGAATCATCAACGCAATTCTATAATTCTCAGAATCAGCGATTCCAATTCTCAGAATCGCTTCTGCCTGCCCTTAATCTAGACTTGCTAAAGATAGGTCTAGATCTAGATCTAATTTAGCATAATGAGAATGGGATCTCTATGGCTTGCTATAATATTAACTATTGAAATACTCATCTTAGTCATTGTTACAAACTCCATTTCTTCTAACTGGAAAATTAACACCATTTTAGAATGGCAATATCTTCGTTCTCTTTGTAGGCTGAAACTTTAAGGGAAGGGTGAGAATAACGTTTTTGGACCCTTTTTTTCTTTCATTATTCTTCCTCTGAGGGCGGAAAACATTTTATAACTTATTCTCAACCATAAGATGATTGCAGTTACAATCCTCATTTATATAATTGTATGAGTAGATGAAATTCTCTGTTAATTTTTTTAACAAATATTTTCTTTAAATTTACAGCTGACATGCTTTGTAATGCCTTAAGATAGCTTAGCTCCTACAAATTTGTAGATCCAAAATAAACATGGCTTGTATATAAAACTGAGCTGATCGTTTTGTACCATTTTGAATAGTTCAGCTTAAAATGGGATTCTCTCATCGAGACAAAATACAGCATTTCTTAGCTAGGGATTAGATAAGATGCAAAACATTTGGCTAACTTCTGAAGGATTTATAAAGACAGCTCATACCACTTTGCTTGAAAATGTATTAAATACTATTTCATCCTCATAGTCAAATAAGAAGCAGGAGTAAACAAAGTTGAGCAAAAGAGGTAAAAAAAAACAATAAATAAAAAAAAATTATCAATTGGAGCAAGAGAAAAAAAAATTGATTAGCTTTATAAATAATTCTTTTACTACGTTTTGAGCCTTTTAATTAACCAAACTCTATATGCCATTCATATTTTGTTTTCAACGCCTTGAGCAGACCCATCCCAGTGTGAGAATTAAAGGAACTGAGAACTCTTACACACCAACCCAATGTATGGATGAAAGATGCCCAGTGAAAGCACCTCATCTGCACTGCCCCTTATGTGTTAAAACAGATGCGTATCAAGATCCTGTCATACTCAAAGCACATTACAGAGTCAAACATGTTGACAAAGGCATTGATTTTGCTGGTAATTTTATATGTATTTGTATGATTTTCTTTCAAACCTCGTAGACAAATTTTAAAATTCATGATTAAGCAACGGTTGCCGTTTTATAATTTTAACTACAGCGTCATTTTAAAACGTATCGCGATGAAACTTGGTGTACAATCAGAAAAGATATTCTTCTATACTTCTGCAGTAAAACGGTATTGATCGGCCGTCTGGAAGTGTTGTTTCTGAACGAGTTTTTTCTTTTCGTTCGCTGTTCTCTAAAACTACTGGGACTACGCATTTCGTCTTTGGACAGATAGTTTTTTAACATTTCTTGTGCAATTTTTACTTACTTACATTACTTTTTGTCCGCGTATTTGCTCGTATTCGTCTTTGAAAGACACCCACCCTCTCAAAATAATGACACTTGACATTCAAGACGAGCCGGCCTGCTAAGCCTTTGGTGTAGCGCACAAACTGACGTTTGGTTTGTGACGTCACATGGCTAAGAGCGCTTCTCTCATTGGTCGAGAGCATGTGAACTGGGTTAGGCGAGTTTATCTTATTGGATTGTCACTATTCTAATAACGGCTTGCAAAGGGGTGTTTAGGGTAGATCTACGTAAATAAAATAGATAGCTATTGGTTTTTGAAACATAAAAATGCTATTAAAACATAAATTATTCATTCTATTTTTAATAAATTTGTAGCACTTTAGAAACATGACTTTCTTTCAAACAATTTTTACTCAAAGCGCTTGGAGTAGTATGTTGATTTAACTTATACCCCTTATAGTATTCAGTTTAAAATAATCCATTAGCGCATCTATAATATGGGGACTGTTCTCCGCTTTTAAAACGAATAGTTTGTTTTCTTTTAAGAAAAAAAAATAAATAGTGGTACATTTGCAGTGGCCTGTATATCTATAAAGAGTTTTTGTTTCTTTAGTATGCTTTTCGAATGAAGATAACATCTTATCTACAAAGTTAGCTTATATTTAATTGGTGGTTTCTAACTATTCGTGTGAGATCAAGATCTAGATCAGATCTAGCTCTTGGCGGGGAGGTTGGGCATTGAGTCTGATCTGATAAATCCTGTTAAATGTGAAATGAGCGTTCTGTATGACTGATTCAGTAACCAAATACAATATTTTAACTCAAATAACTAACTCATTGAGGCTGGGGTGATTCCATGAGCAGTCACGCTATTATTACTATTCTAATTAGGTACGTGTACCAAGTCCCACGAACGTAAGAAGTTGAAGGATTAGAAACACTCAATGAATATTGTATTATCTCTCAGTATCTGAAGCGAGCTTCTATGTATTTTCTCCTTTTTTTCCTTTTTTCTTTTTTTTTTAAACATCCTCAATATGGATAAAGAAGCTTTTGTTGAAAAATATGGATGCCCTGATTCCACAAATAATGGATTCAGATGTGCAAGGATGGCTCTAGACTAACGTTACCTGCAGGGGTTTGGGTCGCAAATTATGGCACTTATTTCTACATAGCAAGTGTAGAATGGAAGATGATTTATTTATGCCATCAGCGTAATTTATGCATAATCTTACCATGCTGATTTTAACAAATTAAGAAACAAAACAAAAATACAATTTAACCACCTTGGTTGATACTTATGATAAGAACATTTTGGAGGTGGTAACTTCTGAAATTACATAAAGAAATGATAAAACGGTAATTTATGCAAATTTATGCATAAATTAACTAATGCATATGAATGCTATATTTCTTTTAACGAAGTAAGAAACTAAATGATACATGTATTATACTTCTGTCTGCAAAATTTTATTGAAATATCTTGGTAAATATGGGAATTAGGGAGGTTTTACGTTCTAAATAAAGGAACGCGAGTTTGGATTAGGGGGTAATGTATGCTAATTTATGCAAAAATTGACCCTTAGAAACAAAACTGTCAAATTATCTCTGACAAATTATGATTCTATATAAAAAAATACACTTAAATGTCAAATTTCATGGAAATATATTGCTAAATAAAGAAATTAGGAGGTTTTAACTTCCTGCACAACAAGAAACAAAGCACCAAAAAGGTCCATTTTTTGGACCATTTATTCCTCTTTACACCTATACACATTTTTGGCTTACTTAAATCCTCATAAGTTTTTTTTTTTCTGGACCGATTCTCAAAATTTAAAAATTTTTCTTCTTTTGATAGCAAGCTTTATAACTTCCAATCGTTAGTAGGTAAATGTTACAGCTTTGAAATTTTGGATTGGCATTGCTAATGAAATTAAACCAGCAGCTTTTTTTATACTGCTTTGAACCTTTGCCCACATACTAGCATGTTTTGTCTTCCTGCTATTTAACAGTTGTATGGTTGCCTAAAAACACCTAAGATCTTCTAATCTTTTGTAATTGAGCCACACAAAACCATTAATTAACCATATCTTTACTCAAATTTGTCAGTTAACTTAATAGAATTGAAATTTCCTAAGTTGTATAATTTCCAAGACAAAGAGAAATTGCTTGATTAAAACCAACTAAAGACAAACTTTTCTTCCTTTTAATGGAAAGAAAGCAATTTAAAAGTTATGTTAAATAATCAAGTCTTAATCTTAAGCCATGAAAAAGAAATAGAAACAAAATCTAGCCAACTGAGAAAATTACCCTGCCTTTCTATGGCACAAGAAAACCAACGCCACCATCTTTCCTTCCCCCCCACACACACACACAATCTTTTCTAAAATTTGTCCTGTTACATCTTTTCAAATAAAAATTTATTACATTACTATTTTGAAAAGCTGAAAATTTCATATAAGGAGCATTTCTAGGGCTAAAATATTAAATAAATTTGTGCACATGATTTATGCAACACCTTTTCAAAGCTTAAATTAAAAAAAAAAGCTAAGATTCTGGTACAAATTTATATATATATATATATATATATATACTTTTTTTTATCATACACACGTTACATCAAAAGCTAAATTCATTTTTTTTTCAGTTTGAATATTTGAAACATATGCACTTATTTTTATAAGAGAACTTGTGTCAGGCATGGTACCCGATAAAATATTTTCTTTGTCTTTTTTTTTTTTCAGGGCTGAAAATACTGCGCTGCTGTGACCATTGTGATATAATTGGAATAATTAAGGGTGAAAAGAAATTTAAAGGTGCTCACTGGCATTGCTACAGGTGTCGAAATGGCTTCAACAGGAGAGATGAAGCTATCAAACATTACAAGACACATTTCCGAAATCCCCAGACTACATTTCAAATCCAAATTACTCAGGTATAGTCAAGGCCACACAATGCTTTCAGTTAAAAAAGTTAACTGCCTTCTTTGCATGGTATATTGTAAATAGCTAAATTGGGCACAGTAATGTTTTTCATGCTTTCATAACTGCTGGTACCTTTGAACTTGTTACTAGCAAAAAACTTTATTAAGTGTCCTTATTTTTTAGTTTTTACAAGCTTTATCATGGAGTTTTAGTGAGTTTCAAGGTTCTACAGTCCTTTAATTTTGTTTTTATTGCTTTCACTGAGTCCTAAGTTTGTTTATAATTGAAAATGAATAATAAAGCAGTAGCCATTTACAAACGTATCCATCCTCTTCAACGCTAAATTATTTAACCTATTTTTTTGTTGTAATGATCTTACCTTGGCAGCATTCTCAAAAAAAAATACATCTATATTTTCTCATAAAGATTGAAAAGAGTATTAGAGCCAAACATCTGGAACATGTTTAGTATTTGAAAAGTGTACTACATTTATCTTTATTACTTTTGTATGTCAAATTAAGTTTAATTGAAAATTTTATTCCTTAGATTGTTTAGGTCAGTTTTTTCTTCAGAGAGTAAGTCTCTTTATTTTTGAGGCTTTATTTACATTTTCTTAGTAGTATTTATATTTAAATTGATTAAATTTTTATCTGTCACAACAAAAAGAAAATCTCTACTCCTATTATATCTACCTTTTTTCGTCTTTTTTTCTTGCTCTATCTGAAGGACCTAAATTCACCACCAGAGATCAGGCCTCATGAAGATCACAACACTACCATGCAGGACTCGTTTGGTCCAGTTCACAACCCCCTAGAGGCAATAATCAGACCTCCCATATCTCAACAGGCTGTCCAAATAGCTGAACCTAGTACGTCTTTTTAAAATATTACCACTGCAAATACACACAGCACTGGATTCATTTTGGCCTCTGTTCATTTTTCAAAATGTGATCTACAAAGTATATATTAAATATATTGGAAATTTAGTATTGCTTTTTTTTTTTTTTGGATGTGCAGTTGTACTAAAATAGATTGATGTGGCACGAAAAATGTGAGTTAAATTTTTTATGTGTGGAAAGTGCGACTTTAAGAATGCACTTTGATGAACCATTCTTTCATTCATCATATTTCTATCAATCATAATTTTTCTTTGAAGGTATCCTTTTTTTTTTTCGTCTTAACCAATCCTTTCTCTTTTTTTGTTCTTTCTCAAGACTATTCCTTCAACCTTCATCGTCAAATTTAATTTTCTAACATCAATCATACAGTTGCCTTTATCCATTTGTGTTATTTATGACAACCCTGGTTATTTTAAATGTTTTGAAAGGCATTTAAGAACCTGTTCTCAATCCTCCCTCGCTCCCTCTCCCTCTCTCTATATCTTTCCTCTCTGTCTTGCTGCTGTCTGTATGTTTTTCTCTCTCAGTCTGCCTGCCTGTCTCTCTGTCTCTTTGTTTCTGTACATATGTCTATCTTTCTGTCTGTCTCTTTATCTCTGTTTCTCTGGGTTTAAAAGAACTAAGATAAAGTCATTCCTGTTCCATTTCTCTAAACTTTTGAAAAACACATTAACTTAAATTTAACACATCCTTATGAAACCAAGTGTTGCTTTTTTACATTTGACATTGTTCAGGCCTTACATCCATATATCAGGATGTGACCCACTATAACCAAATAAAATCATATTTAACAAAAACACAAGAAAATAGTATGTAAGTAACACAGTTTTAAAACATTGTCCTCATAAAAAGTGGCTTTTTAAACTGTATTTAAAGAATTGTATTTCATTCTCTAATTTTCTGTTTGAAAAGTATTTTGAAGGAATGAAAAATGTATTTCTTTAGAACCATGTAAAAGGATAGAAAATGCCTGTGGATTATGTTTGCCCAAATTTTATGGGTTATTTAATTTCTTTAGATGTGCTGAAGACAGTTGCTAATTCTATACACCATGGCAAAACAATGCAGAAAATAAAACATGAACCTTTGGACAAGGAGGATGATTCTGGAGGTCAAGATGATGAAGAAACCATTATGATTATTCAAGGCACTCAGTTGGAAACTGCTCTGGCAAGCCACATAATTGATTCTGGAGTAAGTTTTGAGTGTGGATGCAAGTTTATTTAAGTGTTGCAGTAATCTTTAGTTGTATAGAACTTGTTATATTGTTTGCCAGATTTAAAATCGAAGAATGTCAGAAGTTGAGGCCATCAACAAGGGTATTTGTTGATGTTTTTATAATCTTCTATGGCAAATTAGAGGTTTATTAAATAAATTTTCCAAAGGTGATAAATTCTCAACATTAGCAAAGAATACTTATACATCTATTTTCAGGACTTGGGTCAACTAGGCAAACCTGGTTTAGATGCTAATCTCTCTTGGGAAATCCGCTTTCGAATGGAAGAAGAAGAAAAAAATATGTATAAAGCTAAAGCAGAAGAGTATAAACTTGAGGTAAGTAAAGTGTTTTATATTTGATTTGTGGTTTTATCCATTCTCACTTTCCTCTCTTAGCCTCCTTTAAACTCTAGTTGACTGTTAAGTTGTGATTGTGTTTGTTTAAATTCTTTTCATCATAATTATCTTCAATATCATAGGTAGCCATCAAACAAATAATGTTCACCAAATTCAAATTTCATAACAACAGTAAAAATGGTGATGAAAATAATTTAAGTGCCTTGCCTAATCAACAAGCTTGATGAGTTAGTACACTCTAAAATAATGTACAAGAATTCTCTTGGAGAACATTAAGGCTAAAAAGTGTCTTAAAAAAAAATCCACGCATTTGAAAAAAAAAACCTCTTTTAAGAGATTTTCCATATTTCAGATATTTTTTTGAAGTGTTTCCTGTTATCTGAATTTTTTATCATTGTGAAAAATCTGAATGATGTTTGGATTAGAGTTGCTTGAAAATGCTTATCTTCACCTTAAAACTAGGTGTTTTTCTCTTGGGTACGTCACACAGCAGATGGAGAGTGACATTTAAGTTTACTCTTTGGGTGCCTGCCACACCTTTGACGCAGCTCATAACTCGATTAGGTCATTAGTTTAACCACTGAATACCCCTTGCCTTGCAACTCTAGTTATTGGATTTAATTTTCACACCAAATAGAAGAATTGAAGCCCATACATTAAAGGAACAAGTATAAAAATCATATAATTTGTTAAATCTATATTTAAACTATATTATGTTTTTTTAAATTTAATAAAAAACTAATGACAGTCATTATGGACCGAGCAGAAAGTACATCTCAGAAACACATGGACAGTATAAAATAAATACAAACGAAGAAAAGATAAGAGCATGTTTTTAAGGAAAGAACAAGCTTTAATATTTTACCAAAAATCACTAAAATATAAAAAACCCAAAATCTAAACTGTTTTTGAGGCAACAAAATAACTAATAATGACACAAGAAATAGATTGACGGCATATAGGAAATGCTACCACAGGGGGCTGGTCAGCTTTTCTATTCAGGCATGTTTATTTGACCACATTTGAGACTGATATTGGCAGTTTTAAGTTCGGTAAACTTTATTTCTATAAATTGATTGGTTTTGGAGGAAATAGTGTAGAAAGAAAATGAAGCTTTCATAAAATAGATAAAAATTTCTTTTAATTACTTCGAGATCACTAAGCACAGTTTGCGTTCATAACTCGTAAGACATGAGAAACGTTTTAGGCTATATAATATGCATTGTAATGCTTTTTCAACTTTCACACTCAAAGTATACTGTCACAAAATCTGGGGTAAATGTAGATTTAATATTATGCCTTAAGCAGGCAGATATCCTAAGTACTGTTTTTGCCAAATTCATATCTTTTGATCAGTCCATAAAATGATTAACTTGAAAAACAGTTACTCAAGTACACTAGTCGAGTCCTGTTATTTTGAAATCATAAAAAAAGGATTTTGAATTATCCGAAATTAGAATTATCAGGACACATATAGAAAGAGTAAAAAAAAAATGTGGATGTCAGATGAGGAATGTAGTACTGGTGTGTGCAGGGGTAGAGGAGTGACTACGATAGTCCATTTAATTTCCGATTTACTTCCTTTGATTCGGGGAAGCCATAAAAAGAGGCCCCTTGTAGAATCACAATATTAATAAAAAAATAAGCCCACAAGTGAGATGACTGACAGTAAAACAAAGCCAGGTCGAGATAGATCTAGACTAGGTGATGACGGACAGGCACAGACAAATATGACATCATATAGAGCTTTGTGCAAGAAGGGTACATCTCACAGGCTGACCACTTGCAGAGTTCAATCACCACTTGTGGCACCAACACTCCCCTCCTCTTCCGGTCTATGAGTATGAAGCATTCACACCTTATCCTTGGGCTTAACCCCCTTTCCCCTTTCCTTCTCTTAGTCTTATTGAAGACTCTTGCCTGTAAAGTTGGTAAGCGGAACACACACACAGACACATACATACACCAGTATTGCTTGCAGCATAGAGCACAGCAATATTTTCTGTTTTTACAAGCCAGAAAAAGTGCTTTCAGAATCGAAAAAAAAAAACTCAGCCAAGATGGCTTTGAATTAACCGGATTCTTATTTCAAACTTTGAACTAACTGATATTTTTAATAAAGCTTAAAGAGAGAAATACTAGTTAAAATAAAATCTTTGAAATATCCAAGAATTGGAACTATCAGGATTCGAATTATTTGGACTGGACTGTATTAGTTTGCTTTATTCCATATTATCAATGAAGAAAGATATCATGAATGTTACAATATGTATTTATAAACACCTCTCAATGACTTCATTTCATCATAGGTTAATCTCTTGAAGCAGCAAGTATCTGATCTGGAGACTCAACTGACCCAACAAAGACAAATCTGTTTTCATGAACTTCTTGATATGTTTGCCTCAGATGATCATGCACAGAAACAAGCAGCCAGTGAGCAAGTGGTGAAATTTCTGGAGCAGTGCCAGGCTTTTCTGCCCAACACAAACCTGTCTGTGCTGAGAGACTCCATGAACCTCCAGGATCAGCAGCAAGAGGCTGACAGTGATCATGGTCATCAACAAGAGCACCAATCTTCTAAAGCTCAGAGTATGTCTAGATTGATGCATGATTTTGATGAGTCAGGTCCCAATAGCTGCAGTGAGTCTCTTGTCCTCTCCGGGGATGGGCATGATCAGAAGCAACACAGAGCTCACAGTATTACAAATGAACTTCAAGTCATTTGTACTTCTGCAGAGGGTCAAGTCATAATGGCTTCAGCATTAGACACTGCCTCAGCAGTTGTGAGACAGGAACAAGACACGGACCTTGATCATTCAACTGCCATCTCTGTTCAAGCTCATGGTGTGGAGCAGCCTGAGCAGGCAGCCATGTTTGCCCAAATCCTGGGCCAGCAAGGGCAACAGGGTATGGAGGTGCAGGCTGTTCTCCCAGAGATGTCTACTGACACAACAGAACCGGGTCTGGAGACTGACCCTGGGCTTGTGCCCAGAGGAGAAAGCTCAGGACTCATGACAACGGAATGTCTTATGGAGGTGGTTGCTGCTAATGGACTTGCCTCTCTGGGCCAGGACGTGACTGCTGTCACAAATGCCTCAGACAGTGATGCCCACCACCAAACTCAAGGGACATTCATGGTGACATTGGACAATGGACACGGTATTATAATTCAGCACACACCAGATGCTTCAGTTCATCAAGGTGAGAGTGAGGACGTCAGTATACAAGCCAAGGATGAGAGGGACTTGAAACACTTGAAAGTTTCATAGCGCTAATTTTGAAAGAGTAGCCTGAGTATTGATTAATATGAGAGAGACACAAAGAGGTTAGGAAACTTTTTTACAGTGCGCTCTAAGTTAGTATCTATTATAGGTCAATCTTTTAACAGCATTTGAGTTTCTTGATCTTCAATAATTTTACCCTCCCTCTCATGTCCATTTGAATAATGGTTTTCCAAATCTCAGTGAAGAATTTTGAAAAATATCTGTAGGTGATCGAATATACAATGCAGAAAGTGAGATTCACAGTTACACTACATTTTGATATTTGATGTATGAGCTCTGCACATGTAACGCATGTCATGCAAAAAGACATCTGCTAGCAATATTTTGTTGTGGAATTTCCTGTTTTTTTCTTTTAATCATTGCATTTAATGTTAACTTTATTCAGATTTAAATTAATATACTTCGTAGCATTTTTTTATTTGCATAAGTGCTAATGAATAGTTTACATTCCTCAGTGCAAATGCTAAAATTTGATTTGATAGGCCAGCATGTCTGATAAGGTTTTGAAAAAAATCTAAAGAAAGGGCAACACTCTTTTATTCCTGCAAATCGCATTCCCTACAGTTCTGCTTTGGTTAACTTTGCTTTTATATCAAAAGACTAGTTTCAATTTTCTTTTCATACCAATTCCATTATACTGTCAGTGTACATTTTTCAGTTATAAAATTTTGAATGGCATATTGTGGATCCTCCTGTTGAGGCATAACATTGCCAAAGCAATATAACTTTACAGTATTCTTCACTAAACCATATTCTGTAAAAGAAGAGGGGAGTATTTCTAGCTAATGCATAATTCAAGAGGAATGTTGTGCATTAGTTCTTGAAACCATTTGTCAGTTGTTGAAGAGCAATATTATAAACCAATCTTGTTTACTAAGAAACAAATATTGTTTATAAGTGACGTGAAGAAAAGAAATGATTTTTCTTAAGCAGGAACCTTATGGAGATGCTTTGTTTTTAGTTGGTGTTCCAATGATAGCGACAAATAATTTAGTTGCAATAGTACTCTTTTACTGGCCTATCTCATCAGATGGATGTGATTATCTGTGATAAAATATCTATAAATTGTTATAAGAATTTCATGATTTCTTGACTTTATCTTTCTTGTTTTGTTTCACTGATTTTAAAACCTGTATGTTATGCGTAGTCAATGTGTTTTGAATTTTTAAAATTCTTTACATGGGAAACCAATGTAAACTCTGTTCCATCTTGTTCATCCTAGGTCAGTCTGTTCAGATAAAATAAGTAAACTGAAAACATCATTATGAGATAAACAGTGTTCACTTTAATCCCAGAATTATTCATATCTTTTCCTCTGCAGAAACATCTGCTTGAAATGTATCATTGAACTGAAAGTCAACATGTAAAAGGGGCTGGTATCAAGGTTATCTAACATTTCACTTTTATTGGTGCAACACAGATCCACCTTTTGTAAGATGGTATGTCAGTCTGAGGCTTAGATCTATCGACATGTTGTCTGGGACTTCTCTAAAACACAGGGTGCTAGACGATAGATTTGAGTTTGCATAGAAAACCATTGAAACAATGACAATTTTCCCTAATTTAACATTTATTGATAAAGCAGATGCTGATGCCAATTGGGAATGACTGACAATGATTAAAATGAGCCGTTAATTGCCATAACTGTTCCTCCTGAAAATGTAGATTCTAGATCTGAAGATGTAGAGCTCTCTCTAAAGTGCACGACAAACATATCCTGATGCAACAGGTCAATTTGGTTTGCCTCTATTTGAGCAAAGCCTTAAGCATCTCTCAAATACTGGTATAACAAAATCACCATTCAACATCCTTCGTTTCTTTCACACATTTAATTAACAACTATCATTATTTCAGTGTCATTTGTGATGCAGGAAAATCTTTTACAGTGTTCTACATACATTTGATGGGCTGCACAAGGTTTTAACAGTCATGTTGTCTATTCAAATTTAATTTGAATTATACTCAATTTTTTTTATCACACTAGTTGAAAGCCCGCAAATTCACAGGATTGAAAGTTTAAATCAATACCCATGTATTAATAAATTTAACAGAAAATTATTGTACTCACCATTATAATAATAATGCTGATTTGAAGACATTATTGGTGTTGCTTGTTATAATCAATGAGTTTTATGATGGCGGTGCCAATGCAAATTGTAAACCATAATAGCTTTTAACTCTTGACATAGCTACATACAACTGACCATGAGTGAAAACTGACTGTTGGTCTATCTGCTTCTTGTGGTGGTGTAGCAGATCTAAAGCTGGGTCTATGTTGTGGAGATCTAGAGCTACGTCTGTTTTCACTATCTGGATCAGATCTTGGTTGATCTATAGATCTAGATCCAGTTTGTCGTAGATCTAGATCTAGATTTCGATGAGTATCAATAGATATGGATGGTTGATCAAGTGTTGTTTGTGGTGGTGTGGTTGGGGGAATTTGATTTTGATTGAGTGTTTCTACGTATCTGGATCGTCTTAAACAACGTCTCTTTTTCTCACCTGTCATCATAATATCGATCTATCTTCCATAATTAATTATATCACTCAGGCTGAGGTGGTCTTATCGCTGGCTGGCCTAGGCTATGCGGGAGAGGTAGATCTAGATCTAAATTGAAGAAAAAGTAATGTCAAAGGTCTAATTTTGATCTATTGACACAAAACATTGCTTTTTAAAAAGTGGAGGTCATGTCCCTAATGTTTTGTTATTTTTAAGTGACTTTGTAAGTCTGTGGTGATGGGCAACAATCAATGTGTAAGTCTGTGGTGATGGGCAATGATCAAACTTTTTAGAATTAATGTTACTGCTATCTAGTGAAGTTTATTGCCATTGCGGGAGGCGTACATTGAAGAACAAATAATACCGAAGGTCTAATTTTTATTTAATGACAACAAAACATTGCTTTTTAAAAAATGGGGGTCATGTCCCTATCTGATTTATAGTATTTCATATAAGAACTATTTTGTAATTTTCAAGTGTTGGAAAAAGTCTGTGGAGATAGGCAAAAATTCGAGGAGGGGAGCACTTAATTTTTTTATATAAGTAGGGATTTGTTTATATGTGCATTTAGAGGATTTCTTCTATTTCAAGGAGGAGACACGTAGGCTGGTTTGTTAAAATTCAAGGCACTGCCAACTTTAAAGTGTTTATTAACTCAAACATATATGGCATCCTGATTTTTGCTTATAGTTTCATGGAAGTTGCATGGAAAATGCAAATATCTTCACCAAAATGAAATGCATTCATTAGCAATCTTAAGAAGATTAAAACTGAGATATTGTTAGCAGTAATGGTGGAGACTAAAAAGTGTGAATATACGATCAGAAATAGGCAAAAAGTAAAGGCAAGAGAATAACAAGGCTTCAATAATTGCTATATAATGGCCAAAGATGAAATAGTGAATTGAATGAAATATTCTTAGAAACAAAATTTACAGCTTCCGATTCATCATCGTACACAATTTAGTTTGATATCAAAGGTAGCCAAACTTGTATGACTTTGATCTGAGAAGCCCAAATTTCTGAAAGAACTAAGAGCATAAATTATTGAAGTGATAAATTATTGTGCCTATTTTTTGACGGTGTGAAAAAATATTTGTTGAATTTCTTTTTAGAATTCTGCATGCATTCTGATATTCAAGTTGAAGATTTGATTTATTGAATACATGACAACAAACCATAGAAATCAAGAACTGAAAGTAAAAAGCAAATCAGGAAAAAAAAAAGAAACAAACTTACAGAGGAAAAAAAACCAAAACAATCCAAGAAGACTTCAAGATCATAATTCAATGGTTTACGAAAATTATTGATGTCTAGATCTTTTTTTGTTTTAATGCAGAAGCACTTAAAACATGGTTTTTCCAAGAGGTTTTGTAATTATAATGTGAAGAAGGAGAATAATATTTTGAAATTGTGTGATTTAAGATTTTATGTTAGGATTACAAATTTTCAAAGATCATTTGCTTGTACAGATAAAGATTTTATACTGCCTTGCCTGTAGTATGGGTTGTTGTTGGAATTTCCTTTCAAGATTTTTATGCATTATATGTATTGTATGATGATGGGCATACTTATGATATTTGCTTGATGTTTCCCAATTGTGAAGATGGGTATTACAATTTCCACTAAAACCTTCTTTTAGCTTTCTCTGAGTTTCTGTTTGCTTTCGACCTCTCCTTTTTGTGTATAAGTCTACAGTTTGCATTCTTTCTTTCAATTATTTTGTCCTAATGTATTGTCGACATGAAAAAGATAGTTACATGTATATTGGGTGTTTGTTTGAAGCTCATAAACCTCCGTGAGAAAGCGAGTTATTAGGAATGAGCAAAAAGTTGCAATCCTGAATATATTATCAACACACTAAAAATTTTATGAGTAATTGTTATAAAAAAGAAAAAAGAAAAAATGGTGTGACTAACTATTCTGCCTATTCGTATGATGTTCACATACTTGTAACAGGTTTCAAGTGCAGGAGGATTTTTCTTTTGCTCCTCCTTATAAACTCCCCACCCCCAAATAGAAAAAAATACAACTTAAGGCTTTTGTTTTTTGATTTTTATTTATAGAGAAGAAACAGACCAAAATGAAAAATTAGCTTTAATTTAAATAAATGCAACAGAAGAAAATTTCAATTGACACATGACAAAATTTTCTCAGCATTGCCAGTAATTTCAGAAAGCTTTATAATTAGTTTTTCTGTTTTGTGAGCTTATGCCAAAATTGATTTCCAAAGTTTTAAAATTTTGCTGGTTTGAAATTGGTAAAGGGTTGAGATTTCAGTAATTCTTACTTCATATAAAATTCAGTATTTTGTGTATTGCCCTGGCTGTTCATTGTATTTTCAAAATTCACTCTTATTCTTTAATATTTTCTTCCATCATGATATGCAGAAATCATTTTCAACACATTTTTTTTTCTTTCATGATTTGTTGAGATTATCATATCACACCCTGGTATAACACACTCATAAATCATCCTCTTGGCTATTTTATTTTTGCTCACTCTCTATATATAAAATCCATGATAGCAAGCTCATTCACCATTCTGGTGAGCAAGACAAGTGCAAGATTCCTATCAGTCAGTGTTGAGAATGAGGCAGAGTCCTTGAAGTACCCAGTGTGATATGTGCTCTTTTGTAGCGAGATCTGCCTCGAACACGAGGCCAACACCCATAGCGTTTCTCCTCTGAGATGTCACATATACAGGGGTACGGATTGTGTTCTGTTGAGGAAGTGCAAGATTTATTCAAAGAATACTCTGTACCTTCCCAGAACATGACAATAGGGCTGAGCTTTGCTGCTTAAGCTTTCTCTCCTTCCTGCACATGCAATACGTCTGTTTTATGGCAAATCATTTTAGAGATAACTGGGATAAAAACTTGAAAGATATGGATGAACTAATATCTTTTACACGTTTTGAAGTTTTCAAACCATCTAATATGCTTGAAAAATTGTGCTAAAAAATGGCCCATGAAAAAATATATACTTCAAATTTTATTGATGTGCTTGCGCAGTTTCATTGTAAAATCCATATCATCCAAGATACAACCTAAAAATAAACTTAGAAAATGCAAAATTGTAAGTTTCATTATGGGATATAAAATGTAGAACGCGTTGAACATGAATAAGTATTTTTACATTACTTTGAACTATATCTTACCCTTAAAGAGTTCTCATTAAATTTCAATAATAATTCATGTAGATTGCTAATCTAAAGTCCTAATCTGTTTATAGAACCTTTTAAAGCTATTATGTAGGTAGGAATAAATGAGTAGTTGTGAGTTTTGTCCTATAATTTCACCTCCATCCACTTTTTATACATACTTACAAAGCCGCATAAAGAGGACTTTATTGTTTATATAGATTGGGAAAGTTTAAAATAAGCTGCTTTCCAGTATATCTGACAATGCATGTGAGAAAAGAGGGACAAATTTAGACTTGATATTAGGATGTGAGAAGAGAGGGACAGATTTAGAGTTGATATTGGCATGTGAGAAGAGAGAGACAGATTTAGAGTTGAAATTAGCATGTGAGAAGAGAGAGACAGATTTAGAGTTGATATTAGCATGTGAGAAGAGAGGGACAGATTTAAAGTTGATATTAGCGTGTGAGAAGAGAGAGACAGAT
The DNA here is from genome assembly GCA_033675545.1 of Elysia crispata. NCBI lineage: Eukaryota > Metazoa > Mollusca > Gastropoda > Plakobranchidae > Elysia > Elysia crispata. The sequence goes on along the minus strand of JAWDGP010003045.1, from coordinate 44,931 downwards.
TTAGAGTTGATATTAGCATTTGAAAAGAGAGGGACAGATTTAGAGTTGATTTTAGCATGTCAAAAGAAAGGGACAGATTTAGAGTTGATATTAGCACGTGAGAAGAGAGAGACAGATTTAGAGTTGATATTAGCATGTGAGAAGAGAGAGACAGATTTAGAGTTGATATTAGCACGTGAGAAGAGAGAAACAGATTTAGAGTTGATATTAGCACGTGAGAAGAGAGAGACAGATTTAGAATTGATATTAGCATGTGAGAAGAGAGAGACAGATTTAGAGTTGATATTAGCATGTGAGAAGAGAGAGACAGATTAAGAGTTGATATTAGCATGTGAGAAGAGAGGGACAGATTAAGAAATGATATTAGCATGTGAGAAGAGAGAGACAGATTTAGAGTTGATATTAGCATGTGAGAAGAGAGGGACAGATTAAGAGTTGATATTAGCATGTGAGAAGAGAGAGACAGATTTAGAGTTGATATTAGCATGTGAGAAGAGAGAGACAGATTAAGAGTTGATATTAGCATGTGAGAAGAGAGAGACAGATTAAGAGTTGATATTAGCATGTGAGAAGAGAGAGACAGATTAAGAGTTGATATTAGCATGTGAGAAGAGAGAGACAGATTAAGAGTTGATATTAGCATGTGAGAAGAGAGGGACAGATTAAGAAATGATATTAGCATGTGAGAAGAGAGAGACAGATTTAGAGTTGATATTAGCATGTGAGAAGAGAGAGACAGATTTAGAGTTGATATTAGCATGTGAGAAGAGAGAGACAGATTTAGAGTTGATATTAGCATGTGAGAAGAGAGAGACAGATTTAGAGTTGATATTAGCATGTGAGAAGAGAGAGACAGATTTAGAGTTGATATTAGCATGTGAGAAGAGAGGGACAGATTTAGAGTTGATTTTAGCATGTGAGAAGAGAGGGGCAGATTTAGGGTTGATATAAGAGTTTTTAAGTAAAGTCAAATCTGCTGACAGGGGTATTAAACTTCAATGCATTTCATTCATGCACAAGCGTTTATCCAATGGGTGTGGAAATAACCTTGATGAAGAGGAAAATTGTCAGCTAATATTTTACATGATATGTGACCAAATCAAGATCTGAGAAAATTTTGTTTTTAACCCAAGAAAAGCAACCAATTAGACACCAGTTACCCAAGAGACTGAGAGAGTGAAAAGGAACAAAGGGTTGAAAGGTTTTACGTTTGTGTGTGGAAATACTAGTGCGTATCTTATTCACTCAAAAATATGCTAGTTCGACCTATTTCATTCTCTGTGTGTGAATATGTCTATCTTTGTCCCCCTCTCACTGTCTCTCTTTCTGTCTGACTGTCTCTGTCACTCTCTCTCTCTCTCTCTCTCTCTCTCTCTCTCTCTCTCTCTCTCTGTCTCTGTCTCTGTCTCTGTCTCTCTCTATCCCCCCTCTCTCTGTCTGTCTGTCTGTCTGTCTGCCTGTCTGTCCTCTCTCTCTCTCTCTCTCTCTCTCTCACACCCAACCTTTCTGTGGTCATCTCTCGGTCTCCTATGATACTCGTCTTGTCCTTTCTCTGAGAGTCACAGTTAGAGCTCTCTCCTTATCTTTCCCTCTTCTTTCTACTTATTCTGCTTGTCTACGCATTGTATACCTGTGGTGCTGGCTGTCTTGGTCTCTGTCTCTCTCAAGCAACATTTCTGTGGCCGTTTCTCCTTTGATACTGGTTTTTTTTTCCTTTATATGTGGGAGTCACCATAGATCTCTCGCTATATTTCCCTCTTTCTGCTACTTATTCTGTTAGTCTACACATTGTAGCCCTGTCACTGTTCCTTGTTGGAGATTGTCTACACATTGTAGCCCTGTCACTGTTCCTTGTTGCCGATTGTCCACACATTGTAGCCCTGTCACTGTTCCTTGTTGCCGATGGCTCTAGGGTTAGACCATTCACCCCGATATCCCCTGGAATCCTCACGGATTTGAACCCTTTAATCTGGATAAGTTAGTTTAGAGTTTTTTTTTTCCTTTTCAGTTCTGCTCTGCATGCCCCTTGCGGATTTAAATCTGATAAGCAAAAGAGCCTGAAACCTCCGTGTTGTAGGTGGGCGGGCTATATCAAACCACTAAATATCCAGCCTATCTCACTTCGCACGAGTGCATCTGCTTGTCTGCCTCTTTTTCACCCACACAGAGTTGTATGTGAACGTAATTGGAATTGCACATGTAATAATGAAGCTGTAACTAAAGACTGATAGAACACCCCCCCCCCCCTTTTCCCCCCCTCCCCCCTTTTCCCTCACCTGTAGTTTGAGCCTGTGAGCCTCTATCGGGATCACCTTCAGAATGGGCAGGGCTTGGGTGAGTTGTTTCGGAGGTTGTCTCATCACACACCGCTTCTCCGCGTCCCAGGCCGCCCCTTCCAGAAACATCCCCGAAAGGAAGCAGCCTCGAAGAAAACCAAACACAAAATCGAATAAACCTATTTTATTCTCTCGTCTTCAAGCAAGTTTATAAACTGGACTATTTATATAAAATCCTCGTTTGAAGTGTGTTTTTTTTTTTTTAAATGAATGGAGGAAAAAAAAAACGCATGTAAAGTGAAAAGAAAAAAAAAACAAAAAACAAAAAAGAACAATTAAAAAAAAAAGCAATAACAAAAGTAAAATCTACAGATCGAACTTATGCTAAATGGATTCTTATACGAACATTGTACATGTATCTCGAACACTCTCCACTAATAGAATTTTAAAAATAATATTAAAAATAAAGATAAAAATAAATCAGAACAAACAGGAGTATGATCTATTTCCCATTGATAGGCTAAAGTTTGAACAATCATGCATTACTTACAAACAAGATTTGAAGTTTGAGTGTGAACTATTTTTTTGTTTTTACTAGAGGGCGAAATCCACTAATTGCAAAACCACACACTTTACTTGGAATGTTCGGACTCAAAGTTCGTTCTTTACTCAGAGTTCATGTTCGTGCAGGATAGTATGATAGATTATAAAAAGAAATAAATAAATCAGCAGCAAGCAATGATCTTGATGCATTCAGCATTTTTCCAGACCATTGCGGTTGCCCTGTAATGGAAAAGACTCAGAATTGTTCAATTGTAGAACACTCAGCTAGAGTGAAGAGCGTCTGACCATTGATCACTCTCTCCGAGATGTCCTCAGCATCAGTATACTTGGTGACCTGGGTGTACAGCGTCGACTTGTCCAGTGGCCAGCCGCGCTTCCTGCAAGTCGCCTGCACCAGAGCGGTCAGGTAGGACTCTGGGATGTGCAGGCCTGACAGCCACATGACTGCTGGCTCGCAGTCGTTCACCTGACCCGGGGAGGGGGGGGGGGGAAGAGGACTAGCTCGCTCAATCTTAATAAGCTTTCCAGATCCAGAACTGAACAACCCAGGATTGGTTTTAGCCCGTCTTTGAAATCTTCAATTAATAAAATCCACATTGTAAATACCTCCTGAAATTATTTTGTTCATTTCAAAACTTTTGAGAGTGTAAAGAAAGAGCGTGTGCATGAATTTCCCCCCATGCCCAGGAAGCCAATATTATAAGATGACTTCTTTATGTAAACTGTAAATTATTGTTTTAGAAAAGACAATGCTATATAATTATGTTACCAATGTATCTTAATCGTTTAAACTCCCTTGGACTGTAATCGTCGATTTTATATTCAAATTAATCCCAATCAGTAAAGCATTTTGTCTTTCAACATGTAGTTTATGGTTATTATTTTAGCGTATGCTGTTCCCTGTGGTAGTTATACACATATAGTTTAGAGTTATTATTTTAGCGTATGCTGTTCCCTGTGGTAGTTATACACATGTAGTTTAGAGTTATTATTTGAGCGTATGCTGTTCCCTGTGGTAGTTATACACATATAGTTTAGAGTTATTATTTGAGCGTTTGCTGTTCCCGGAGGTAATTATACACATATAGTTTAAAGTTATTATTTTAGCGTATGCTGTTCCCTGTGGTAGTTATACACATATAGTTTAGACTTATTATTTTAGCGTATGCTGGTCCCGGTAGTGATTATACACATGTAGTTTATAGTTATTATTTGAAAGTGTGCTGTACCCAGTGAGTTATGCACATGTATTTTATAGTTATTATTTGGGCGTGTGCTGTACCCAGTGAGTTATGCAAATGTAATTTATAGCTATTATTTGAGCGTGTGCTGTACCCAGTGATAGTCAAATACATATAGCTTATAGTTATGATTTGAGCGTGTACTGTACCCAGTGAGTTATACACATGTGATTTATAGTTATTATTTGAGCGTGTGCTATACCCAGTGAGTTATACACATGTAATTTATAGTTATTATTTGAGCGTGTGCTGTACCCAGTGATAGTTATACACATGTATTTTATATTTATTATTTGGGTGTGTGCTGTACCCAGTGAGTTATGCAAATATAATTTATAGTTATTATTTGAGCGTGTACTGTACCCAGTGCGTTATACATATGTAATTTATTGTTATTTGAGCGTGTGTTGTACCCAGTGAGTTATGCACATGTAGATTATAATTATTATTTGAACATGTGCTGTATCCAGTGAGTTATGCGCATGTAATTTATAATTATTATTTGGGCGTGTGCTATACCCAGTGAGTTATGCACATGTAATTTATAGTTATGATTTGAGCGTGTGTTGTACCCAGTGATAATCATACACATGTAGCTCATATTTATTATTTGAAGGTGTGCTGTACCCAGTGAGTTATACATAGTGGTTTATAGTTATTATTTGAGCGTGTGCTGTACCCATTGAGTTATGCACACGTAATTTGTAGTCATTATTTGAGCGTTTGCTGTACCCAATGTTATGCACATGTAGTTTATGATTTGAACGTGTGCTATACCCGGTGTTAAGCACATGTAATTTATAGTTATTATTTGAACGTGTGCTGTACCCAATGAGTTATACACAATGTAGTTTATAGTTATTATTTGAGCGAGTGCTGTACCCAGTGATAGTTATACACATGTAGTTTATAGTTATTATTTCAACGTGTGCTGTACTCAGTGATAGTTATACACACGTAGTTTATAGTTATTATTTGAGCGTGTACTGTACCCAGTGATAGTTATACGCATGTAGTTTATAGTTATGATTTGAGAGTGTGCTGTACCAGTGAGTTATGCACATGTAATTTGTAGTTATTATTTGAACGTTTGCTGTACCCAGTGTTATGCACATGTAGTTTATAGTTATTATTTGAGCGTGTGCTGTACCCAGTGATAGTACTGTTTGAGGCGACGCTGGAAGTGCACCATCCAATTCCCCAGCGACTTGAGGGTGACAGGGGCCAAACGGCGCCAAATGTTGGGGATGCTCGCGTTGAAGAGGGACCTGGCCACGTCATCCAACTCGTTGCTCATGCCAACTTCGCCCGCCAGGGCCTGGACAGAAGGCAAAGATGAGATGACCTCAATATCAGTCAGTTGTTGGAAATGTACTTTGTGCGAGATGTGTGATTTGTTTGTCATAAGAATATCATCATCGACACATGCTCTGATCATAGATTAATTTTACACAACTATTAGCATACACCTGACAGAATTATTGTGTTTCAAATAAGTAGTCGGCATTATTTCAAATCAAAGGAATGCATGAGATTGTACATACGTAAGAGACGAGAGAGAGAGAGAGAGAGAGAGAGAGAGAGAGAGAGAGAGAGAGAGAGAGAGAGAGAGAGAGAGAGAGAGAGAGAGAGAGAGAGAGAGATGGATCATTTATGAAAGAGAACTAGACTATAGGAAATAAAGTATTTGGACATAGAGAAATAGAGTGAGTAAGTTTGGAGAGAGAGAGAAAAAAAAAGAGATAGAGAGAGTGTATTTGGAGCGAGAGAAAGATAGAGATAGAGAGAGAGAAGAAGAGAGAGAGAGAGAGCGCGCGAGAGAGAGCGAGAAAGAGAGAGAGAGTGAGAGAGAGAGAGAGAGAGAGAGAGAGAGAGAGAGAGAGAGAGAGAGAGAGAGAGAGAGAGAGAGAGAGAGAGAGAGAGAGAGAGAGAGAGAGAGAGAGAGAGAGAGAGAGAGAGAGAGAGAGAGAGAGAGAATTTCCTCCGCGAAATCTCGTCTTTTAGAAGAACTTAATCTGAAGAAGATAAATCTTATTGCTGTAAGTGCTTAGACAAACCAACGTGCGTGCTGCCTCACTACTTACCCGCTTGAGATTAGCCAACGACCGTCGCATTCTACTCACAAGGTTGTTGAACCTTTCCAGTTCCTTTAGGAGCAAACAAAGTAATACAGTGGATTGCATTGGATTAGAATTACCCCCAGTTTAAATATATTTTTCAACTTGAACATTCACGCTTTTCTATGAATTTAAAGATTTGAAAGTTTGAACTCTATGGTTGAATACCTACACAGTTACTGAGTTAGCCCAAAAGTGGATTGTGTACAGGCAAAAGACAGACTGCTCTTATAATAAAACTATGACAATCAAGGTAAATAAAAATACGGGTATAACAAATAAATAAAAAAACAACCAAAAAGACGTGCAATGTTCGACTATTTGGCCGTAAAGGAAGCCAGGTTGTAATTAACACTTTTCACCTGTTTACAAACCCTAACTTTTAGACCTAAATCTTTGGCTCATAAATATAAGTGTTGATCCCCTTATCACAGTCTCGACTACAATTCACCGTTGTAAGACCAAAACGCATGTATGTCTAAGCCAAGAAGACTGTTGCAGTCCCTAGAAAGTGGGTTTCCCCTGAGTTTCCCTCAACCGTGGTGTGACTCTGTCCTCTGACCTCTGACCTGCACCACATATAACTGTGGTGTAACCCTCTGACCTCTGACCTGTAGCATAACAACCGTAGTGTGACCCTCTGACCTCTGACATGCAGCTTATAACCGTGGTATAACTCTCTGATCTCTGACCTGCACCATAACACCGTGTTGTAATCCTCTGACCTCTGACCTACAGCATATAACCGTGGTATAACCCTCTGATCTCTGACCTGCACCATAACACCGTGTTGTAATCCTCTGACCTCTGACCTACAGCATATAACCGTGGTGTAACCTTCAGACCTCTGACCTGCAGTATAACAACCGTAGTGTAACCCTCTGACCTCTGACATGCAGCATAACAACCGTAGTGTAACCCTCTGACCTCTGACCTGCAGCATAACAACCGTAGTGGGCGAAATGTCCAGGCCGATTGCTCTCTTGATCTTGGGCAGGTCAAACTCCTGAGGCAGTTTGTCCATGACGTCAGTGGCGATCTGGGCTATGTGCTCCTCCCTGCTCACCCCAGCGGAGGACCCCCCTGCACGGGAGAAATACGTTTATGAAACGTCCTTGGTTTTGCTCATTGTGCAATGGGTTGATAGGACTTTATTCTTCAACATCTCTTAAGATTATATTCAATTTTTAAGACCCAGGTTGTGGGGTTGTATTTTTCACAGAAGTAGAGAGACTTAAAAAAATTAGTTATATATGTAAAAACTATAGACATGATGGGCCATTCTATATTTTTAGTAATGTAGCAAAGTGAAGTAGTCGACACTCTTATACAGACTTTCCGTTACAATCTTATATCAGGCTGCCCCACTAACCTGTTTGCGGCTGAAGTTCTATCAAAAGTTCCCAAATCGTTTTAGCGGCCAAAGTGTAGTAACCTATCTCGGCGTTTGGATTCAGCCCAAATACATCCGGCTTGTTTGCTAGCGGTAGAGATTCGATATATACTGCAGAGTGGAAAACCCCGAAAGCACTTAGTATTCAGGATCAAGGCTTGAGGTAAGCACAGCTGCTTGTTTAGTCATTTATATTGATTGAAATGTTGAGGCAGAATTTGATGGTTAATTTGCACAATTATTATTGGAAGATTCAATTAGCTCAGTTTTTTAAGCGTAGTTACATTTCTATAAGGCTATCGAATAAAAGAATTGACGATTATTAACAAGAGTCAAGAAAGAATTAGGATGCGCAATGGGGAACCCAAAATAGGTAGAAATTATGAATATAAACTATTTTGTATTTAAAAAAAAACTTCCATTAAACTGACAGGATTTCGTTACAAGTAAAGGGTCCTTAAGGGCGGAAGCGCTTCAATCATACCAATAGAATTAAAAATATAGTAGTGCTGTATTAAAATAAGACCACATACTGTTGAATTTATTTCCCAACCATAAGACAATTGTTCAGTATAAATTATTTTGTTATCTAAATCCTCTTATTAAGGATAGTGCGCCTAGAAGATCTTTTATAGAAGTCCAGGGCAGAAAGCTAGATACATTAAATGCCAACACTTGCTTATTTTAATCTGAACATGACCGTCCTTGCTAGGTGATGTAAAAAGACTACACAGTATTGTGACATATTTGATTGGTGTGCTTGTGTCAAATAAAGATTGAGTTTATGGCTTTGCTTTGACAATTTATTAAGATGTTCTCGACCTCATAGGATATGCTGCCATATTTTGGGTTCACAAAGCTCACAAATTCTCGATTGGTTGAATTATTCATCCGTTTTCTTTGTAAAAACTTGCTCAGATGATACGTAAAGAAAGTTACTGGTGGCTTATTAAAATATACTATACAGATATATCTAAAGGTTGTTTGGAAAGAGGAAGGGTGATTTGACTTAAATGTTATTATTAGACAGTGAGATTAAAAAACAAAATTTGAAACGACCAAATCCATGGTCTGGTCTCAGATCACTTCACTCAATGTGAACCGCAGCCATTGAAAAGCCCAAAATCGCGCTCCCACCCTGGATCTGAATTAAATTTCATGCAGCAAACGTTTTATCTAGAAAGGCAGCATCACAAAATTTAAACATGTGAGAAGCGAACGGGTATTAAACAAACATAATGATCTTCATAAAGCAAACAACACGGTTAAGAGTCTGCTTTCTTACTGCAACATATTAAGCTTACATTAACTTCACATTTTCAGCGTATCTAAAATCGACTGCTAAACATTCGCGAGTTTACCAACAAGAAATCTACCTCGTTCAGTGAAATTAAATATTTGCAAAAAAAAAATATATATATATTTAAAGCTTAATTCTAGTAGATCTCACATAGATATTCGTCTTTGCTTTTTGGTGCTTCAACTTCTGGTATACAATAATCAACTGTATCGTCGTGGTAAAAATGGAAAGGCTGAAAAGAGTCGAAAATAAAATCCCCCATGTATTCATCCATGTAAGTCCGAAGAATGCGGCGGTCAAAGTCGTCTATAGCTCTCCCTCCATACATCACCTGCAACAAGGGCACAATCAGAGAAGTTAATGAACGAAAACCTGTAACATTCGCATTTCTCGGCTAACAAAACATGAAACGTATAGCACGCAGTAAGGTTGTACCACTGAAACCGCAACATGTTGTCCACGGAACGAAGGTAACGAAGAAAATACCTCTATTGTAAAGAAAGCGTGTTTTTTTACGATTTGTGATACGCAGTAGTGTAATCGATCAGCCTACAAGGTTTACATCCTATCAGTAGCACTAATATACCGGGTAAATTAGGAAGAGAGGAAATCACTCCAGCCCCCAAAAAACTTATTCTAGTATTCTACTATGCAGGCTGCCAGAGAAAGGTTTCTAAATTAGTCATTGTTGATTTAAGAATTGAATAAAGCAGGGAACGGAGGTCACATCACTGAAAGATGAGGCAAACTTTAGGTTGAAAATGCATCTGTAGTCCAAATTATATTATTTAAGATTTAGCCTTACTAAAGCGATCCAAATAAAGTTTGAATGGTAAAACACTCACTGAAACATTTTATTTCTTTCATATTGCAATAGGTACGCTTCAAATATGGCCTTGGACTTGATATCAGAAGGTAAAGAGTTTGAAATTTGACAAGCAATTTTAGGGAACAAAAGAAAGAAAAGCAACAACTTACCCCCCCCCCCCCCCATTAAAAAGAATAACAAGAACAACAACAACAAAGATACCTAAAACAAAGAAGATCATTTCAGTTAGTTGAGGAGACTAATGAAACACGTTGAACTCTCAGGAAAGCCCTCGGCTCAAATGTTACTTAATTAAACAGATCACTTGTTACAAATGTCTCCCTTTCTCCTGGAAATACTTTATATATCAGGCTACCCTGAGTGTTGCAGATATAAATGCTGAGATCTCTAGTACTACAGAGCATAAAAATCAACATCAACCCCAAGCTCTCCTTATGGCCTGAAAGGCTCCGAAGGTCCACTCGCCAGCTCAGGAGACACATCACTCTGGGAGACAGTGTAAGAACGAACCTCCCCAATGAGATATTTGAGTGTGTTCCATGGGATCTTCGGGTCTTGCTGCTCAACCATCCGATCCAAGTAGGTGTGGAGAATTGTCATACACGTGTTGAAGTCGCTCTCATTGAAGTCGTAGCTGATGTTCCAGCCAACCTGCGGACACACAACACAACCTGCTCATCAACTGGCAGTTCACCGAGTTTCTTGTTTGTCGCTAAGATTACAGGTTTTAACAAAAGTAGTTTTTTTATTTCAACAAAAAACATCGAAACTTGACTAGGGTAACAGAAGCGGCACGATCAATACATAAAATATCCGGTAGAGAGGGCGACAACATACGACAAGTTGTCTGAACTTTGATTTTTCTTTTCTTATACACTTTTAAAGGACTTGATTCCGATGGTTCGCGATAAACACATACTTTTCCATATTTCCTCCTCTCCTGCACCACGGCGTGGAAGAAGGCGAGGACGAAGACCAGGGTGGGAAAGTTGGCGTGCTCACACTCGGCTAGAGCGTTCCCTGGCAGTTTGAGATAAGTGCTGCGCATGTTGAGACGGAGGCCGTTTGGTGGTTCGGTCACTACCTAGAGAGACAGATAGACGGAAGAGAGCGGCTCCTATCGGTTCAGGGGAAGTGCACAGCCATTGTCTAATAACGTTAACAACAACTAACTGAAGAGACAAAGACTGGAGAAAGAGGGCTCGAACTGCGCACCCTTTGACTAAAAATGCTAATGATGTCTTTCTTTCCCGTATTAAAATGTACTGATTTATCTAACTGTGGTCTTTCAACCAAACCTACAATTGAAGTTTTGAAAGAAGGTGATAAAATTCTTTAACTGGAATTCATTTTTAAATCATCATAACTGATCTATAGTTAATTGAGGGAACAGAATTATTTAAAAAAAAAAGGAGAAAGCAAAACCTAAATGGCTTTTAATAAAAAAAAAAGGTAAGTCTGAAATTTCAAAGACCACAACGCTTGCATCTTTTACACTGATAATTCTTGTTCATAACTTCGGTTGGAAGTTTAAATTGAGGTCAAAACCGATAGATGTATTTGTGTAACAAGGAAAATTTGAGTTTCTTTGTCTCAGTGTTGAGTGGATTTAAGACCCCTCTAAGCCATTGTGAGTTACAACTTTTAACTCGACATTGAATAGCTGTTTAGCCCAAACATCATCTTATAGAGTCTATTATCATCTATCAGAATCTTGCATTATGGAGTTGAATTTATTTATAAAGCTCCATGATTGACAGGAAAGATTTGTCTCACCTTGAGTGACCTCTGCAAGATACCGATAGGGAAGCTGGCCGTAGGCTCTGTGGTAATCCACAACCGGAAGTCAGGATGCGGCTTCTGGAGATGTTCCAGGTTCTTCTCCAGGTCTCTGAGCCAGCGTACCAGCAGGTGACAGTTCTGGAGCATGAGCCACTGGCCTCTGGACACGGCGGTCAGCAAGAGATGGATAGCCGTCTGGAATGGATAAGAGTGGTTGAGAAAGATGTCGGGGGGGGGGGGGGGGGAGGTAGGCGAACTATTTGTTGCACCTAGATGACCATAGGCATTAATTAAGGGTTAACATGATTATACCTACGAGATGTATAAAGATAGAGAATTAGACAAATAACCTAAATAATTATACATGATGGTACTAAAAGATAACTGAGATGTGTGTGTATATATATAAATATAAATATAGATAGATGTATAATTATCATAATTTTAAGAATGCTACTACTACTACTACTACTACTACTACTACTACTACTACTACTACTACTACTACTACTACTACTACTACTACTACTACTACTGCTACTACTGCTGCTGCTGCTGCTGCTGCTGCTACTACTACTACTTCTAACAACAACAACAACAACAACAACAACAACAAGATAATAATAATAATAATAATAATAATAATAATAATAATAATAATAATAATAATAATAATAATAATAATAATAATAATAATAATGATGATGATGATGATGATGATGATGATGATGATGATGATGATGATGATGATGATGATGATGATGATGATGATGATAATAATAATAATAATAATAATAGTAATAATAATAATAATAATAATAATAATAATAATAATAATAATAATAATAATAATAATAATAATAATAATAATAATAATAATAATAATAATAATAATAATAATAATAATAATAATAATAATAATAATAATAATAATAATAATAATAATAATAGTAATAATAATAATAATAATAATAATAATAATAATAATAATAATAATAATAATAATAATAATAATAATAATAATAATAATAATAATAATAGTAATAATAATAGATAGATAGATAGATAGCCTACATCCTCCTGCCCTTGCCCCATGGAGAGGAATTTAATCTTGTTGGAGATGAAATCAAGTCTCTCGGCCAGCTTGAGGAGGTCACTGGCCGGGTCGGAGCCAGGGCTCAGGATGAACACGATGGGGGACGTGGGCGAACTTTGCTCGAAGATGCTGTCGAAGCTGAGAATGGGCGGTGTCACGTAGCGCTCACCCATCACCGCGCTCACATACCTGGGCGGTTGGCATTTAATTGACTTTTTACAATATTGTTTGAGTATTACTGGAGTTCTTAAATTCAATCGTCTCCATTTATCAAGAGCTAATTATATCAGATTCAACAGGAGCTCTACAACGTCATCAAAACATTGACAGGCACAGGCTCCTAAAGTATTGGCTTCGAATCCCCTACTAAACTATCTCATAGCATCAGAAATTGTGATGATGCTTCGGAAAGAAATGTCTACTAAAAGATTGCCAGTGATGTATCACAACGTACATGGGCAGTAACTCTGGTCAAGCCTTACTCCATGACAGCCCAGTAACTCTGATCAAGCCTAACTCCATGATAGCACGGTAACTCTGATCAAGCGTAACTCCAAGATAGCCCGATAACTCTGATCAAGCCTTACTCCATGATAACCCAGTAACTCTGATCAAGCCTTACTCCATGATAGCCCTATAACTCTGATCAAGCCTTACTCCATGATAGCCCAGTAACTCTGATCAAGCCTTACTCCATGATAGCCCTATAACTCTGATCAAGCCTTAATACATGATAGCCCGGTAACTCTGATCAAGACTTATTCCATGATAGCCCAGTAACTCTGATCAAGCCTTACTCCATGATAGCCTAGTAGTTCTGATCAAACCTTACTCCATGATAGCCCGGTAACTCTGATCAAACCTTACTCCATGATAGCCCGGTAACTCTGATCAAACCTTACTCCATGATAGCCTAGTAGTTCTGATCAAACCTTACTCCATGATAGCCCGGTAACTCTGATCAAACCTTACTCCATGATAGCCCAGTAACTCTGATCAAGCCTTACTCCATGATAGCCCAGTAACTCTGATCAAACCTTACTCCATGATAGCCTAGTAGTTCTGATCAAACCTTACTCCATGATAGCCCGGTAACTCTGATCAAACCTTACTCCATGATAGCCTAGTAGTTCTGATCAAACCTTACTCCATGATAGCCCGGTAACTCTGATCAAACCTTACTCCATGATAGCCTAGTAGTTCTGATCAAACCTTACTCCATGATAGCCCGGTAACTCTGATCAAACCTTACTCCATGATAGCCTAGTAGTTCTGATCAAACCTTACTCCATGATAGCCCGGTAACTCTGATCAAACCTTACTCCATGATAGCCCGGTAACTCTGATCAAACCTTACTCCATGATAGCCCGGTAACTCTGATCAAACCTTACTCCATGATAGCCCGGTAACTCTGATCAAACCTTACTCCATGATAGCCCGGTAACTCTGATCAAACCTTACTCCATGATAGCCCGGTAACTCTGATCAAACCTTACTCCATGATAGCCCTGTATATCCTGTCCACTCTGAAGCAACGGAGCAGCATCAGTTTCTGGAAGGAGGTCATGCGCTGGTCATAGTTCTTGGGAAACGGCTGCGACTCGGGCATATCATGGTCAAACCACTGCTCGGGGAAAGACACATCACATTTTAAAGTTTCCTTTTGGCACATTATCTTTCACAGTTAGCTATAAAAAAGTTCTATAGATAAGACTAGAGGAAAACAGAAATAAAAAAATCGCGTCAAATAAAAAAAAAAAAAATACTATTCTGTCAGCATTCTGTGGTCAAAACACTAGTTTGATAGAAAGACCATATTTTAAAATATCTCTTTCGGTAAGGCCACAAATAATTAAAAAAAACAACGTTTTACCTGCAAAATAAATAAAAAAAAAAAAAACAACAATTAAGATTAAGAAACTGCTAGGTCGACATCTTGTCGTGATCATCACTATTTTGTAGCACTCAGGGTGCATGTTGTCATGTCTATCTTGAGAGTTGGGTCTGATTTCTAACCGAGTCTATCCTGGCTGTCAGGTCTGATATCTAACCGAATCTGTCCTAAGGTCGGGCCTGATCGAACCGAGTCTATCCTGTCACTCGGGATTGATATCTAACCTAGTCTATCCTGTCACTCGGGATTGATATCTAACCTAGTCTATCCTGTCACTCGGGATTGATATCTAACCTAGTCTATCCTGTCACTCGGGATTGATATCTAACCTAGTCTATCCTGTCACTCGGGATTGATATCTAACCTAGTCTATCCTGTCACTCGGGATTGATATCTAACCTAGTCTATCCTGGCTGTCAGGTCTGATATCTAACCGAATCTGTCCTAAGGTCGGGCCTGATCGAACCGAGTCTATCCTGTCACTCGGGATTGATATCTAACCTAGTCTATCCTGTCACTCGGGATTGATATCTAACCTAGTCTATCCTGGCTGTCAGGTCTGATATCTAACCGAATCTGTCCTAAGGTCGGGCCTGATCGAACCGAGTCTATCCTGTCACTCGGGATTGATATCTAACCTAGTCTATCCTGACAGTCGGGTCTAATTTCTAACTGAGTCTATCCTGACAGTCAGGTCTTTGCCTAACCGAGTCTATTCTGACAGTCGGGTCTGATATCTAACCGAGTCTATCCTGACAATCGGGTCTGATATCATATCTAGGACCTATCCTTGTCCATTGTGTTGGTTGAGTCTGATACAGATCTCTAGTCACGACTACCAACTGGGTCATGGGTTCATATATAGGTTCTATCCGTGTTCATCCTATTGGTTGAGTCTGATATAGATCTCTAGTCACGACTACCAACTGGGTCATGGGTTCATATCTAGGTTCTATCCGTGTTCATCCTATTGGTTGAGACTGATATAGATCTCTAGTCACGACTACCAACTGGGTCATGGGTTCATATCTAGGTTCTATCCGTGTTCATCCTATTGGTTGAGTCTGATATAGATCTCCAGTCACGACTACCAACTGGGTCATGGGTTCATATATAGGTTCTATCCGTGTTCATCCTGTTGGTTGAGACTGATATAGATCTCTAGTCACGACTACCAACTGGGTCATGGGTTCATATCTACGATCTATCCTTCGTCCATCCTGTTGGTTGAGTCTGGTATAGATCTCTAGTCACGACTACCAACTGGGTCATGGGTTCATATCTACGATCTATCCTTCGTCCATCCTGTTGGTTGAGTCTGGTATAGATCTTTAGTCACGACTACCAACTGGGTCATGGGTTCATATCTACGATCTAACCTTCGTCCATCCTGTTGGTTGAGTCTGATATAGATCTCCAGTCACGACTACCAACTGGGTCATGGGTTCATATATAGGTTCTATCCGTGTCCATCCTGTTGGTTGAGTCTGATATAGATCTCTAGTCACGACTACCAACTGGGTCATGGGTTCATATCTACGATCTATCCTTCGTCCATCCTGTTGGTTGAGTCTGATATAGATCTCCAGTCACGACTACCAACTGGGTCATGGGTTCATATATAGGTTCTATCCGTGTCCATCCTGTTGGTTGAGTCTGATATAGATCTCTAGTCACGACTACCAACTGGGTCATGGGTTCATATCTACGATCTATCCTTCGTCCATCCTGTTGGTTGAGTCTGATATAGACCTTTAGTCACGACTACCAACTGGGTCATGGGTTCATATATAGGTTCTATCCGTGTCCATCCTGTTGGTTGAGACTGATATAGATCTCTAGTCACGACTACCAACTGGTGATGAGTCCAGATGTGATGTAAATAGTCCAATATCATATATCCATATCCTTTCTTATATATATCCTTTCTTATGTAATCAATGATGGCTTGATCATCTTTACCTAGCCTTTTTTTGTATGAAGATTCAGACCACTTCTAGTGCTTCAGTCAAATAAACTGTAACCTTCTATAATCCGCGGCTGCCGATATTCAACAAACTGTTTACCAAAGCCTTGCCTACGGATTTGACAAGAAAAACAATGACTGTTATAAAACCATAACCAAACTAGTCGAGCACTGTAGAGAGGACTGAAGAGGAAACACATACATTTTTCCACTCGTCGTGCGCTTCTCCTATCTCCTTCAACAGATTGCCGAAACAATCAGGAAAGTCTGAGGCGAGGCGCACACAATCTTCCCATCCAGACTCTGGGATCCAGCTATACGGTTTCTTATTCTCACTCTGCTGAAGGGATGTGTTGCCCTGTGAGAGGGATTGGTTCACTCAGTTAGTGCCGGGATATAAGAAAGGAAAGAAAATAAAAGGAAAAAAGAGAGAAATAATTACGACTGAAAGTGAGAGAGAGAGAGAGAGAGAGAGAGAGAGAGAGAGAGAGAGAGAGAGAGAGAGAGAGAGAGAGAGAGAGAGAGAATGAGAGAGAAGGAGAGAGAATGAAAGGGAAAGAGAGAGGGAGAGAGAGAGAAAAAGAGCAGACAGACCAAACGAAGGGACAAACAGAGCAGAGACAAGTTTTAAGCTGATTCAAGGTTAGTGTTTCTCAATGACGCTATTCTCGCGAGTTTCTTAGTTTAATGAAGAGATATATTTGGGGCCCTCGTCGCCAAATGCAACTCCACTCTTTATGACATCAGTAAACTATTTATTAGTCAAAAGTAAAAAAAGAAAAAAAGGAAATACCCCCCCCCCCCCCAAAAAAAAAAAAAAAAAAAAAAAAAACCATAAAAAAAACAAAAAACAAAAAACAAAAACAAAAAAAAAAACTCATTGGTTCACGAATTTTGAACAGATGAGACATAGAAGAGTGCGTAAAAATTAAGAAAATGGTAAGTCCAAGTTATAAAAGAAATGAAAAAACAAAAACCTAATAAAACAAAACAAAAGCAAACCTAGATAATTCTTCCCGCCAAGAGAAATTATTTTAACTGGTAGTACTTGATTGCAGAAAGAAGCTTTGAAGAGGAACTGAACCCATCTGATACTGAGTGATCTACGGACAGGTTGCAGTAGAAACTTAAAGGAATATTCAACATTACCAAGGGTGCCTAGCTCTCACCTTTATAAAAAAATCTAGCTCCTCTTGCGATATGTGCCCTTGATGTTGCTCCAATTTGATAGTGATTTGGAAGGAAAACAAAAGTTTTTCTTTCTCAAATATTCCTGTTAAAATAAAAATATGGTAAACTCTGGTGTAACAGCAAAATTCGAATATATATATAAATACAGATCGATTGTATGGCAAATCGGTTGATGGATAGACAGAAAAAAAATATCTATATCTATATCTATCTATCTATCTATCTATCTATATATATATATATATATATATATATATATATATATATATATAGAGAGAGAGAGAGAGAGAGAGAGAGAGAGAGAGAGAGATTGTGTGTGTTATGAGGGTAGAGGATTAGGACCAAAAGAGGAAATCAGAAGTAAAAGAAAACCGATGAAACTTTGTTTAGACAGTAAACAACAATGCGCGGATTGTTTTGGTAAAAATACTATAAACATATATAAATAGATAAAATTAATGCAAAGATAGACTGATTAATGAACAGATAAAAAATTTATGTTAGTGAGCAGAAACAGAAAATGATAAAGACAAGAAGGGCTAGAGCGAAATTTCTGAATCAGAAAGAAATAGAAAAGGGAAAAGTGAGACTTAGTGGGTGAGTGGGTGAGTGGGCGAGTAAAAAAGATTGATCAATCTATGCTCTTCAGCATAGGCAATCATGACTTTCCAAGCACCTCGAACCCCCTCCTCCGAAGCGTCCACAAGATGGAAATGGACATGAAAAGCCCAGGAGATGGAAGCAGAAACTAAGTCGATACCTCCTGATCAGTAAAATGTTTAGAAATGCGCTCCTCTCAACTAAGATCTATCCTGGAACACACTTTTCTAGTGATCATTATCCATTGGCTGCTAAATTCAAACTGAAACTTAGGTAAATCTGATGCACATTAATTTAAAAACATCATACTTGTCTTGCCTCTATTAAAATCAAACCAGAACCTCAAAGACAAACGGTGACATTATAATGAAAAAAAAAAGAAAAATCTTAGAAAGATGGAACGATTATATAAGTGATCTTTTTGAAGACCACAGATAGGATTACAATGTAATGAAACGAACTTTGACTGGTCCACTTGGCATGAAAGATGAGATCCGGGCAGCAATAAGAAAGATGAATGATCAGGCAAAGCAACAGGCCCAAACAGTATATCAGAAGAACTTTGTGAAGCACTTGAGGAGTATGGAATTAATAAGATAGCAACATTACTCAACATTACTCAACGAAATCTGTTACACAGGTCAGATTCAACTAGACATCTCCAAAGCTATAATTATTGATAGCAATACCATAGGAACCGTCGCAACAGAGTGTGACTAATATAGAAAGATCATTCATATGAGTCATATGACCAAAATACTTTTAAAAATCACCATGATGCGAGTTAAAAACAAAATCAGACCAGAAATAACAAAGGAAAGATTTGGTTTTGTAAAGGAAAAAGGTACAACAAATGTTATCTACATCCTTCGAACTATAATTCAATGTACTATGGAAAAAAATGAGGTATATATGTGCTTCGTTAACGACATCAAGGCATTTGGCAGAGTGCGACATGATATGATAATCACAAAACTTAAAGTTGAAGATAGATGGAAAAGATCTAGATGTGATCGAAACCTTTATGAGTGGTGGCAGACAAGGATGTGAGCGTTCCTCAGACCTTTCCTCTCTCTACAATGAAACAATTACTCAAAAGCTATGAAGATAGATAGATAGATAGATAGACAGAAAGATAGAGAGAGACAGAGAGAGAGGAAGAGAGAGGGAGAGAGAGAGTGAGAGAGAGAGAGAGAGAGAGAGAGAGAGAGAGAGAGAGAGAGAGAGAGAGAGAGAGAGAGAGAGAGAGAGAGAGAGAGAGGGAGAGAGAGAGAGCAAACAGATTCAGAGAAAAGGCTGGGAATTATATATTAGTAGTGACATAAGAAACATATGGATTCAGAGAAAAGGCTGGGAATTATATATTAGTAGTGACATAAGAAACATATGGATTCAGAGAAACGTAACAGACTGTGAGTTCAAAGAAAAAACAGAAACGATATCATTTGATATTTTTGGAGAGCTCGCAATAATACAACAGTTAATGAAAATAATTGAAATATTAAAGAAAGTGTTCAATATTTTTAAACGGGTCCATGGAAACCCGGATATCTCTACTTGTACTATGAATGATATTTGGAGATATTTGGATCATTAGTTGTAACCAATTTGGCTATTAAGAAAATAATATTGAATCTTCTGATGTTGATGTTAATACCTTTCCTACAAATGCGCTTTTAGAGAAAGAAAAATAAAGCTATTTCTCATCAATATTTAAAAACTGTTTGACTTTTGCTTAAAAGATTGAAGACAAGTTAATGCGTCCGCAGACAATTGGCCTCATATGTAACAAATGCTTTAAGAAAAAATACAAAGCTTATGTCATTGTGCATATGACAACCTTAAAACAGCACTAAGGCTATCTTTGCTATATCGTATTAAAACTTTTGGAAACGATCAAATTCACTCAAAACGAGGCGTGGAGGTGAACAATTACAACTCGCAGCCCTGAACTTTTGCCAACAGAATGACAAATAGAAAGCACGAACATTTTCACTAACGGATAATTTGATAGATCGGAGGTCTCACCAGTGCAGCCGTAGTTGTACACATTGAGGGTGAGAGCCTCCGTGATGTTGTTGAGCCTTTTCCTGAGGATGGTGTCCGGCAGGCTGCGCTTCAGGGAATGAACGAACACCTCGAGAAACGACTCGAGCGAGTAGTGGTACATGGAGTTCACCACCGACATGTCAGCCAGCACAAAGAATAGGATAGCGCCACGCATGGCCGCTGGCCTGTAGCCATCCCTCGTCTTCTCTATGTCCACAGCTGTACGAGAGGCCAGGTCCAGTTTGTAGGTCACCTTAAACATTTCAGCACATTACCTTAGATTCGGATCAATATGAGAAGTTTTGCAACCTTTGACACATACTGCTTTCAAACACGTCTAAGATAGTAAAATATGGAGATATTTCCAGCATCAGTAAAACAGACGCAGGTCTTGATAAGGAATCGTTGTAGCCCAACAAATCGGCGAAATAATCTTTGTATATCCTTGCCTGTTTTACACGCACATAAAATTAGTTTTAAATTCTAAAATATAGAACAAAAACTGGGCTGTATCTGCTTCATCCATTGCCCAAAGATTGGCCTTTTTGATTGCCAGCCATCCAATATATATCAAACCGCAGTAAATTGCTTATTTAACTATGGGGGGAACATTTTGGAGCTTAGCAAATTCGATTTTTCCACTGTTCCAAATTCAAATAAATTGCTCTTTATGACACCACTTCTTAATAGCTAAAATATCGACTTTTTACACATATTTTAACTGAACTGTAAATAAGAACTCTATAAGAATTTCACAACGATAATATAAACCAAGAACATCCTTTACTGAAATACCTATCAACAATCGTCAATGGTTCACAGCAAGTAAAACCGTACCTCAGAAGCTTTTGTCTTCGTGGACTCCAGAGTCTGCACCAGGTCCACGTTGTCCAGCATGTTGCCCTTCGACTGGGCGAGTTCTCTCAGCAGAGAGTCTTCCAGGTCATACAGCAACTTTTTATTGAAACTACAGGGAATAAGGAGAACTATTTATTGGAACTGCAGGGAATAGGGATAACTGTTTATTAGAACTGAGGGAAGAAGGAAAATCTTTTATTGGAACTGCAGGGAATAGGGAAAACTGCTAATAGGAACTGAGGGAATAGGGAAAATCTTTTATTGGAGTTGCAAGGAACAGGGAGAACTGTTTACTGGAACTGCAGGGAATAGGGAGAACTATTTATTAGAACTGCAAGGAATAGGGAGAACTGATTATTTGAACTGCAGGGAATAGGGATAACTATTTTATGGAACCGCAGGGAATAGGGAGAACTTTTTATTAAAAATTAAGGACAGTAGAGACACGTATTGAACTGTAATGGAAATATAGGAGTGTTTTAAAAAATCTGTTGATAACGAACTAAAGATAAAAACTGTAAATATCATTCAACATGGAAGCATTTTCAGCATGTTAATCAGAACTCCGCTGACTAGTCTGTGAGCTCTGTCCAACCTATCACTCTAGTATATAGGTTTCTTCGCAGGGGAAAAAAAACCGCATCCCCCACACAAAAAAGCAGAAAAAACCCTAACAAAAGAAAACAAAACGCCCCCCCACCCAAAAAACAAAACAAAAAAAACAACAACTAAACACAACACAACAAAACAAAAACAAAAAAAAACACCAAAAAACAACAACAAAAAAACAAAAACAACAAGAAAAAGAAAAAAACAAAAACAAAACAAAAAAACAAGAAACAAATCTAAAAACAAAACCAAAAGTCCCAACTAAAACCCAAAAGAGCCACGCGCTATTCCAGTGTGCTGGCTCACCTGGTCTCCTGTATGAGATTTTCTCGCTGCTCCTCCAGTTCTCGCCTCTCGTACCCGACGATCACACTGAGAAGTTGATCCTCCAGACCCTGCAAGTCAAGCACAACAACCGGTCGCTTCAGAACATCATGGAGTGGTACTGACCGTTCACGCAGCCGAAATACTCAGGTTTTTAACATTTGTTTTTCTAACGCAATCATAACGTAATTTAGGGAAATAAAAATAACCGGCAACCCCCCCCCCCCCCCCCCCCGCGCCTTCAAAAAAATTAAAAAGAAAATTGTAAAAAAGCGAAAAAGCGAGAGCATTAGCCGTACCATTCCGCAGCCCTATAACGCGTATGTGCCGGTCATTGTGGGTGTAATATTTATAACTAACAGCAAAATAAATAAACAAACAAAAAAAACCAACAACGACAACAAAAACAAACAAACAAACAAAGCAGCCCAAACAAGGCTAAGAGCAGAGCAGTTGGTGCTAAGCGCTGTTTTATCACCATCAGCGTGACTGTGTAGTTGATGACCATCGCACTGCCGAACACGTTGGGTGCCAGCTTAGGGTTGGCCAGTTTGGTGTTCAGATACAGACGGAAGTTTCGATCGTAGTCAACCTCCTTGTCCCCGAGCATCACTGTCTCGCGACCTTGACTCCCTAGACAATAAGCACAGTAGAATAAAGGATTAGCGATGAAAACACTATTATGGGCTGGAATCTTCTTTCTGTGAATTATTTTAAGTGTGAGACTTTTCATTCCTGGAATCTTCCTTCTCGGTATTATCTTACTTGTGGGACTTTCAGTCCTGGAATATTCCTTTTCTTTTTACCTGTGGACTTTCATTCCTGAAATAATCCTTCTTGGTATTATTTTACCTGCGGGACCTTCAGTCCTGGAATCTTCCTTCCTAGTAGTATTTTACCGTGGGACTTTTCGGTTCTGGAATCCTCCTTCTCGGTATTATTTTTTCTATGAGACTTTCAATCCTGGAATCTTCCTCCTTGGTATTATTTTACCTGTGGGACTTTTAGTGCTGGAATCTTCCTCCTTGGTATTATTTTATCTGTGGGACTTTCAGTCCCTTCCGTCAAAAGTGTTTACTCATGCCAAGTAATTTAACTAGTGTTTTGTTTTAGATAATACGTCATGGGGTTATTTGAATTTTCTTTTCTAAATCATTATAAAGTATTTTATAAGGCGCAGAGAAAGAGATAGTCTATCTATCTATCTATCTATCTATCTATCTATCTATCTATCTATCTATATAGTTTGAAGATAAGTTGGAATAATTGGTAAGAGTACTCAATTGTGGGAGCTTTTCATATATATATAAGATCTTACCTGAAATTCTCTTCATACGACAATGGTGTTCAAGCGGAGGGCAAATGTGTCGCTTGTCCTCCGCTCTCTGCGGGTATGACTGAGGTGTGTTCGATTACCGTTCCGACCTTGTCGTTTTTCGTTTCGGGGCCACTGAAAGTTTGGTAGCAAATGCTTCTTTCTGTGGGGGCACGATGAAAAGATTTCCCTTCTTTTGATGAGGCTTGGTTTTATTTTTAGAATGAAATATTTTTCTGCTGTGCATAGGTTGCATTTGTTTGTTACTAGCTGCGAATATGGCTGCGCCCTTTCGATTATATCCCATGATAAGTGGTATTCAGTATTTGATTCCTTTAGTTTCCATGCGAATTCGCTTTAAGTTGTGGCTGTTTTTTTGTGGTTAAGTCTAAAGCTCGATATATGCTGGTTGCATCTGGTTTTGAACTCATTTTCTGTTATTCCTATGTAAGTGTACTGTTTTTTCGAGGGGTTTTGTTCGACAGTTGCCTTGTATACCAGTCCCTTTTGGAGGCACTGGCCTTGAGCGGGTAGGATTTTTTCTTATCCCTGCAGTTGCAAGTTTTTCCTTCTTTTACTTTTATCTTTGTAGATTCAAAAACTGTTTTGTTGTGGCTAGAAATTATTTTGTTTTTATTTTCTGCATGCACCAGTGTCGTATGAAGAGAATTTAAGGTAAGATCTTCTTTATCTATGTGTGTATACACACACACACACACATATATATATATATATATATATATATATATATAGGTATAATTTATATATAATATATTTATATATATGTATGTGTGTGTATGTGAGAGAGAGAGAGAAAGAGAGAGAGAGAGAGAGAAAGAGAGAGAGAGAGAGAGAGAGAGAGAGAGAGAGAGAGAGAGAGAGAGAGAGAGAGAGAGAGAGAGAGAGAGAGAGAGAGAGAGAGAGAGAGAGAGAGAGAGTACAAATCAAAAACCCCGCACGTGACATAATAACCAGAGGACGCAATGCACTGGTCTAGTGCTAGAGATAATGCCTAGTCACCCACACGACGTCATCTCGGCTACCCACCTTCACATTTCCTCCTCTGATCCTAATGACAGAATAAGAACCATTCCGATTTTACAAAATTTCAAGTACTGACCTTTGATGTTTTTCTCCAGAACATTGCCTATGACTGGGTCAATATATCCGTCTACGTCGGTGAATAGGAAAGGGAAGCCATACTTGATGGACATCTCCAGTTGTTTGAGAAAATCGTCGTCATTGAAAGTGCAGCACTGGAGGAAATTAAGGGAGAAGGCGCAAACACACAGCTAGATTTTAGCCTGCTAATATTAAGATGGAATGATAAGTATAACGCTGCGTACGATGTTTATACTTGGAGAAATGAAAGCAATTTTGTTTGTTCTTACAAAAAATAACAAACTGAAAGTGGGCATAAAAATTACATTTTAGCAAAAAGAAAATCTAAAAAAAAATAAATCATGAATTGAAATAGTTGAACACATACATAAATACAAAAAAAACCCAACAACAACAAATAAATGAAAAAACAATAACAAAGAACACCCCCCCCCCCCCCCCCCCTATAAATGTAAGCAAAGAAACAGAGCCAGAAAGAGAGCGGGCAGGAGGAAAGATAGGTCAAAAGCAACTATTTCCCAATCCCTTTCCTCTCTTTCATCCAAGAAATGTTCCCCGCGCCCCCCCCAATAAAAAAGAGAGACTTAGGAAATCGCAGTGAAAGAAAAAATCAAGATGCATATAGAGACAGAGGGAGTTAAACGTATTAAAAGATAAAGAAAAAGAAAAAAAGGAAAATGAAACAAGAGAGA
Source organism: Elysia crispata (assembly GCA_033675545.1). Taxonomy (NCBI): domain Eukaryota; kingdom Metazoa; phylum Mollusca; class Gastropoda; family Plakobranchidae; genus Elysia; species Elysia crispata. Next base: position 19,712 of record JAWDGP010003045.1, on the reverse strand, counting down.
GGGGGAGACAGAAAGAAAGAAAAAGAGGCAAAGAGAGAGAGCGAGTGAGAGAGAGAGGGAGAGAAAGAGAGAGAGAAAGAGAGGAAGAGAAGGATGCTAAAGGAGATGAAAGAAAGTAAGAGGCATCTTGATATATGAATCGAGAACCAGTTATAGAGGCTAAGAACGAAAAAGAGAGAGCGAAAGATTATAAAAGATGAAGGACAAGATAGAAGTCTGCGAAAGTCATTGTGTTGGACTAAGTAGGCAGAATAATTGTTGTTACGCCGAGGTGTACGGAACTATTTAGTTCAGCGTAGCACACATGATCGTGTGTGCTACGGCTTTAGTTCAGCCTTGTGCACTTTCACGTGGTGGACGTTTTTCTCGCATCGGAGAATTTGTATTTTCTAACCATTTCGCTTAAACTCTAAATGTTCAAGATCTTTATCTTATGAAGTTGCATCTTTAAGGCGTTAAAAGACAAAATAAATAAATTTATAGAGATCTACACCACTACCTGTTTGGTCATTTTCGGGACCGCTGTGTTAGATCTAGTTCTCTAGATCTAGCGCATTGATAATATATAGTCCAGATTAGACTCAAGATGAGTGATGGAAATGAAATAGTTAAGATATAAAGACAGTTCGAATCGCTGCTAAAGTTGTTGAATCGTTCCAGTTAAAAGTTGAAAGAATTTGTGTTCATGGAACTGATGATAATCAAGAAATTGATCTAGAAACAGACGGCGCTACTGCGAGTAACACCCACTCAAGACAGCATTTCGGTCCCACTGTAATCACTGATTTTAGTGCCGTCGAGATCCAGCGGGACTTTGAACGTATCAGAGACACTCTCAACCGCGTTACAGTTCAAACATCGCTCAAAGTCAACGATTCTACTAGTGGAATCAAACTAGAGTGCAGGGGTGCACTAAAAGTCGTGTCAAAGTGCGCGAGGTACGCCGAAACTGGTATTAAAATTTTAGCCCAAATGCCTAATGCGCAGTCCGTTCCAAAAGAAGACGTGAAAACATCTTTACAGTGCTGGCCGCTCAAATTCAATTCCTGCAGTCGGAATTCGCCAGCTTGATCGTACCACCAACATTCAACGAAGACACCTCAAGAATCTTTAGATCTTTTGAAAACAACTCTACGTCATTCTCGGCGGCAGCCCTGAAAAACGTCAGACTGGCAGCAGAACTTCAGAGGTAGAGAACGACGCAGTTGTTGGAGAGGAAACTTGACACATCATCGGCCAGAGGTCCGGTCTTCCCCAATGCGGCAGAGCCAAGACGAGCACAACCAGGCTTAGCCGTAGACTTCGGCCGGGCTTTAACAACCGAAGCAGCACATACTCGGATGACATCAAAACAAAAGTTCTTAGGAGCTAACCTGTCCAACCATATTGACAATTGGAAAAGTATTACAAACAATGTGTGCGTCATCAATTGGTTAGAAAAAGGTTTTCCCCTTCCATTTAAACAGCTGTTGTAAAGAATAGGCATTTTTCTCAAAGGGAAAAGCAATTTTCAGACATAGAAATTAAGAATCTTCTTGAATCAAATTGTATCACAAAGTGTGCTGCTAATGAAGCGAGTTTTGCTAGCCCGATTAACACGGTTCCTAAAAAAGATTCCTTTAGGCTTATAACAGATTTGAGATGTATTAATAGCTTCCTTAACCCTCCTAAATTCTCAAAAAGGACATTGATGATGTAATATAAATTGTGAAACCTACAGATGAACTATTAAGTCTTGATATTAAGAATGGTTCCTTTCACATACCTGTGAGACTTGAGGACACAAAGTATCTTTGTTTTGAATAGAAGGACCAACATTATAGGTAGCTTGTTCTTCTCTTTGGTTGTAATTACTCACCATTTTATTTCGCTAAGACAGTAAGGACAGTCGTTGAACATTTTAGAATCAACTTTCGACAAGCTTGAGTTGTGAGTTACGTTGACGATTTTTAGTGAGCGATGACTTTGTCAAAATAATCGAAACTAAAGACTGGATCCTTAAAGAATTTGCAAACCTAGGTTGGTACCTAGACTTCGAGAAACGCAATTTAGTGCCTTCCCATGAGACAAAGTTCATTGGTTACATATTAAAAATCCAAGAAGAAAAAGATTCTGTTCGCCTAACTATCCCCAAAGAACGTATCAATACATTGAAAAAAGAGATATGCCGAATCTTGAAAAAAGGTCATGCCACGGCTAGAGGTTTAGCAAAAGTCACAGGACAATGTGTGTCCATGACAAAGGCAGTACTGCCGGCAAAACTGTTGTTACGCAACATTTATAGATGTTTGGCTAAAAAATCATCCTGGCAGGATACACTGAACATTGATTCAGTGGCAATCGGCCCTGAGTAATTGGAACGGTAGAGCTTTCCAATCAAAATGCAGAGATACTGTGCAAATAGTGACAGACACCAGTCAAGAAGGCTGGGGTTCACAAGTGTCAGGAGACCTAGATTCAGAATCCACGCGGCAGGCACAAGGGTTTTGGGAAGCGAACATGACTCACATCAGCTCAAATCTCAGAGAGCTTACAGCGGTGCTTCTATCATTGATGGCATTTTTGCCCATTATCAGAAACAAATCAGTTCAAATACTCACAGACAATATCTGTACAGCAGCTTATGTGAATTTTCAGGGCGGTCCTTGCCAACAGCTAAATGAGGTTGCGCGAAAACTATGGACATTAGTACCTACAAACAACATAGAAATATCTGCTCAATATTTGAAAGGGACACTGAACGTTCAAGCAGACACACTTTCTCGGCTAAACAGCCAATACGAATGGGTATTGCATCCCAGGTTTTTTCAGTTTTTAGACAAAGTTTGGGGGCCACATACAATCGATCGGTTTGCATCAATGAATACCACACAATTAGAAAAATACAACACCAGGTTCGCAGACCCTTTTGCACCGGAAGATGCATTACATCAGGCAGATTGGGACCTGGAGAACAATTTTGTGAATACACCTTTGAAGCTGTTGGACAGGGTAATAAAAATGATCGTAACACAACAGGCATGGGCCACTATAATTGCCCCAATGTGGAACGCAAAAATATGGTGTCAGAAACTATAAAGAATGTCTGTCGCACCACCAATAAAATTGCCAAAAGTAAGGTATTTTTGCATTCAAAAAGGTATGAAAACACCCGAAACAATAAAGAATCTGAGATGGAATTGGTATGCTTGGAGAATTTGTGGGCTGAAAACTTCAGAAAAGAGCGTTGGACAAAGCACGTCATAGAAAAATACCATCTATTTTTGGCATCTTCCACATTGGCACAATACAACAGGTCTCTTAACCAATTCAAAACTTATTGTGAAGAAAGTAATCATAACTTTCCACCGCTGGGTTAAAAAACGAATGTTGTAGTTGCAGAGGTCCTGAATACAGTACCGGTAGCGGTGAAGTCAGATAGACCAGAGTCTGCTCTCAAAACTTACATGGCGGCCATGAAACACTATTTCACAGCAATAGGCAGCCCTTTTCAATCGGAAGAATTTATAAATTTCTCTAAAGCACCCGTTAAGTATGAAACACTTAGACCTGCCGGTCGGACAAAAATAATGCCAATCCAAAATTTTACTAATCCTTGAACAATGGGGACCCAATGAAATATTAACAATTGGTAAACTTAGACAAAAAGCTGTGACATCGTTATCCCTGGCTGCTATATGTAGACCCTCAGACCCTGCACCGCTGGTAGGTTTTTATAGAAATCAAGTCACTTTTAACAGTGATGGAAGCATGAAATTGGTATTTTTGGGAATAAAAAACTATGCAGACTGGTATGGAAATCAAGATTGACCCTTCGGGGAATCACCTTACTGACCCAATTCAATGCCTAAAACAATATCTGACACAGACTAACATTCCAGGCCTAGCCGACTCGCAACACGTGTTTGTGTCACTTACTAATCCCAACAAGCCTGTTACTGCTGGTACAATAGCGGAGATCTTACGCTCTAGTATTAAGGATGCAGGAGTAGGCTCAGATTACTCTTCTCGCTCATTCCAACCAACAGGAGCCACCGCTGTGGTCTTGAGCGGTGTTGACCCACATACGGCTAGAAATATAGGGCGCTGGAAATCGGAAGAGGTTTTCTTCGAGAGGTATCTATATTCTCTCTCGGCTGAGTCCTCTACACAAAAAAATGTTTTCTGTTAAACTTTGAATGTACGTTATAAGTATATTGCCAATGCTGTGTTATCATCATACATTTCGACGTATAAAAATGTTTTTTTGTTCCACTTTGAATGTACGTTACAAGTATATTGTCAATGCTGTGTAACCATGACACATTTCAACTATATGACTTTAATACATCATTGTTTATCCATTTCTCTCTATGCAGGCAACTTGATTGTTTTTATTTTTTTCAATAAAATAAAAATCAATGTATCGTACACACGGTGTAACTTAAGTTTGTTCTTACGCCGAGGTATACGGAACTATTTGGTTCAGCGTAGCACACATGATCGTGTGTGCTACGGCTTTAGTTCACCCTTGTGCAAATATTTTTTTTATAATCATTACTCTCTGGTTGTGTCATAATATTGGAACGATATATCACGTGAAAGTATTATGAGGCCGAATAGGCCACTTGATTGTTTTTAATTTTTTTTTCAATAAAATAAAAATCAATGTATCGCACACTCGGCGTAACCTAAGTTTGTTAAGATTATCCGTTAAATTGCCTTGTGGATCTATATAATCCTTAGAAATAGGATCCTGAAATCCTGGTCATTGTTACATATAATGTTTATGGAGTGGAACTAGCATACAAATATATATTATCATTGGATTCGTCTATCAACTGATCAATTTTGGATGTAGTTTTTTTTTTCCCAATCGATTGGATTAACAAAGCATTTCTCTTTTCCATTTCCTTCTGTTCCAACGTTGTCTTTCTGTCAATAGCGCATCTCTACCAGTATTTTTTACTTCCGGCACACAGCGTCCTTTGTTTCGCTTCAATGCGCACGGAGAAAGCTCTTCAGTTTTAGCACAATGACTTGCCTAATACCCGAGCAACTAATCAACCAATCAGTGAATCAATCTTCCCGCATGCGCATTACTCAGCTAGTCTGTCGGGTGTGGCGACCGAGACACGCCGTCAGCTATTTGAAGCGAATCAGCTGGTGGGAACATTCGTACAAAAAGGCTCTACTAGTTGTCTAAACAGAGTGAATCATACACGTCCCGATTCAACTTACCTTCAGGTTGTGCTTGGCTTCTTTCTTCTTGATCCAGTTGAGCGCCTGCTGCTGCGGGTCGATACACAGCGGGAATCTGCTGGCCCCGAGCGTCAGTATACCGTTCTGGACAGAGAGCTCGTCTGGTGGGAGACCTTCTGAAGACCATCTACACAGCGCACACAAATAAGGTCAAGGCGAAGCTCTCACACATCAGCATTCCAGCTCTAGGTTACACATATCTCGTTCAAAGTGTGCATTAAGAGATGGAACTAACAATTTTTTTTCATTTGAGTAAATTTTCAATTCTATACAGGCCTATTATGTATCCTAATGTGAAAGTTTATTCAAAATATGACAATAATGCTCAATTTTCCCCATTCAATATTTATTTATGTTCAGTATTTATTTATATACCCTGATGTTCCTCCAGAACCTGAGACGGGGACATAGTCATACACATGGAATCCACACGTTCCTTTTGAATAAAGTGAAATAATTAATAATCACGCAGCCATGTTTCTTCACCATTCTTTATTTCGGATCACGATCATTCCAAAACACTCATGAGACTTCAAGAATAAAACAAAGTAACAATTCTATCACGGAGAAAGATCAGATCATGCACTACAGGCCCAGCTAAAGGGACATAATTTCAACAGTGTTACCTGCTAATCTCCACATCCGTGGTGAGGAGCTCTTCAATGCGGAATGGCTGACTCAGGGGAACCTCTCTCTCAAGCAGGTCTTTCACCCACACTTCTTGCATCAGCTCGCGTCTGGGAGAAAATTAAACACGGCTTAGGTTAATCACGTTTGTTCTTGGCCTTTAGTGTCTTACTAACGTTAATTATTTTGATTGAAATATCTTGACATGAGAAAAGCACTAGTAACCCTATGATACTATGCCACTCATATTTTTCTAGAGCTGATGTCATTCTGTTACTAGTGAATTCTTTCCAAGGCTAATTTTCTTTCGAATTGCTCTGCATGTCAAGGTTTGTTCGGTGCCAAAAACCGCTGTTCTCTCATGAAACAAACCACATTAACTCGGAAGGAAATGACTTTTCCCCGGATCAGTTCAAACATAATATGTAATTTCAGAGTGGTTTACGTTTTCCAGGCGCACCCAGTGGGTAGTGATAAATAAACTTAGTCATTGTCTGCGGGAAAGGCAAACACTGCTCACATCCTCTCAACGGATTTCTCTTGCTTCGAAAATGATAGTCAATAATTCTGAGCAACTTCTTCACACTGATACTTTTATTTCTAAATTCATGAAACATTATAGGACATGCATTCTTTCTAGCATTCTTGTTACACAAGCACCATAACCAAAGCTTGCAGGGAGAAGTCAAAACGAAACGCGAGTTCGTTCTCACAGTATAACAGCTCTGAACTCAAATTCATGACTTTTGACCCAAATCTACGTGCACGCTTTCTCTGTGCTCTATGTAGATGAAGTTAGAAAAAAATATTGCGCGGTCCACATAGATGTACGCCTGAAGCAAATGGGTGTAATATAAATCCATTGGACGTTTTATCTCATGATTTCATCCAGTTTCATTTTCCTGTCATGGTCTTTGCAAACCTGCTGGTAACCAGATGCTTCGCCTTTTTAAGCAGAAAGAGCCGTGCCCAGTCTTTGGATAAGATTTCTCCATGGAATAATACTTGTACGCTGACGTTGTTAACGCCGAGGCTCTAGACTCAGTTTATCTTGCATTTGCAAAATTTATATGAAATTCAGAGTTAGACAAAATGTTTTCCTCTTATGATAAGTCTTGTAAATACATGGGTCTTTAAAAAGGGATAGGACATATAAAATGCAATATTAATCAACATACTTGCCCCTTTTTGGAAAATTATTGTTAACTTAATGACAGAAAAATCATCTAATTTCAGTGTTACACATGACCTACCAAAGTTAAACTAATATGCGCCATTTCTTGTTTTTACCATAAAATGTAGCGAATCGTTGCGGCTTATGGAATAGAACTGAGCATGCACACCTGAACTCGTAACTAAAAGCTCCAACGTAACTGAGAAAGGCAGCCCCGACCATACAGTCACCGAGCAGGCGGAGTCTCTTCCTCTGGAGTTCTGCCAGGTCCTTTAGCCATCTGCCGAGCAAACACAGAAATACACAGTTCCCTGGCGGGATTTAGTCAGTCCTAGGGAATTGGATGTCACGAGTTAGGAGCCCCGTCTATCATTTGGAAACATTCAATACTACATGTATTTTGTTACAGAATAGCTTTGTTTCCGCTGTGGACGCTTTATTTAACAATTCTTTTGACTTTAATTTGCGCGAATCTGAGCACTGATTTCGCCATAAAGTGCTTTTGAATGGTTTAGGATCTTCAGCGATGTGCTAGCAAGCACAACGAAGAGCAGAACTGAGCACTTCTAGTTAGGTAACAAATCTCCATTAATTTGCTTTCCCTATTAGACCGATGGTGGCACAATTAAAAACAACAACAACAACTGCTCTTTTTAAGCCCTCACCGATTTGACTAAAGCCTTCTACCAAGGTCACATGTCAAGGCATTACCATCGTTCTGAACTTGTTGAGGAGCATCTATTAGCAGCTCAGTGGGTCTCTCGCGCAGACTAACAAACTGTTACACCACCTACGAGCGGACACTCCTTTAAACAGCAAATGTTATCATTTAAAAAATGAAGACTTTTCTCTTCTTCCAATTTTTGTATAATTCCGGTTATGGTTTTCGTTTTCTAGCAATCCCAAAGCATTATTCAAAAGATACACTTTAAAAGCTTCCTTTATTTTGGATAGAGTTAAAATAAAATTGGCTTGATAGAAGATGAGGGTTACCCCGCAGAACACGTCTAGTCTCTTGGAAAAGGGTTGACTCACTTTTTTTTACAATTTGCAACTTTTTTCTCCATTCCGGAAGTTGAGACACAATTTGAATCGATCTAAATCTAACTCTCATTCGCTCAAACATAAACTTAACTAGGGATTGACCTTATCCTCCATTAGACACGACACGAGACTGAAGAACTAAACTGAAAACTTAACACCCAAACCAAATAAAATTCTACTCTAAGTAAAATTCCAAACCAATTTGACGTACTACTTGTTATGAAAATGATAAAGCTCTTTTCTTTTCTCTTTCTGCCGTCTCTGGCGCCTACTATCTGTCCAGACCATCGATACAAATAATATTTTTTTTGAAGCAGATGCATGAAACTTCATGATTTTAAATGAAGTAAAGAAAGAAGACTTGTGGATTTCTAGTTAAGTCTCTTTTTCGTCTCTCGAGCGTGACGAGCTTAGTTTTGTGAACAAAACTGGAAAATTATTTTGCTTTTCCCTGGTCTTTATTTTATCACCCAGTTTCTCTCCCTCTTCCCAGCTGCTCCACACCACTCTCTCTCTCTCTCTCTCTCTCTCTCTCTCTCTCTCTCTCTCTCTCGATCTTTCTTTCTCTCTCACTGTATATATATATATATATATATATATATATATATATATATATATATATAATTCTCTCTAATAGTCTAACTGGCTCGAGGCGTGCACGTACCGAACGTTTTCCGAGCTGAGGCCATTGATGAGCTTGTCGGCGGCGATCAAGCGTTTCTCCATGAGCTGCGTCTCCTCCTCCAGGCGCTGCCGCTCGGCCATGGCCGACTCGTACTTGGTGTTGAGCGTGGCCAGCAGATTCTCCAGCTTCGCCAGCTGCTTGTTGATCTTGTCAAGGCCACGCTTCAACTCGAAGAAGTTCTTCTCAAGGGCTGCCACCTGAAAAAAAAAACAAAAAAAACACACACAGCGATTTATAAATTCGTTCTCGTTACAAGAATCCGGCCAAATGCTTATATGGTGAAAAATCAGAGAATCTAGAAAATCGAGAACAAAGCATGAGGAAAAAAACAATTCGACTTTGTAGAGGTTGGGGTTTTGATCATCCTACAGATTTACCTGTCATTTTCTGCATGCATTAAGCCTTCAGTTAATTATCTTACTTTGCTTATCTCATTACCCAATCACCATACAAAAAAAAAGCAAAAAGCAGAAAGACATATTTTCTCTTATCAAGAGTCCTTCATAGAACGAGTGAACATGCTTATATTCCACACTCTCCCTGGGATGAATCCACGTCCTGCTACTTGTCTATGAAAACTCGTGTATAAAGAGGGGCTGACGAGCCGACCTACCTTGTCTCGTTTGGGCTTGATATCCCTGAATACGGCACAGTAACCCATGACGGCGATGACAAACTTGAGGAGTCCCGCGCCAGCCCGACTGATAGCGCCCATCTGGGCGATGCTCACGTTTATGCTGTTCAGCATGGCTAGAGAAGAAACACACACATACTCACACACACTCAAAGGTGAATATTTGGGGTCTGGAAAACTTAGGCGTCTTTGACTGCTTTCATTGATTGAATTTTGAAAGCTTCAACTACAAAAAACAAACAAACCAAAAACCAAAAAACAAACAAAAAATGTTAATACTAGAGCTAATGAAAATTAATTAAGTCTGACGTGAAAATCGTAAACACTTAGTCATAAACTTAAGCGAGTTTCGTTTTTCAGGTTTGGCGAAAACGTTTCCAATTTTAAGCTTGAACAAATGAAATAGGTATAAAAACAGCGAATAAAAAAGAACAAGACAAAGGAAAAAAAAATCTACGTATAAATTTAAAAGATAAAATCAGAACCGCCTTCTTGAAATCAGGAACTACACTCCGCCAAAACCACACTTTTTGCTCCCCCCTCCCTCCATCTCCTCTCTCTCTCTCTCTCTCTCTCTCTCTCTCTCTCTCTCTCTCTCTCTCTCTCTCTCTCTCTCTCTCTCTCTCTTTCTGTCTGTCTGTCTGTCTGTCTGTCTGTCTCTCTCTCTCTCTCTCTCTCTCTCTCTCTCTCTTTCTGTCTGTCTGTCTGTCTGTCTCTGTCTCTCTCTCTTTGTCTGTCTGTCTGTCTGTCTGTCTGTCTGTCTGTCTGTCTATCTCTCTCTCTCTCTCTCTCTCTCTCTCTCTCTCTCTCTCTCTCTCTCTCTCTCTCTCTCTCTCTCTCTCTCTCAGAATTATACTCTTTCTTTATAACAATGGTTTACGCCTCTTTTCTGTTCACTATGCTGATTTAGTAAAAACTCCCATCTTGTTTTCTCATATGTCTGATCAGAGACTCCTTTCTATGGATAGTAAATAGCCTAATGGCACACGATAGCCGTGCGTATATAGTCTGAAACAGTATGAAGCTGTTTATTTCTTGATTAAGAGCCTCTCGGCCCTCGCGACTCTGAGAATCGCCAAGCTATAGACCACTGACAGGCAATTGTCCTCAGTTCCTCAGTAGCTAGTGACATTGTGAAACCAGTGAGTGTTCGCTGGATTAGGTTTGTAGTGGGATTGTGAGAAAAACAGCCGCTGTGTGTCTTACATTTCACCGTGCTATAATGAGATTGTGAGAAAATCAGCCGCTGTGAGTCTTACATTTCACCTTGCTATTGTGAGATTGTAAATCAGCCACTGCGTGTCTTACATTTCACCCTGCTATAGTGAGATTGTGAGAAAATCAGCCGCTGCGTGTCTTACATTTCACCGTGATATATTGAGATTGTGAGAAAATCAGCCGTTGTGAGTCTTACATGTCACCGTGATATAATGAGATTGTGAGAAAATCAGCCGCTGTGAGTCTTACATTTCACCGTGCTATAGTGAGATTGTAAATCAGCCGCTGCGTGTCTTACATTTCACCGTTCTAGAGTGAGATTATGAGAAAATCAGCCGCTACTTTTGTTACATGTCACTGTGCTAGAGTGAGATTGTTAGAAAATCAACCACTGCGTGTCTTACATTTCACCGTGCCGGTCTGCTTGGTGGTAATGTTGTCCACATCGAGCTCCTTGAGCTGCCGCAGGAAGCTGGGATCAGACATCATGCCCTTGGCTGACTTCCAGCTGACCTCCTTGATCCCCCTCAACACCACGATACATTCACACACCGTTTGCACGGCAGGCGGGGGCTTGGCGAAGGATCTGAATGGAAGAAATGGTTTGCAGTCGATTAATTGTAGAGATATGTAGTCTAGTCATGACAAAGACGTATCAGGTGCACCCCTTACACCCACACCCACGAAAACATTTTGTGACTGGCATTCTTAACGACTTTCAGTCATGAACGATAGATTTCAAATCTGTCGTTGTCTAAAAGTATTCTATAAAATTTTTTGCCAACTATTCACTTCAAAATATAAGAAGTGAATTTTGTCTTGGGTATAATTATCTTGAAACACAATAGCGTCTTGCAGAGATATGAATAGTTAGATAAATAGATATAGCGATAGATAGAAAGAGATAGAGTGTGAGTGAGAGAGATGGAGAGACATATCGAGAAAGATATGTAGACAGATAAAAGCAAAGAAAGCGGAAAAGATAAAGAATGATGGAAAAAATGAGTCATATGCATAAAAACAGAGAAAGAGAGACAAAGTCAGATAGATTATAATAGATAGATAGACATAAAGATAGAAAGAGATAGACAGATAGATAATAATTATGAAATACCTGGACTAAGCCCTTGCCATGACACTGGTGTTTCTAGCCCTGTGCTCTCTTCAGGCGGCTGTGGCGAAGTGACGACATTCCTCGGTTTTATTCTGTCTTTCGTTTTTATAACATGATGGATAAATGCCAAGATCTAGACCTAGCGAAGAAAATATCCGACTACTGAATGAAAAACATCCCGACCCATGGGAATGATTTCTATATAAAGATTCTAATAAAAAAAGCAGAAAAGTTTGTTAAAAACATACGCTGGAGAACTTTCTTTTTCCTCCACCCTGAGCTTAAAAAGGGAGATAAGGAAACAAACGGCTTCATATCCACTAACACACAACCTGTGAAATCCGAACTAAAAGACTCTGAGAACAATGTAACTGAACTCATACAAAATATAAAGTTCAAACACCACTTTAGTAAAATCCAAAATCAGCTAACGAAAGATCTTAAGCATATAAAGAAAGATAATCATCTGTATGTACCGACAGACAAAACCAACAACTATTACGGAATAAAACCAGAATTCTACGAACAACTGCTAAACAAGGCTGTATTTAAAGAATAAAAAAAAAAAAAAAGACGAACAAGACGACTGACATTGATATATATATCGCCACAAAACTATCATTGGCTTCTCTCTCAGTAGAGCCTCAGAGAGAGAAGCCTTTGTAACACTAAGGACCACAAAGACAATTTTAGGAATAAACCAACGTGTCGACTTATCAACTCTTGTAACACGGAAATAGGAAGAATTATCACACAAATCTTAGAAAATTTAGTTTGAGACGTAAAAGACCAAACCGAATTAAATCATTGGCGAAGCACGAAGGATGTCACAACGTGGTTCGAGAACACTAAGGACAGAAAACGAAAATTATTCATAACATTCAAAACTAATGACTTCTATCCTTCAATAACTGAAGATTTGCTGAACACGCACTAGACTTCGCCACTAGCTACACAAACATACAAGAGGAAGAGTGACACATCATCATGCATACAAATCAAAGCACACTTTACATGAACAGCACACCATGGCATAAAAAACTGCCAACTTTGATGTCAACATGTCCTTTGATGGGAAGGTTGAACGGTGCAGAAACATGCGAACTTGTTTAACTTTTCCTTCTTTCACTCTTTCACAGCTTAGTCATCTCAACATCGACGTGGGACTGAATAGAGACGACGGACTAGCTAGCCACAATTTACAACCAAAACAAGCGAATGTCGTGAAAAGGGAGATTTGCAAAAACTTTATAGATCAAACAATTTGCAAATATCTATCGACGCAAACAAAAAAGTTCCTCGACGTAACCCTTGATCTATGATAAGACACATATAAACCATACAGGAAACCCAACGACACAGTAACGTACATTCAAAAGAAAAGCAATCACCCTCCTTCTATCATAAAGAACCTACCAAAGAGTATCAACAACCGTTTAACTACGAACTCAAAAAATGAAGTCATTTTCAACAGAGCCCATCCTGTATTCATGGAAGCACTAAAGAAGAGTGGATTTAACCAGCCACTACAGTTTAGTAAAACAACTAAGAGCGAAAAAAGTGACAAAGAAATCAACATAAAGAAGAAAAGAAGAGTAACGTGGTTCAATCCGCCCATCAACAACAGCGTGGCTACTGATGTAGCGAAACATTTCCTTACACTTATAGACAAAAACTTCGCCCAAAACCAGCAAGTTGAGTAAAATCATTAATAGAAACAACGTTTAAGTAAGTTATAGCTGTTTACCAAATTTCAGACAATCTCCAACAACAACAAACTACTGCTGGAAACAAAAGCCAAAGAAACAACGAATGATAATAAACTCTGCAACTGTAGACAAAAGACAAATTGTCCGCTGAGGGAAAGAGCTTAACCACGTGCGTTGTTTACAAAGCAAAAGGAAATAGGAACTAACAGACAAGAAACATATATTGGACTCACAGACGAGTTCTAAACTAGATTTAATCTACATAAGTGTCCCTTAAACTAGATCATAAGAAATCAAACTCATATCTCCAAGTGAGCATAATTATTTGGAACCTGAAGAACAAGAAAGCCGAGTACAATATAGAATGGAATATAATGAAACAACTGAAGCCTTACGTACCAAACAAAAAGGTTTGTTACTTCTGTTTAGAAGAAAAGTTTAACATATTAAAAGAGACCAACGCTGAACAGAAGAAAGGAAATCTTCCTCTTTTGTGTACATCAAAAATGTTTCCTGCTCAAGAATGTCGTCACTTCGCCACAGCCGTCTGAAGAGCAACAGGGCTCGAAACACCAGTATCATGGCAAGGCCTTAGTCCAGGTATTTCATAATTATTAATCATGCTCCTTACTGTTGAGCACTTTCATTCAATATGATAATACCATTTTAAATCATTATAGATAAATAGATAGATAGATAGATAGATAGATAGATAGATAGATAGAGAGAGAGAGAGAGAGAGAGAGAGAGAGAGAGAGAGAGAGAGAGAGAGAGAGAGAGAGAGAGAGAGAGAGAGAGAGAGAGAGAGAGAGAGAGAGAGAGAGAGAGAGTCCAAATAGAAAGCAAAAACACCACACTTAAAGGACAACTTGATAATTATAAAGGATCCAAACGGACGCGTGCGTGTTTGTAAAAAGTATGATACAGGGTCTCAAAGGAAATACAACTTCATAACTGCGAGACAAAAGAGAGAAACAACACAACTATAGATCTAACAACTCTACATAATCTGATGAAGTCACATAAAAAGCGAAACGTTTATTTATTAAATCTATAGTTGTGAAGTTTCTTTTTTTAGTCCCGTAGTTATAAAGTTGTGTGCTTTTCCTTTCATACCCAGAGAAAGAAAAAAAAAAAGAGAGAGAGAGAGAGAGAGAGAGAGAGAGAGAGAGAGAGAGAGAGAGAGAGAGAGAGAGAGAGAGAGAGAGAGAGAGAGAGACAGAGAGAGAGAGATAGAGAGAGAGAGAGAGAGAGAGACAGAGAGAG
>JAWDGP010003045.1:0-2500 GCA_033675545.1 Elysia crispata | reverse complement strand
TAGAAACACAACCAAACGAACTGGAAAGCATAATTCAAGATAATCACCGACTGACATGTTCAAAATAGTAACTCGCTGCCTTGGTAGATAATCACTTTATGGCGCATCAAATCGATAAAGTATGTTAGGCGGTGAGATGTGAGGGACATAACTCTAACATAATGCCAGGATCAAAGTCTAGTATAGGCTACCCTAACGATTACTGTAATGCTTCTTGAAAATAGAAGTAAACCAGACCCAGCAATTCGCTTGCTCACCAGTGATAGAATGTACACATTCTTTTCCTTGAGCAGCTTCAAGTAGCAGGTGATGAAGTCCAGGTAGTTCTTGGGCGTGACGTGGTTGTGCCGCCTGAGGCGCTGCAGGAACCAGATGCTGTAGTCGATGACGCTCTGGTGGACCAGCACGCAGTGCTCCACCAGGCTCGACCAGTGCTCAGGCGGGATCAGGCTGTTCTGTACCAGGGAAGGAGCAAGAAGAAAGTTTATGCAACTATATTCAAATATAGGGTCGATTTCTTTCAGTTGAAAGATTTGACTTTTACATCTAATACATTTGATTACAAATGGTAATCTCACCATGTTAAACCAGATATCGAGGTTAAACACACACAGAGTAAAATAAAATAATAATTTTCTCATCCATAACAAAGGGAAACAGTCTTTCTAACTTTCATTATGTCTTACACCACAAATATTTGATTTTAGAACTGTTTATCTATGGAAGAAACCAATAGATAAATTAAATTTTATGTCACTAACTAAAAACTAACTTCAAGGCAAATTTTTCAAAGGCGATATGTGACTGTACTTAAAAAGCCTAAATCTAACATAATTTGATAACTTTTCTTGGTATCAAAATGCTTTTGTTTATCCTCCAAAAGTAATAATAAAAAAAAAAAATCATCATTTTGTGCTACACAGTTGTGAATTTTTTAGTCATCTCTCACGAAAGAGTTGATTGGTTTATTGTATAAAGCCTGTTAGAAAAGATATAAAGTCTCAGCCTTGTCGAGCATGTCAATAGGTCTCTATCCGACGCGGCAGTAGTGGAAGGACCTACATTTTCTTACAAGATGGACGCTCCAGAGAAACTTTAATAAGGATGCGGTTTACATGAGTACAATTTGTTCCATTCCGACTCAATCGACATTATATTGAATGCTGAAGGATCTTGTAGCTACTGTAGACTTTCCATAGCTGGAGAAATTCGGAGGTCTTCAATTCTCAGTTTTACATATCACAGTGAAAGATAATAAATAATTTAAAAAGGAAAAAAAAAACAAAAATCAAACAAACCAAAAACAAACAAGCCAGGAGATCGTTTTGAAATGAGCAAACTACAACGGAAAAAAACCCTTGAATCAACCATTTAGCGAATCAATCAATCAAGCAAACGATCAGATTAGAAAAAAAGACGATGATTTGACATTGTAGATTTGTCAGTGTTGGCGCATTCTACATCACCTCAGGGGAGATCATCACACTAGCGACAGAGTAGAGAGCCTGCTTGGGCCAGGGAAAGAACCAGTCAATGATGGTGTTATTCACAACACCTGCAACATACAACACCGGCTCACAGTCTTCAATCACCCACTGAGCTCACATCTACGATTACTTCAATTTTTACGTATATTGAACGTTTAGAAAAAAGGTTGGTAGGTTTTAAACTTAGACAAAAAGAAAAGAAATAAGAAAGTAAAATTGCATTTTTTCACAATGCAACAATGTATCACTTTTTTCGAACCTGTTAAAAGTTTACCGCAGTTATCAGAAAAAAAATATGATAAAATATCGACTTTATGCTGTCGAATAGGATAATTATTTACTAATTAATAAATCACTGACTTTCAATTTTTGGAAGTGAAATTGAGATTTGCTGTAGGGACTAATTTTCTTTTGCATCTCCATGAATAGTAACAGAGGGAAAGAGCATAAACTAATGATTGTATTTCTTTTCCGTGCCAACCCAATGACAGTGGCAGACTATGATTATTTGAAAATGAGGCACACAAAAACCATTGAATCTAAAAATACTGTTTTTGTGTTGCAATCTTTCTTTTTCAACGTATCCTAAATGACAGAAGCGTATACTATCTAGTTAAGACTTCGCTAGACCAGTATAATGAAGCTCCTTCCTACCTGGAAAATTCCTGCACCTGGTCCTCAGTGTGTCCCCAACTGGCGACATAGAGAGGATGATGTGCAGGTTGTTAGC
This sequence comes from Elysia crispata, assembly GCA_033675545.1. NCBI lineage: Eukaryota > Metazoa > Mollusca > Gastropoda > Plakobranchidae > Elysia > Elysia crispata. The sequence continues at coordinate 283 of JAWDGP010003045.1, read as the reverse complement.
GCACTTGTCCACAAAGTACTGCCAGATACTCTCTTTGGCCGGACCCTTCCCTTGATTTTGGGCCTCTTCTCTCATCTAGAGCCACAGACAAAAACAATCATGGTCTTTATTAGTGAGCTTTTCTGTACTTTTGTTTCTAGAAGATTCTTATGCGGATATAATCGAGGATTTTATGGCCTTTTAGATCGTGTATGTTTTTTATTCACCAAAAGGCACGGCCAAGGATGGAGCACGGAAACTCTTTGTTGTTAGCCCACCACTGACTCTGGCTGAACAGAGGGAA
>JAWDGP010003043.1:42500-178949 GCA_033675545.1 Elysia crispata | reverse complement strand
CATATTGGAATTACGTTAATTATAGAGATGGCCAAGATAGAATTAACCGGCGGCCATATTGAATTTATACTAATTATAGAGATGGCCAAAATAGAAATTAACCGGCGGCTATATTGGACTTATGCTAATTTTAGAGATGGCCAAAATAGAATCAACTGGCGGCGACATTGAAATTATGCTAATTTTCCTTTTAGAGAGGGCCAAAATAGAATTAACCTTCGGCCATATTGGATTTATTATATTTATATAGATTACCAAATTGGAATTAACTGGCGGCCATATTGGATTATACTAAACATACACATTGCCCAAATAGAATTAACTGTAGGCCATATTGAAATTATGCTAATTATAGAGATGGCCAGAATAGAATTAACCGGCGGAAAATATTAGTACATATGCTAATTATAGTGATTGCCAAAATAGAATTCACCGGCGGCCATATTGGATTTATGCTGATTGTAGAGATTACTAAATTGGAACTACCTGGCGGCCATATTGAAAATTATGCTAATTATTGAGATGGCCAAAATAAAATTTACCGGCGGCCACATTGAAATTATGCTTTTTATAGAGATTACCAAGATAAAATAAACCGGCGGCCATATTGAATTTATGCTAATTATAGAGATGGACAAAATAGAAATTAACCGGCGGCTATATTGGATTTATGCTAATTGTAGAGATGGCCAAAATAGAATCAACTGGCGGCCACATTAAAATTATGCTTTTTATAGAGATTACCAAGATAAAATTAACCGGCGGCCATATTGAATTTATGCTAATTATAGAGATGGCCAAAATAGAAAATAACCGGCGGCCATATTGAATTTATGCTAATTATAGAGATGGCCAAAATAGAAATTAACCGGCGTCTATATTAGATTTATGCTAATTGTAGAGATGGGCAAAATAGAAATTAACCGGCGGAAAATATTAGTACATATGCTAATTATAGAGATTGCCAAAATAGAATTCACCGGCGGCCATATTGGATTTATGCTCATTGTAGAGATTACTAAATTGGAATTAACTGGCGGCCATATTGAAAATTATGCTAATTATTGAGATGGCCAAAATAGAATTTACCGGCGGCCACATTGAAATTATGCTTTTTATAGAGATTACCAAGATAAAATAAACCGGCGGCCATATTGAATTTATGCTAATTATAGAGATGGCCAAAATAGAAATTAACCGGCGGCTATATTGGATTTATGCTAATTGTAGAGATGGGCAAAATAGAATCAACTGGCGGCCACATTAAAATTATGCTTTTTATAGAGATTACCAAGATAAAATTAACCGGCGGCCATATTGAATTTATGCTAATTATAGAGATGGCCAAAATAGAAATTAACCGGCGGCTATATTGGATTTATGCTAATTGTAGAGATGGCCAAAATAGAAATTAACCGGCGGCTATATTGGATTTATGCTAATTGTAGAGATGGCCAAAATAGAATCAACTGGCGGCCACATTAAAATTATGCTTTTTATAGAGATTACCAAGATAAAATTAACCGGCGGCCATATTGAATTTATGCTAATTATAGAGATGGCCAAAATAGAATTTAACCGGCGGCCATATTGAATTTATGCTAATTATAGAGATGGCCAAAATAGAAATTAACCGGCGGCCATATTGAATTTATGCTAATTATAGATGTTACCAAAATAGAATTAACTGACGGCCATATTGGAATTATGCTAATTATAGAGAATACCAAATTGGAATTAACCGGCGGCCACATTAAAATTATGCTTTTTATAGAGATTACCAAGATAAAATTAACCGGCGGCCATATTGAATTTATGCTAATTATAGAGATGGCCAAAATAGAAATTAACCGGCGGCCATATTGAATTTATGCTAATTATAGAGATGGCCAAAATAGAAATTAACCGGCGGCCATATTGGATTTATGCTAATTATAGAGATGGCCAAAATAGAAATTAACCGGCGGCCATATTGAATTTATGCTAATTATAGAGATGGCCAAAATAGAAATTAACCGGCGGCCATATTGAATTTATGCTAATTATAGAGATGGCCAAAATAGAAATTAACCGGCGGCTATATTGGATTTATGCTAATTGTAGAGATGGCCAAAATAGAATCAACTGGCGGCCACATTAAAATTATGCTTTTTATAGAGATTACCAAGATAAAATTAACCGGCGGCCATATTGAATTTATGCTAATTATAGAGATGGCCAAAATAGAAATTAACCGGCGGCCATATTGAATTTATGCTAATTATAGAGATGGCTAAAATTGAAATTAACCGGCGGCCATATTGGATTTATGCTGATTATAGATTACTAAATTGGAATTAACTGGCGGCCATATTGAATTATACTAAATATACACATTGCCTAAATAGAATTAACTGGCGGCCACATTAAAATTATGCTTTTTATAGAGATTACCAAGATAAAATTAACCGGCGGCCATATTGAATTGATGCTAATTATAGAGATGGCCAAAATAGAAAATAACCGGCGGCCATAATGAATTTATGCTAAATATAGAGATGGCTAAAATTGAAATTAACCGGCGGCCATATTGGATTTATGCTGATTATAGATTACTAAATTGGAATTAACTGGCGGCCATATTGAATTATACTAAATATACACATTGCCTAAATAGAATTAACTGGCGGCCATATTGAAATTATGCTAATTATTGAGATGGCCAAAATAGAATTTACCGGCGGCTATATTGGATTTATGCTAATTGTAGAGATGGCCAAAATAGAATCAACTGGCGGCCACATTAAAATTATGCTTTTTATAGAGATTACCAAGATAAAATTAACCGGCGGCCATATTGAATTTATGCTAATTATAGAGATGGCCAAAATAGAAATTAACCGGCGGCCATATTGAATTTATGCTAATTATAGAGATGGCTAAAATTGAAATTAACCGGCGGCCATATTGGATTTATGCTGATTATAGATTACTAAATTGGAATTAACTGGCGGCCATATTGAATTATACTAAATATACACATTGCCTAAATAGAATTAACTGGCGGCCATATTGAAATTATGCTAATTGTAGAGATGGCCAAAATAGAAATTAACCGGCGGCCATATTGAATTTATGCTAATTATAGAGATGGCCAAAATAGAAATTAACCGGCGTCTATATTGGATTTATGCTAATTGTAGAGATGGGCAAAATAGAAATTAACCGGCGGCCATATTGAATTTATGCTAATTATAGAGATGGCTAAAATTGAAATTAACCGGCGGCCATATTGGATTTATGCTGATTATAGATGGCTAAAATTGAAAATAACTGGCGGCCATATTGGATTTATACTAAATATACACATTGCCTAAAGAGAATTAACTGGCGGCCACATTAAAATTATGCTTTTTATAGAGATTACCAAGATAAAATTAACCGGCGGCCATATTGAATTTATGCTAATTATAGAGATGGCCAAAATAGAAATTAACCGGCGGCCATATTGAATTTATGCTAATTATAGAGATGGCTAAAATAAAAATTAACCGGCGTCTATATTGGATTTATGCTAATTGTAGAGATGGGCAAAATAGAAATTAAGCGGCGGCCATATTGAATTTTTGCTAATTATAGAGATGGCTAAAATTGAAATTAACCGGCGGCCATATTGGATTTATGCTGATTATAGATTACTAAATTGGAATTAACTGGCGGCCATATTGGATTATACTAAATATACACATTGCCTAAAGAGAATTAACTGGCGGCCACATTAAAATTATGCTTTTTATAGAGATTACCAAGATAAAATTAACCGGCGGCCATATTGAATTGATGCTAATTGTAGAGATGGCCAAAATAGAATCAATTGGCGGCCACATTAAAATTATGCTTTTTATAGAGATTACCAAGATGAAATTAACCGGCGGCCATATTGAATTTATGCTAATTATAGAGATGGCCAAAATAGAAATTAACCGGCGGCCATATTGAATTTATGGTAATTATAGAGATGGCCAAAATAGAAATTAACCGGCGGCCATATTGAATTTATGCTAATTATAGAGATGGCTAAAATAAAAATTAACCGGCGTCTATATTGGATTTATGCTAATTGTAGAGATGGGCAAAATAGAATCAACTGGATGCCACATTAAAATTATGCTTGTTATAGAGATTACCAAGAAAAAATTAAGCGGCGGCCATATTGAATTTATGCTAATTATAGAGATGGCCAAAATAGAAATTAACCGGCGGCCATATTGAATTTATGGTAATTATAGAGATGGCCAAAATAGAAATTAACCGGCGGCCATATTGAATTTATGCTAATTATAGAGATGGCTAAAATAGAAATTAACCGGCGTCTATATTGGATTTATGCTAATTGTAGAGATGGGCAAAATAGAATCAACTGGCGGCTACATTAAAATTATGCTTGTTATAGAGATTACCAAGATAAAATTAAGCGGCGGCCATATTGAATTTATGCTAATTATAGAGATGGCCAAAATAGAAATTAACCGGCGGCCATATTGAATTTATGCTAATTATAGAGATGGCCAAAATAGAAATTAACCGGCGTCTATATTGGATTTATGCTAATTGTAGAGATGGGCAAAATATAAATTAACCGGCGGCTATATTGGATTTATGCTAATTGTAGAGATGGCCAAAATAGAATCAACTGGCGGCCACATTAAAATTATGCTTTTTATAGAGATTACCAAGATAAAATTAACCGGCGGCCATATTGAATTTATGCTAATTATAGAGATGGCCAAAATAGAATTTACCGGCGGCCATATTGAATTTATGGTAATTATAGAGATGGCCAAAATAGAAATTAACCGGCGGCCATATTGAATTTATGCTAATTATAGAGATGGCCAAAATAGAAATTAACCGGCGGCCATATTGAATTTATGCTAATTATAGAGATGGCCAAAATAGAAATTAACCGGCGTCTATATTGGATTTATGCTAATTGTAGAGATGGGCAAAATAGAAATTAACCGGCGGCTATATTGGATTTATGCTAATTGTAGAGATGGCCAAAATAGAATCAACTGGCGGCCACATTAAAATTATGCTTTTTATAGAGATTACCAAGATAAAATTAACCGGCGGCCATATTGAATTTATGCTAATTATAGAGATGGCCAAAATAGAAATTAACCGGCGGCCATATTGGATTTATGCTAATTGTAAAGATGGGCAAAATAGAAATTAACCGGCGGCTATATTGGATTTATGCTAATTGTAGAGATGGGCAAAATAGAATCAACTGGCGGCCACATTAAAATTATGCTTTTTATAGAGATTACCAAGATAAAATTAAGCGGCGGCCATATTGAATTTATGCTAATTATAGAGATGGCCAAAATATAAATTAACCGGCGGCCATAATGAATTTATGGTAATTATAGAGATGGCCAAAATAGAAATTAACCGGCGGCCATATTGAATATATGCTAATTATAGAGATGGCTGAAATAGAAATTAACCGGCGTCTATATTGGATTTATGCTAATTGTAGAGATGGGCAAAATAGAAATTAACCGGCGGCCATATTGAATTTATGCTAATTATAGAGATGGCCAAAATAGAAATTAACCGACGTCTGTATTGGATTTATGCTAATTGTAGAGATGGGCAAAATAGAAATTAACCGGCGGCTATATTAAAATTTGGATTTAATGTACTTGTATAGATTACCAAAATGAAATTGGAATTATGCTAATTATAGAAATGGCCAAAATAGAATTAACCGGCGGCCATATTGGATTTATTGTATTTATATAGATTACCAGAATGAAATTCGAATTATGCTACTTATAGAGATGGCCAAAATAGAATTCACCGGCGGCCATATTGGATTTATTGTATTTATATAGATTACTAGAATGAAAATCGAATTATGCTAATTATAGAGATGGCCAAAATAGAATTAATCGGCGGCTATATTGGATTTATGCTAGTTATAGAGATGGCCAAAATAGAATCAACTGGCGGCCACATTGATAATATGGTATTGTTTTGATGATTTATAGAAATTATTTCGATTCTACAGCATTGGTATTGTATTATTAGTATAGAGAAAGAAAAAATCGAAATCGATTCTACCGTTTTGATTTTTTATTTCGATATCTATTCTATTGTAATGATATTTTGTTATTATGCTTGTTTATAGAGATAGAAGTATAGAAGTATTTCTCACCCCTATTTCATTGTTCAATATTGATTCACCATCTATCTGGCAGTTGTATGTTTCTATTACTTTATATGGAGTTCAATATTTCTTTCGTATAAAACTGACGGATCTTAAACTCTGTGCAAATTGCAATGAATTGAAATCACTTGATAAATACCTTAAACACATACGAATACCTTTGGGTTTAAACTCTCAATGTATTGAATGTGGGAGGTATTAAAAACAGGAACAATATAAAAAATAACAAAGACAGATAAGAGTGTTATCTGAGTTTATTCAGAGAAATCCAAATTATAATAATATAAAAAGAAATAATTTTATAATACACAGTTACCTAAAAAAGACACATAATACAGTCTAAAAAAAAAAATAACGTCAATGAAACTTATGTAAACGAATATGACATTTTCATTAAAAGAGATAATACATATAGGGGCATTGCCTGTTAAATGAACTTTAATCTGTTTGACTTTCACCTTACATTGCATTACAATAAAGCACAACTGATAATTCACATAAGATTTTTGTTCACATATTAATTAATTTACTCCAGTCAATATATTTTCCCTGTTCTCTTTAAAAGCGTTGTCAAGAGAAATAAAAACTGGATGATAAGAAAGCTTTGAGGATTCAAACAAGGTCCCACATTTTACTTCTGAAAAGGAATCACAAAAAAGAAAGATTAATATGGGGGGCGGGTGAAACCTTAGCTAGATATATATCAAATTTGAAATATATTGTACATGTATATATGAAATAATGAGATACAATTTACATAAAGATAGTTTATAATAACTGCACAAAATTGTTTGTTTCAAGAGCTAATTTAATCTCATCAGATTTTAGTAATTATCTAAATAGAACTTTACAGGTTTAGAAAAAAAGTAAAATTGAACATTTTTAGAAAATCTAATAATACAAAAAAATAAAACTGAGCAAGTTTCTTTTTACCTACGATTAAACCTATTATAAATTAAGGAGGATGGAGGAATTCCATCCCCCAGTCAAGATTATCAATCGTTTTTAAGGGGAAATATTTGCATAAAGGAACAATAATTTTTTTCACTCATCCACAGACACATTCTAGGATGTGTTTCGTCGTATTACGACTCATCAGTGTGGCTATAGAGTATGGATTTATTCAAGTGTCCACCATTCAGTTAAAATCGTTTTGTTCTGGATCGAAAGTCCAAAATGCTCATAAATACCATATGTTAACTATAGGCAGTCTTTTTTGGGCCATGTGATGAGAAAAAAAAAACTAAAACATCTTGAGGCAACTCGATTGATTTTAAAGGAAACGAAAGCAGGGGAAAGAAGCGAGAAAAGATAAGTGGCTAAATGTAAAATGAGTGACAGAGGCACTTAACAGCATCAAGGTATAGAGATGCGCAGAAGGTCATGATCGCCTACTGTAAAGAGCAGGGCCCCTAATTCATAGAGAATTTTCTATGAATAATCTAAGGATTGCCGTGTTTTACAAAAAAAAAAAGGTACATGTAATAAAGGTAGTTGTAAGCTATATGTCTTTGTTGTTTCAACGTAGATGGTTACCGCATATGTTGGGCGCTGCTCTACATAAAATTATGTATAGACAACCACTGCCATAAATACAGCACAGATTGCAAATATAACATCTTACTCCAGTTCTATAACATTTTCAAAACTGGAAAATACAAAGGACTCAAAGCATACATAGTGAAAAAACAAGCAAACCATAAAACAAAGGAATGTATTCACAGACAACACTTTGCAGACATGAAATTTGCTTGAAAAGAAAGACATGAATATTAGAAGATAAACATATAAGTCTCACTTGTACATGAGGTGTAAGCTGACTACCTTTGATTGGTCTACAAATGTAGCCCAAAATTTGTCTTGACCTGCAAAGACTTAAAGCAAGAACAGATGATTTTTTCCCCTCTCCTAATTTTTGGAGAAAAAGAAAATGATTTTTGTGAAAGAGAAAGTTTGTTTTAAGCAGAAAGGATAAGAAAAGAGGTGACATGAAAGATTGAAAAACCTGTCTGTCCTACTGGAGAAATCGAAGAAATACACACTTAAAAAAAGATAATAATGCAATGATGTCACAAGGCTGCTTGAATTGAACCAACAGAAGATTTCAGCACTTTAAGCCTATATCTCTGCCAAGTCATGAACGGGAATTGATTTCTGAAAACTACCAGCCTTATTCCCATTATAATTGTGATAATACAATAATTTGACAATAAACTTACAAAATAATTTTTTTTTACCACATCAAACATATATAACAGCTGATTTTGGATCTTTTTTAAATTTAAGTTCCTTTCTTTAGAGCAGCAACTCCTCTCCCTAAAGACTTTAACAGAATCCTGGTATAATGCTGTGTTTGAAAAGTACAAGTCAATGGACATGTCTATACTAGTTCATTTTTACCTTTATAACTGACCTTTGACTGCTATGGCATCAAAAGCAATGATCAAATGAATTTAAACTAGTTTAAAAATTCTTGAGAAAAGAAGATCAACTTGCACATCAAGGGCAAAATTCCTGAACTACGCTGCTGTGTCACGTTGATTCCAATCTCGTCCTTCTTCAAAACTCAGTAGATGGTAAGGATTCCCTCTCAAAAGCACATTGTCTCAAGTTGTTTAGTCTGTGGCTGGTGATCTTCTCATAATGAAGAAGAGGTTGAAGATCTCCGTCAGATTATCACTGAAGATGTTGAGAGGAGCATATAATTATGAATAGACAGGAATGAGTTACACAGAGAAGGGATAGGGAAGAAAAGGAGGGGATATATATATATATATATATATATATATATATATATAGAGAGAGAGAGAGAGAGAGAGAGAGAGAGAGAGAGAGAGAGAGAGAGAGAGAGAGAGAGAGAGAGAGAGAGAGAGAGTGTGTGTGTGCCGAAAAACAACTCTAAGGCAAATACACACCTGGTAGCTATAGCAGAGGTAAAAGACACAGTAAAAAATCTGCAAACAATTTTCAAAGAGCTAAAAAAACAAATACATGCATTACAAAACTTCGCACAGAGACAGAAGAGATTGTTGTCTTCCTCTTTGGAGACTATGCTTTCTTGTCCTATGGCATTTCAGGAGCGACAGGGACATTCCGTGCCTGTTCTGTCTTGATTCCAAACAGAAAGTAAGAAACTTACCAAAAAGAGAGCACTACAATCTTTACACACAGATGCACAACAGTTTTTGGAGAGCGATGGGAAAACAAATGCAGTTAAATGTTTTAACAATAAACTCAGACATCCATTCCTAAAAATAAAGATAGCAAACATAGCCCCTCCATATTTATATATTCTTCTTGGAATCACACTAAAACATCCCAATCTGATACAAAAGGAAGTCCAAAATAGAGATGAGATAATAGCCAAGCAGAAACATTCAAATTACAGACGCAACTGACTCAAAGCTGAAGAAAAGAAAAAACAAATAGTACTTTCAAAAGGAACGCTATACTAGATGATGAGAGCAGAAGAAGAATGTGGAGAAAAGAGGCAAAGAGGAGTTGAAAAAAATTGAAGAGACAAAAATAAAGCTGTGGGCCCAATCCAAGAAAGCTCAGAGACAGTACTACAAAAACAAAATAGAAAGACAAGCCTACCATGGTGGAAACTTTATAAGTCACCACTAAAGAAAATGATGACATTTTAGGAGTTGCGCTCCCTACCAAAGATATGTTTGACACACTTAACTCACATTTTGAAGGCATTCACTCTTTAACCTCAAAAGCCCAACCAGAAGAAACCACATTACAAGCAGAGATTGCAACTTCTGAATACATCAAATTTTACAGACAGTGCTTTCCCAATCGCATCATTGCCAAGCAGCACATTTTAAAAAAGAATAGCACTGATTTTATGCATAGGACAGGTTTTGGACTAGGCTTTCTTAGGGGGCAGGATGGGAACAACTTCACTCAACTGTTTCACGCTTGGCAAGAAGTGCAGCCATAAGAAATGATAAGAATAGAATGAAAAATATAATAGAAAACGTCTTGCTGTTGACAGCCCCAGAACTCAACTCCCTTGTATCACAGACAAAACCCAGACAACAACAAAAATAGTTAATAATATACCCCACAAAAAAAATTTGAAAATGAAATTTTATTGGGAAATGACATCAGTATTGCATGTTTTGCAATTTTGTGTTAAAAAAGTAGTGTGAATTGCATTCCAGCTGCATGCCTTTTTCTACTGCGCAGGTAAAATTCCTGGGAAGAGACAGTGTCCACCCATCCACTGTGAGCTGTCAGATAAGGGTGCTAGATTTATGGGCTTATGGCAAGTTGCTGACAAACTAAAAGTGAACAGAATTTGGCTCCATGTTGAGATACGCTGATGACACTGTATTAATTCCAGAAAATAAAGAAGACTTGCGACAATTATTAACGATTTTTGAATAAGAGAGCAGAAAAAAAGGGTTGCAATTGAATAGCAAAAAGATAGAACTAATGGTGATTAGTCAAAGTTATAGTCTCCGCACATCAACATCTTTATCAAAGGTAATAAACTCAAGCAAAGGGGTCAATTCAAATACTTGGGTACTTTAATATCAAGTGATGGACGTAACTTACACTGAGCTTCCAGAGAATGAAATCTATACTAACAAATAACCACATCTCAATTCGTACAAAAAGAAGAGCCCTGAAGTGCTCTATTGAACCCATTCTGATGTATCATTACAAAGCTTGCACCATTTCAAAACAGTTACAAAAGAAACTGGAGACAACAAAATGAGATTCCACAAATCTCATGGACTGTAAAGAAATCAACCAAAACTGTTACAAGAAGCTGACACTACAAGATTCAGCATAAATAGAATAAGTAAACGCCAGGCAACCTTTTTTGGACATGTCAAGAGAAGAGAGAAAGTACAAAATCTTAGACAACTGGAATGATTGTACCAAAACAGCATCAAAAGATGTTGGATGGACTTTCAAAGTAGGACGAGTGACAGAAGCACTGAAAGTGATGAGGGATAGAGATGTGTGGAAAGTCATGATCGGCAATGCTAAAGAGCACGGCACCTAACTGATTGATTGATGAGTTCAAAAGACAATTTTTTCTTCTGTTGAACTAGATTTGGATACAGGCGTCAATCTTGCCATTGGACTAAATTTCCCCTTCTCTTCATCTTTTATCATGCTTGTAATGGTACTAGATCTAGAGGTTTAACTATAATAACTCAACGCCCACTTTGGAAATACTTTGTATGAAATGAAACAAACAGTAGGCCTTACAAGACTGTTGCCACAGCAGCTGCGAGCATAGTTATTGTCCAAAAAGCTTTGGTCCATGTGCTCTCATGGTTGTGGAAACCTGCTCAACAGTAAAAAAAAAATGCTTGGACAGTTGCGTAAGACGCTTCCAGTGTGTAAAAATCAACTGATCAATGCTGCTCTTATGGCATACAACAATTAAAACATCATAACAATACCTCTCGAATAATGATGAGGCCCATAAAGGGCAGTTGCACAACACAATGGCCAGAGAGACTAAATCAAATGTCGTGTTTTCCTGTTTGCTGAAGATGGGTGAGATTGGGGCACTAATAACATACAGGACCTGCAATGTTTCACATAAGCAAAAATTTTCGTTCAATTTAATGTTAAGAAGCACCCTGTTAAAAATTTCTTCACAAAATACTTGAGTTTATGAAAAAAAGGAAGAAAAAATGAACACTACTCTGAAATACAGACTTATCAATGCCAGATCAATAAAAAAAATTTTAAAGTGCTAAAATGTGACTTGTGCATGTTAAAATATACTAAATTTACTTTGATTTTTTAAAACATATTCATAAATCATTGTTTACACAAAAATCTGAAGTTTAAAAGAAATAAACAGCTAAAGTGTTCAATTATATAACTCTCTTAAGAAGCCTATAATAGTGAAATATCTAATTGAAAAAGCTTATTTAATTTCAATATGGCTTTTTTCAATTCTTTCAGCTTCCCTCTTCAAATATAATTTTTCTCTAACAATGATTTGAAATCTTGATACCTGAGGTTACTTGTTAAAAATATTTGTATACTGTGCCAGTTCAAGTAATCTATAAAATAAACGTATCTTAAACAAAATGCAATCAGCACCATAAAAAATATACATTGTGATGTTTTAAAGAAAAGTCTTGCCATTTTTTTCCAATCTCATTTACAAGACAGCCCAACGTGTCTTCATAATGCGTGAAAAGCATATCAAGGAAAATTTGATAACAATGCCAATACTTCGAAAATGTTTGTGCTGTAAAAATTTGAAATTGATTCCACATAACTTGACAATCTGGTATGAAATTGATGCCTACTTTTGTTTTTAAATAAAGAAAACTATAAAAAAAAATATGACTGAGTATTTGTCCTCTCTGTTGTTGGAACTGAATGACACTTCTTAGACAATGTTTTAAATAATTAATCATTTAATGAGAGCCACAGAGGGTTTTTAAACAAGATTCCTCAATTAAAATCCATTAAAAAAAGTATCAGTTTAGTTAGCTTATGATATTTACACAACTGCTGCTTTCTGTGACTAAGACTGCTGGCTCTATATTTTCTCATTAAATCTCAACAGCCAAAAACCTTGTGGATTCGAAGAAAACTATTTACTTTCTAATTTATCTTAAATATATATAAAAATTTAAAGGATAGAAATTGGTTTTGGTTCCTAGCCACAAGGTTGTTGATGCTAATGCGAACAAACCTGGAATCATTGACTTGTTTAAGTCTCACTCTTTGGGTCTCATAGGCCTGGAAGATGCCAAAGATGATCAGGATACCCTTGCAACCAAACACAACGCTTGGACGCAGTAAACAAGGACCCGGTTGTTGAGTAGCGGCAGAGAAGGTAGAGCTGGTCTTCTGCCTCTCTCACACATAAGGAAATGATCCTTCATCCCTCGGAAGTTATCATCATCTGTTGTAAAATAAATGTTGATGATAAATAAAAGCTATTTAAAACCTGTAATGAAGGTGCTTTATAAACCAAAAGCAAAACCACCATTCCACCAAAAAAAGTTTTTAAAAAATTTAATAAAATACAATGTAATTACAATAATACAATGTAAACATATGTAGTAGTAGTAGTAGTAGTAGTAGTAGTAGTAGTAGTAGTAGTAGTAGTAGTAGTAGTAGTAGTAGTAGTAGTAGTAGTAGTAGTAGTAATAATAATAATAATAATAATAATAATGATAATAATGATAATAATTAAAAAAAAAAAAAACCTTCGCAAGATGTGACTGTGAACAATGATCTAGAGGCCAGACATGTGTACTTAAATTGTCTTGTACTTTCTTTTAAAGCAAATTGCATCCTATGACAAAATTATAGAAAAGTCTCATAAATATCATTTACTGATATATGATCGAAAATTGCTTTTGTTTTTAGTTACTGTCCAGACCATCCTTGATCTACAGACTACAGTACAACTGTCAAATTCAGATTCTCGTAGATCTAAGCATTATGTACTACAATCTTGACTAAAACATTAGTGTTAGTACTTCTGCCTTGTGAGAAAATAAGATTTACTGTGTCTGTTTTAATATTGAATCAAATTAGATCTATAGATATTTGATTCATATCAAAACGTAAACACTTAACAAACGCAAAACAGCTGTCTACAAATTTTACAAAAATGCAGAAGTTAGACCTATTTTTAGAACCATTGCACTGGAGAGCCGATAGAAAATAATATTCTCGTGACGTCATAAGGTCAGCGAAGGTAAAGTAGTGAAGGTCACTCTTGAATGAGAGTGTGGCTGTTCCGTTTACCGACAAACAGTCGATAAGAAAATAAAATAGTTCTTATTACACATATATTAGCCAATATAATTAAATCAATTATGTAAAGAAATAAAGTAGTATTAACTCACATAAAATGTCCTCCACATTGAGTGTTTGGGGATGCGAAGTGCGTTCTGCGATGGGTTCTCCATACATGCCGGACTGAATCTGTTGACTAGACTGACCGCCGTCATTTCGGGTCCCGGCAAGGGCTAAAATGGGTCTAAGTGTCTGCGTTTGAACTCTTTTCGCTGCATCCACAGGTTACACAATCAAATGATGTTTGTGAATTCTTTTAGAAAAATGGATGGCCTTCCTATTGGTACTACACAAGCCGGGAAATGTTCCTTGAAACCATTAAAAATTCTAAATTTTCGTCTTCTTCTCAAAGTTTCTTATCCTTCTTCACGGCGTGCCTCGTTTGTGTGGTATCAAAAGAAAGCAGAATTACTGCCCTTTAATGTGTTTCAAACCGTATAAAAATATCTTTCTTGTGGTAAGAGCGATAGTCATTTGAAGAGAGCTAGGTCGGATCGGACAATAATTTACAAAACACTGACACCTTTCACACGCTCTTTAATAGACCTATCGTATATTTTTTCATGCCAAAGTTATATAAAAGAAAAGACGATAAATAACACAACATTTTGATATGGTTTTTATTGAAAAAATATTATTAATGACGATAACACAACACTTTAAAAAAAGGGTAGATCTACGTTTTTCATGCCCGGCCGACCATTTTCCAGTCGGCTAACAGCTCAGTTTGGAATACCTAGTATTATTATTATAACTCAATATAAGTCTTTTTCTTTTGTTGGTTTTGTTTGTCTTTGCTTGTAGGCATCAGTCTGACCAGAAAAGTATAGGTCCCGATAATGGTCCTTCTTTTTCATAATGGTGGAGTCAGTGTTAGCCGGCACATCAAATTCAGCGGCAACATCTTTCTGTTTCTTAGTTTTTGTTTTCAACTTCGTCGATGAGTTTAATCTTGCGTTTAAAGCGAGGGTAGTCAGTTTTCTAGTCGTCCTCTTGTAAATTTGTAATACGGCTGGGCTAAATTAAAAATAATAAACAGGCACCCTGACGGGACTCTAGGTTTCTGATGCCTATAACGCAGGAAAATGATCGAGTGTTGTTGGTATGTTACCGTAGATCTAGACAATGCGAGCGCAAGTTAGAGACTGAAGCTAGTGAAACTGAAAGTTGTGAAAGCGTTCTAATCGAAGCGAGTGCTACTAAGACACAGTGACTAAGTAACGCTGAAAGTGCGATTGGTTACTTTCGATTATGCATACTTAAATTCCAGTACGGGTTGGGCCTTTCTTTTTGTCAGCCATTCTGAAACATGAGAGGAAGGGGGAAGTGGAGATGGAAGAGCGAAACTAGGCAAACTGGCGAACACTGGCCCATCCCACCCAGTGCAAAGCTATTATAATGTTGATCTACAATGCAAAATTTCATTGTCGGCCAATCAGCCCCTGTAAATAGGGTGGGGCGCGGGGGATGAGCTCATTGCCTCAACGCGAACAGACCGCTGTGGGTGTGTGTGTATGTGTTTCGCGTCCGACATGTGTGCAGATTGATAAGCACACTCAGGGTCCAGAACCAGTGACACTTGAAAGGTAGAAAGAGAGAGAGAGAGAGAGAGAGAGAGAGAGAGAGAGAGAGAGAGAGAGAGAGAGAGAGAGAGAGAGAGAGAGAGAGAGAGAGAGAGAGCGGTCCTGTTGGGTTTTACATTAATCATTTTTAATGATGCAACCATCACATCTGGACTGAGACTTCTTTTTAATGCCACGGCGGAACTGTTGTAACTACATGTAGTTACTAAGTTAGGGAGGTTTAGGGTGTATAGAGTGTGTGCACAAAGCAAAGTGCTGACAACACACATTGGCCACATCCAGTTGTTGGAAAATCGGCTGGAGTGAACAAAAACGTTGATTTCTTTATGCGGCGCTGGGCAGTCTAAGATCGACTTATGTAAAAATCGAGTTAAGCGTTCGCCTCTATTACTTGCTATTGGAAGGGGACGGGCCCGACCAAAAAAGTCGACTTGAATAAAAATCCACTTATGCGGCATCGACTTATGCAGTGACGACTGTATAATCGAATTTGAGACCGGAGAAAAAAAATTCCCTTTTATATATATATATATATCCTTTTCATAACTTTTTTTTCGATTTTTCAAGTAATAATCATAATAGTTATTCCTCTTGGCTATGAGAACTGTCCATAGCATTATTTATAGATATTGTGTTATTTCCACTCCTTTTAGTAAGACACTCTGCTTCCACTGTTATAGCTAATCTTGATTTACCCAAGCAGGATATAACTGGTAACACTCAGGGGCTGCATATACTGTATTGAATTTTATAATTACATGTTCTCTTAATATAACAAAATTGACACGATTTTTTGGGGGGTTGAGTGACTGAATGGGCAATAAGCTTTTTAACTGGAGTTGGAGCAAATCTTTACGATTGGACTGATGACTCGAAAAAGGTCGAGATATAGATAGAGATAAAAGATCTGGGACGGGCTAAAAAGATAATAGTAATTGTGAAATGTGAGGAAAGAGAAATAAGCAGGTACATGGTCACTAACGCCAGCCGGCACGACACTCCATAATGGTTTCTAAAAAAAATAATTAAAAAATTGGATTTTAAGATAATTTCTAAAAAGAAAAATATACGAATAAAACATTCACTATTACTTCTCGCTAGATAACCTAATTTCGATTGAAAGGTTTGAAATTGGAAACTTGATATTTTTGCAATTACATGTAGCTTAATTCATGTTCTCGGTCTACCTAGATCTATACCGGGATTGAGTTGTTGAAACAATAAGAGAGTGACCGCCACCCTTTATGATTTAGGGATGGCGGACCATTCAAGAGCCCAAGAGGCTATGAAAATCACTCTAGAGGATCTAGACAATCAAGAGTTTGACACAAATAAAATCATGATAACTTATACTAGGAAAGAGAGCTACCCAGTGTAGTTGGGATGATATTCAAGTAACTGAATAGAACGACTGGACCAGCCGGGGCAGAGGAGGATAGTTTTTACCAAGTTTATAGACTTGAGGATCCTACACGCTGGTTCCTTATCACAAATAAACCTGAAGCTGACTTACTAAACAATACAACAAAAACAGTCAACAATCAACCATTCTCTCTGCACTTTAAAAAAAAAAAGAGAAGAAGAAAACTTAATTATAAGAATATTATAGGCTCCACCCAACTAAAATTAGGAAGTCATAAATTGTAAAGAGAAATCTAGGGCAAGAGGCAACAGTGAGCAGACCCGAAGACGCTAAAGACAGCAGTGGAATAGACCCAAAAACGTACCCCATTGTGTAAAGGTAAATTTTAGAGACAGTAAAACTGTTAAATAAATGTTGTGGTTTGTTGTAATAAGAAATCGAAGACAACAGTGTTGCTGGTGCAATATTACTGAACACTGGCCCTACAAATGTTCGAAAAGAGGGGGAGAGAAGGACAAAGTAGAAAGTGTGTTGGAAAGACGAGAAGTTATGTGAGCGCGCTCTCAGGCGGAGAGAGTATCGGAGGATACGAGGTATAACTGAAAAGCTCACAAAACAAAAAAGGCATGAAAAATTAACCAACGAAAGTTGAAAAGAAGGAAAAAGATGGAGGAGAAATAGAGAAAAGCATAAAGAACACTGCAATCGCCTCGACCATAGGAAAGAAAGAAGACTAAGAAATTGGAAACTCTAACACAGAAGGCCCTGACCGACAAAATCAAAACAAATCTAATGTAGAGGACACAGACGAGGAGGATAGAAGATTAGAACGGAGACTTTCCAAAACACCCAATGCTAGAGTCGCTATTGACACACAATCAGAAAACAAAGAGAAAAGCACACTTAGGAAGGATTCACTAAAACAACGCAAGATACGTTGATTAAATATAACTTAGCCAACAAGCCAAAAAGGGAGACTGTTAAAAATTCGATTCTCCGGTGGCCATATTGTTTTTATGCTATTTATAGAGATAGAAATATAAGAATTGGATTCCCCTTTGGCAATCTCTATAAATAGCATAATTTCAATATGGCCGCCGGACAATTCTAGGTTTTCGATCTCTATAAATGGCATATTTATTTTCAATATGGCCGCCGGGAAACTCTATTTTTTTCCATCTCTATAAATAACATAATTTAAATATGGCCGCCGGGAAATACTAAGTTTTTGATCTTTATTAATAGCATAATTCCAATATAGCCGCCGGTTAATTCTATTTTAACAAATCTATAAATAGCATAATTTCAATATGGCAGCCGGCGAATACTATTTTTCCATCTCCAAAAATAACATAATTTCAATATGGACGCCGGGAACTACTAACTTTTAGATCTCTATAAATAGCATAATTCCAATATGGCCGCCGGTTAATTCTAATTTGGTAATATCTATAAATAGCATAATTTCAATATCGCCTCCGGGAAATTTTTTTTTCCATCTCCAAAAATAACATAATTTCAATATGGCTGCCAGGAAATACTAAATTTTCGATCTCTATAAATAGCATAATTCCAATATAGCCGCCGGTTAATTCTAATTAGGCAATCTCTAAAAATAGCATAATTCTAATATGGCTGCCGGTTAATTATAATTTGGCAATCTCTTTAAATAGCATAATTTCAATATGGCCCTCGTTTAATTCTTATTTGGCAATCTCTTTAAATAGCATATTTCCAATATTGCCGCCAGTTAATTCTATTTTGGTATTATCTATAAACAGCATAATTCCAATATGGCCGCCGGTTAATTCTAATTTGGCAATCTCAATTAATAGCATAATTCCAATATGGCCGCCGGTTAAGTTCATTTTGGTAATATCTATAAATAGCAAAATTCAAATATGGCCGCTGGTTAATTCGATGTTTCGTTATCTCTTTAAAAAGCATATTTCCAATATGGCCGCCGGTTAATTCTATTTTGGTAATATCTATAAATAGCATAAATCTAATATGGCTGCCGGTTAATTTTAATTTGGCAATCTCCATAAATAGCATTATTTTAATATGGCCGCCTGTTAACTCTATTTTGGTAATATCTATATATAACATAATTCCAATATGGCCCCCGGTTAATTAGCTTCACCATTGCCTGGTCCCAAGTCCAGGATGAGAAAGGAGGAGGGTTGGGCGAGGGGCCAGCACCCTCTCCCTGTAAAAAAACAAACCGCTACAAAAACGCAAACAAGAGAAAAACTAAAAGACATTTCGGTCCTGGGAGAGGATGAGTCTTCTGCTAGAGAACTTATGACGCCGGGTAGTGAAAGCCAGGATCTGGAAGCTGCCAGGCAGACAACCATCATCTCCACTAGTACCATCACCACCATCGGAGCATGGAATGTGAGGACCATGTTTGAGAAGGGGAAGACAGCACAAGTAGCTGCAGAGATGAGGAACAACAAACTCACCTTGCTGGGTATCAGCGAGTCAAGATGGACCGGTTCAGGACAGAGAAGGTTAGCTACCGGAGAGATGCTTCTGTTCTCAGGACATGAAGAAGAAGACGCGCCTCACACACTAGGGGTTGCTTTGATGTTGTCCACAACGGCCCAGAAAGCACTTATCGGATGGGAAGCGCACGGCCCACGGATCCTTACAGCCACCTTCAGAACCAAGATAAGGAGAATAAATATGGACGTTATCCAGTACTATGCACCAACAAATGAGACTGACGAGGCAGAGAAAGATGATTTCTATGACAGACTGCTCAGGATTACTCAGAGCCGACCGCAACGAAACATTTTGATTGTTATGGGGGGCATTAATGCAAAGATTGGAGGTGACAACACAGGATTTGAAGAAATCATGGGACAGCAAGGTTTACTGAACGACAATGGAGAGAGATTTGCCAACCTATGTGCCACAAGTAGTCTGGTAATTGGAGGCAGCCTCTTCCAACATAAGAGGATCTACAAGGCTACCTGGGTATCACCGGACCACCACACAGAGAACCAGATAGACCATGTCTGTATCAAAAAGAAGTTTAGGAGAAGCCTCCAGGATGTTCGGGTCAAACGAGGAGCGGACGTTGGTTCAGATCACCATCTGCTAGTTGCCCGTCTTAAGCTGAAACTGAAGAAAAACTATGTTGGAGAGATAGGAAACCGGAAAAGGTAAAACGTAAGCCTACTAAAAGAAAATACCCGCAGGGAGGAGTTCAAGTTGACGCTCTCAAACAAGTTTCAAGTGCTGCAAGAGCTGTTGGAAGAAGAGTCCATAGACCATAAGTGGCACGGGCTAAGGGAGGCCCTCACGTCAACATGCCAGGAAGTGCTGGGCCCAAAGAAATCAGACCACAAAGAATGGATCTCAGCAGAAACCTTCAGGAAGATTGAAGAGAGGAAGAAGAAGAAGGATGCTGTGAACAAGAGTCGTACACGCACCACAAAACAAATAGCCCAAAAAGAATATGCAGAAGCAAACAAGAATGTAAAGAAGAGCTTCAGAAAGGATGCAAGGAATTTTGTGGACATGCTAGCAAATGAAGCAGAGGAAGCAGCCCACTATGGAAATATGAGGCAGCTATACAGCACCATAAAAATGCTATCAGGGAAAGTGAAAACGTGCACAGAGAGGCCAATTAAAGGCAAAAATGGAAAGACTATCCGAGACGTAGAGGGCCAGAAGAACAGGTGGAGGGAGCATTTCGAGGAACCCCTAAACAGGCCGGAACCAAGGAACCCACCAGACATCCAGCCAGCTGAAAATGACCTGCCGATAAACTGTGAAGCACCTACAAAGGAGGAAATTCGTAGAGCCATAAACCACCTTAGAGACGGTAAAGCCACAGGACCAGATGGCATTCCAGCCGAGGCACTGAAGGCAGATGTGGAGACAAGTGTAGAGATGCTCCACCCCCTCTTCATAAAGATATGGGAAGAGGATCAGGTCCCAACAGAATGGAAGGAAGGATATCTCATCAAACTTCCTAAAAAAGGAGATCTAATCTCTTGTTCCAACTATAGAGGTATAACACTGCTGTCCATTCCTGGCAAAGTGTTCAACCGAGTACTGTTAAACAGGATGAAAGATGTTGTCGACCCCAATTTTAGAGATCAGAAAGCTGGCTTTCGCAAAGGCAGATCCTGCACGGACCAGATCGCATCACTTCGCATCATCTTGGAGCAGTCACTAGAGTGGAACTCTTCTCTTTATATCAATTTTGTAGACTACGAGAAAGCCTTTGACAGTGTGGATAGAAAAAGCCTCTGGAGGCTGCTGAGACTCTATGGAGTACCAGAAAAGACCACCAACAGCATCCGGAATTCATATGAGGGTATGACCTGTAGAGTTATCCATGGAAACCAGGTTACAGACGCGTTCCAGGTGAAAACAGGAGTGAGGCAAGGATGCCTACTTTCACCCTTCCTGTTCCTGTTAACAACTGATTGGGTGATGAAGACCTCCACAGAACAGAAAAAGAATGGCATTCAATGGACCTTATGGGAACAGCTCGAGGATCTTGATTTTGCTGATGACTTAGCACTACTGTCACACTCTCAGCAATAAATGCAAGAGAAAACCAGCATAGTCGCGGAAAATTCTAGAAGGCTTGGACTCAACATCCATAGAGGAAAAAGCAAGATACTGAAAATAAACTCTGCCAGTACAGCCCCCCATCTTACTGGAAGATGTAGCTTTAGAGGAGGTTGAAAGTTTTACATACCTTGGCAGTATAGTGGACAATAAAGGAGGGACTGATGCTGACGTGAGAGTCCGGATTGGAAAGGCGAGAGCAGCTTTCAAACAGCTAAAAGACGTGTGGAAAGCCTCAAAGCAGACGAAAAACACAAAGCTTAGACTGTTCAACACACCAGTCAAGCCAGTTCTGCTGTATGGGGCCGAAACCTGGAGGACTACCCTTTCAACAATGAACCGGCTACAGACGTTCATCAATGGGTGCATCATGATAATTTTAAAGATCAAGTGGCTAGAAAAGATCAGCAACCAAGAGCTGCGGCAGCAAACGAGGCAAATGCCAGTAGAGCAAGAGATCCTTCGGAGACGATCGGGATGGGTTCGGCACACACTGAGGAAACCAGGCTGCAGCACCACGAGCCGGGCCCTTATCTGGAACCCACAAGGAAAGAGGAAGCGGGGAAGACCTAGAAATACCTGGCGCCGAGACCTAGAGGCTGACACCAAGAGGCTGGATCACACATGGAAGCAACTGGAGAGCCTCGCTGAGGACTCTTGTCGGCGGCCTTTGCCCCACAAGGGGTTCACAGGCCTAAGTCAAAGTCAAGCCCCGGTTAATTCTTATTTGGCAATCTCTATAGATAGCCTATTTCCAATATGGCCGCCAGTTAATTCTATTTTGGTAATATCTATAAATAGCATAATTCCAATATGGCCGCCGGGAAATTCTAATTTTGCAAATCTCTATAAATAGCATGATTTCAATATGGCCGCCGGGAAATACTAAGTTTTTTATCTCTATAAATAGCATAATTCCATAATGGCCGCCGGTTAATTCTATTTTGGTAATATTTATAAATAACATAATTCCAATATGGCCGCCGGTTGATTCTAATTTGGTAATCTCTATAAATAGCATAATTTATTCTATTTCTTCTATGAGTATAAATAGCATAAGTTCAATACGGCCGCCGGTTTCCGGGGAATTTTAAATTTTCGACCTCTATATCTATAAATATCATAGTGTCAATATGGCCGCTTGGGAATTGAATTTTAATTTTTCTATCTCTATAAATAGAATAATTTCAATATGGCCACCGGGGAATCGAATTCTAAGTTTCTATCTCTGAAAATAGCACATGGCCGCCGTGGAATCGAACTTTGTGTTTTGAACTCTATAAATAGATTAATTTCAAATATGGTCGCGTGGAATTGAACTGTAGTGTTTCTATCTCTACAAATCGCATAATTTCAAAATGGCTGCCGAAGGATTCTTATTTGTCGATCTTTAGAAATAGCATAATTTAATTATGGCCGCCTGGGAATTCTATTTTTTCCATCTCTATAAATAGCATAATTTCAAGTATGCAGCCGTAGAATCGAATTCTACTGGTTCGAACTAGCCTATAATCAGTTTAGTCACTGTGGAATCGAATTATAGTGTTTGTATCTCTCTATATAGCCTAATTTCAATGTGTCCGCCGGGGAATTTAAAGGGATAGGGCCATAGATTCAAGGATGACAAGATCAAGCAGGATGCACTGACCGTTTCTATTAAAAAAGAACATAGAATCTGAGGTCTAAGGAACAGAGAGCTAGATAAACAAATTTAAAGGAAAATAACCGAAAAAACTGACGGGAAATTAAGGTAAAACAATGAACTCCACCCATAAATGACTCAAAATAGAGGGAGAAAGGGCAATAAATGTAACATTAAAAACCAAACTGTAAATAACCAATTTTAAACTTAAATAAGAAATTAAAGAAATAGGGCGGGAAACGACAATCAGTGCTGTATTACCTGACATATCGACGGCTGAGACTATAACAATTACACTTAAAAAAAAAAAAGGACAAGCAGAGCACGGAATATTTTTGATAGAAGAGACTCATAGCTAATGCTGAGAGCATTAAATTTTACTAACAAGTAGAAAAGAGAGGGTGAGGTGGTGAACAGATGGACGGTACATTAACAGAGAGAGAAAGAGAGAGAGAGAGAGAGAGAGAGAGAGAGAGAGAGAGAGAGAGAGAGAGAGAGAGAGAGAGAGAGAGAGAGAGAGAGAGAGAGAGAGAGAGAGAGAGAGAGAGAGAGAGAGAGAGAGAGAGAGAGAGAGAGAGAGAGAGAGAGAGAGAGAGAGAGAGAGAGAGAGAGAGAGAGAGAGAGAGAGAGAGAGAGAGAGAGAGAGAGAACTAGAGGCTCGACAAATTGCTGTGACAAAGCTAATTTCTAGATCCTAGCATCTATTTTGCCAAACTGAGGAGATCTAGAAGTAGATTCTAGATTTGAAAAATAAAATTTCTTTGAAAACATTTTAAAATGTTTTTAGTATCCAACTGTAAGATTTTGAGGACACAGCGAAATTTAAGCCAGCATTGCCGCTTTGTTCGGTTCTTTTCAACTCTTACAATCTTGTAATCATCAGGCTATCACCAATCGTATTCTGGTGATCTTCGTCATCAAAGCCGTTCTTCTGGCTGTTGTTGTTGTTGTTTTCTTTCTTCTTCATCTTCGACAAGTAGCACTACCAGAATGACCAAAGAGAGATCAAAGAAGTTTTCCTTCCCTACACTAATCTAAATTGTATACTACAGTGATGATATTGTATAATTATGCTGGCATATGAAAATAAAAACACAATAATTCGTTTCTGCAGAGATGATCTTGTTTTACTATGCTGATTTATAGAAAAAGAAACACATGCATTCGATGTTATGTTAATTCATGGCGATAGAAACACTTGAGTTCGGTTATACCGTGATAATGTTGATTTATTATGCTGGTTTATACAGGAAAAAAAATTAGAAATCGATTCTAAAGTAATGATTTTGTATTGTTATGCTGGTTTATACTGATAAAAACACTAGAATTCAGTGAAGATATTTTATTGTTATGCAGGTTTATGGAGATAGAAAAACTAGAATTTGATTCTACAGTGATGAAATTGTATTATTATACTGGTATACGGAGATAAAAAGCTAGGATTTGAATTTACAGTAATGATTTTGTATTATTACGTCGGGTTATAGATAAAGAAAAAATTGAAGTCAGTTGGAAAAATGGAAAGTTGGTGAAAAGGGGCGAAAATGATATTTGTGATTTGTCCTTTGATAAAAAGGATATAAGTTTAAAATATTTTAAGTAGAAATCCTACAATGAAGTTAGAAGTAAGTACAACCTGATAACAAAGTTCTATCTGTGAAAGGGACGGATAGATTTTATTGTGATTTAACATGTAAGTAAAGAGAAAGACATTTTTTCCAGGTTGTGGTAGATTTAATCCGCAAGTATATTAATTCTGTAGAGTGGTTAAAAGTAATATCAATCACTATTATAAAAATGTCGGATGGTAAGCTCTGAACAATGAATTTAAATCACTTAATGAATAACATAAACATTTACGTAAACTCTGAATGTATTGAATGCAGGAGTTATGCAGAGTGTTATACAGAGTTTATTCAGAGACATGCAAATTATGAAAAATAAATAAATAAATAAAGAAATTTATAATACTCACTGTTTGACAAAAGTATTTGATTCAAGAGTTAATTTTATCTCATTAAGATCTGACACAGATTTTGGTAATCATCCAAATAGAACACACTTTACAGATTTATTTAAAAGTGAAATAAAACATTTTAAGAAAATCTTTCTAAAATTACAATAAATATAACTGAACAAATGTTGTTTTTTTGTTTTTTTAATTTGCTATTAAATCTCTTATCAATTAGGGAAAATGGAGGAATTCTCTCTCCTGTTCAAGATTATCAATCATTTTTAAGGGGAAATTTTTTGCATAAAGTAACAAAAAATGTTCTCACTCATTCACAGACACATTCTAGGATGTATTTCGTCGTATGGCTATAGAGTGTCGATTTATTCACGTGTCCACCATTCAGACAAAATTATTTTTCCTGGATCGATTTAACAGACAAAATCAACAAAGTCCAAAACGGCGGCCACCTGACAGGTAGCCAATGGATCGAAGAGCAATGTTGGACCTTGTTTTCTCTGTGTATGACCTCTGGCTTGTAATAAACTAAATCTAGAACAAGACATTGTTGAGGCAACAAACCGTTTTTCAATCAGTTTCAGCATTAGAAAAAAGAATTAAATTAAAAAAACAAAAAACTATCTGGGTTATATGCTCATGTGGGCGTGTGGCTGTCATTGGGTTTTCACTTTTTCCTCCGATTGTTTTTGCTTTCACCCTATACGTTATTTCGCACGATAAGCGCGACTGAGTCAACTGGCTGATGCAATATGTCGAGACATGTCGCTCAGTGTATTAACCCCGTGACCGCGTGAGCTCAAAATTTCCAAAACTTACGCACCACCCCTTGTTTTCCCACTGCGTGTGTGGTATGTAAGGAAAACAGCGCAGTATGCCTTGAACATATAACTATCTTGTGCAACGCCTAGCATTCCTTCTGTGGGTATGGTGAGTCTAAGACACATAATAGAGTGTTTTAAAAATAACATCAATGGAATTTATGTAAATGATATAAACGAATATGACATTGTTACGTATGTTGATATATTAAAAGAGATAATACATAAGATCATTGTCAAATTATCTTTAATCTGTTTGCCTTTCAATTAACATTGCATTACAATTAAACACATTTGATTTCACATCAGATTTTTTCCTAACGTTAATTAATTAGGCTTTTGCTCCAGTAAACATTTTTTCTTGTGCTCTTTAAATGCGGAATGAAGAGAAATAGAAACTGGATGCTAAGAAAGCTTTGAGGATTCAAACAAGGTCCCACGTTTTACTTTTGAAAAGGAATCACAAAAAAAGAAAGATTAATATGGGGGTGAAACCTAAGCCTAATAAAGACTAGGTATTTGTTAAATTTTAATATATTGTGTTTAAAATAAATCAGATATAATTTAAAGACAGTTTATGATAAGAATTACACAAAATTATTTGATTGAAGAGCAAATGTAATCACATCAAGAACTTACATAGATTTTCGTATACATCTAAATAGAACATACTTTACAGATTTAGATAAAAGTAAAGCTGGACATTTATAGAAAATCTATCTA
Source organism: Elysia crispata (assembly GCA_033675545.1). Lineage (NCBI taxonomy): Eukaryota > Metazoa > Mollusca > Gastropoda > Plakobranchidae > Elysia > Elysia crispata. The sequence continues at coordinate 152,229 of JAWDGP010003043.1, read as the reverse complement.
ATGATACAATAAATATAACTGAACAAACTTTTTTTTTTTTTTTTGATTGTTGTTTGTTTTAAACCTACGATTAAACCTCTTATTAATTAGGGAGAATGGAGGAATCCTCTCTCCCGTTCAAGATTATCAATCATTTTTAAGGAGAAATTTTTGCATAAGAGAACAATATTTTTTTTCACTTATCCACACACACATTCTAGGATGTGTTTTGTCGTATTACGACTCATCAGTGTTCCTGGTCCATATAGTTCTTGAATGACTCAATTTTTCAGTCCTCCAGGTCTTTCCTTTCTCTTATCTTGTCTCCTGAACATGGAGATCCTAATCTTTACAGGCCTAGGCTCTCTTCCAGCTATTCTTCCTGAACCTAAACTTCTGGACTGGTCTTTGCGGCTTCTGCCTCTGTGATCTCGAAATATAATATCATGACAGGACTTATTGCAACATGTTTTTTACACCCCACTTCTTTTTTTAATCTTCAGTTCCTGATCCATGTTGTTCTTGTGCACATCAATGCTTCAGTGTTCCGGGTCTTTTTCTTACCTGTCCATGACTATCTCTAGCTTAAGGCTCGGAAGTATCTCCTCCAGTTTCTCTTCGTGGTCTTTAAGTTCAGGTCTTTGCATCTCCGCCTTTTGTGATCTCTAACCATGATATCATGATCAGAATTATTATAAGAATGGAGAAAACAAATTGAAAAAGAAAATACAAAAAAACATTTTCATTCAAATTGTGTGTATATGAAGTATTAAAAAGAAACGGGATTATTTGTCATAAAATATTTTTTATGCTGGAAAACAAAGCGTATAAGCTAAAAGCAGGAAAAAAAAATATCTTAACTAAATCAGTTTATAAAAGCCCTGGCTGGGAAGGAAGAATTCAGCAAGTTTTCATCAGTACTAATATCAAAGTAAAAATGACAGGAGAAAAAAAAAATACCGTTTTAAGCTAGACTACGACGTAATATTTTTAGACTTACCGACATCATTTGCATAAACTCCTCCCACCCAGCAGTACGTAGCAGAATCGCTTTTCGCAAACATGCTAGCCCTCTCACCGAGAACGTAACTGTTATGTAAGGGTTACATGATGGCTGCCAGCGATGCTCTAATGCTACCGGTACTGAGTACTAGCCTGGACCAGGCGCAAGCGCGCTATGGAGAGTGTGTTTTCACTGCTCCACCGCATGCTCACACAGTTACATTACATAACAATGACATGATCAGAGACAGTTATACCAGCAGCAGCAGATTTCACTGGTCTAAACAGCTGACCATCAGCTGACCGATGTAAACAACGTAGGCCGATTTGCACACGTCACTAGGGAAACCACCTGAGCTAAATTGCAAACAGTACAGGCATATGTGAAAGAAGAGGGGGTAGGATGAGAAAATAAAGAAAAGTAGAGAATGGGAGAAAGGGGCAGACAGAGCGAACTAGAAGTTTTGTTTTATTTTCCCATTTTGCAAATTAGTTAACAAAACCATAATAATTATTATGGCTTAATAAAATTATAGTGCGTTTCTCTAGGGAAAGGGACATAAGCGGATTTAGCTTTAGAAGGGAAGAGATGGACAGCGGGAGTTACCGAGTCATTATTTCATTCCTCTATACTCATAGATTAGATCTACATCTGTCATAATCATTACATCTCAAACTTTTTTATGCGATAGGCAAGTTAACTAAAAATAACATAGACCTACAAGCCTAAAAAGGTTTTTAAAAAACATGGTTCATTTTCATCTTTCCTTTTTTTTTCCTTTACTTTAATTTGGTTTGTCAGAGTGATATCCCATCATTTCAAATTGCCTACATGATGAGACGTCGAGTGAAAATCAGGAATAGCTTAAAGGAACGATTATTAATGAAGATATTAATATCGATAACGTTCGTGTCATGCTTGTCCATTAGGGAGGGGAGAGGGGTGTAATCCATCATTGTATCGGTATCGATATGTATATGTATATAACTAACAAACCAGAAGTAGTAAAACTAAAAAAACACCCGCTAGTATTAGCTGTGTGCACAATAATTTTTCCACGTCTTGTGTATTGCACTGTATTCACTCTGAGCGCCTCAGAACAACCGCGACCTTTTAATGTGTTACGATTGGTGAGTATTATTTAAAGGTAAGTCCCGCTCAAGCCAATTTCTTGAGTTTGAAACTTTCTATGAATGAAGCAATCCTTTCATTTTTCTTACCGAATAAACTTTTATGATTTTTATTCAAGTTGCAGAAACTTGATCAGAGTATTCTAATGTTTGTGTCATATGACAAAAATTTCCAAAAAGCTTTAAGCCCAATGAGGCAGGAATTGATCTCACTTTCTCATTTAAACTTATACATGAAATATCAACATGCCGTGGACACGGATTGGGTTATTATGCTTCTTCATGGCCTACACCGGTGCCCATTCACACCCTGTGAGAGTAAAACAGAAAAGCACTCCAAACATGTATTAGGTGTGTTTTTTGGTAGCATTTGAACATATGAACTGCAATCCAAACGTTTACCTCCAGGCCGACAATCCCAAACTTTTTGCATTGGATTCGATTTTTTTTTTTTTAAACTACATTTCCTTAAAAAGTAAATTCCAAAAATTATTGGCGGTTTTGTTCCAATTTTAACAGCAATCTCTCAAAAGCCAATTAGTAACTCAATTGAAGGAGTAAAACTTTCCATTCTTATAAAAAAAAAAACCAAAACAAAACAAAACTTACAAAGAATTGTTTTAAAAAAAAAGGCTAAAACAAACATAATCTGACATCATGTTTATTTCTCAATAAACAACACAAAATGAAAAAAGAACATGTTCATTTTAAGAAAAAACAAAAATAATTTTTCTGTAACAATAATCAGACATGGGCCAAAGTGCATGCTATCATAATCTCATACAGCCTTCTCTAAACGATGACAAAATGCCCATCATTACATGAAATGATGTATTCCCAAACCAAGTAACAGAATTTTAAAATAACTTTTTATTTCATTTGAAAGAGAAGATGAAGAGCATCTATATAACACTGTAAAAGAAGAAGCAATTTTGATTTGCAGCAATTCCTTGTTGTGGTATGAGTACCATATAAATCCTGAGAACTTGGCAGAAAACTAAAAAAAATCACTGTATCAATGTCAGAACAGGAAACGGAAAGTGATCTTTTTTTTTTTTCAAAATATCTAAAAAATCTTCTACACTGACAGACCTTAGCATTGAAGTTTGTGAAAACTAGCCAAAATCAGCCCTGAATTTAGCAAGTCATAACAAACTATATAAAGCTTACTTTAAATCTCTCTTGCCTTACATAAAAATAGCCTTGATCTCTTTCTTGGAAAAAAAAAAGAAAAGAACTGGGACAGTCACAAAAAGATTAGGGAAAAAAAAAAGACTTAAGCATACCATCTAAACAAAAGAAACAAAGAAAAGCATGTTGTCTAGAGGAGACAAAATTATTTTGTGACCAAAAATCCTTGTGAATTTGCAAGGCTTTAAGTTTTACAAAACATAATGTGGGGGCTGTAGTTAACAAATTGTTGAAAAATAGCTTTAGTCTAGATTTTTTACTACACAATCAGTTTTAGAGGTTTAAAAGTTTTTACTTCCTACTTAAAAATAGCTATAATCCAGTTTAGAATGGCATTTTAGAATCAAGGAAAAAGAGACGATATATTTAAATCATGGGTGGAAAAAACAAAACTATTATGGAACAAAAAGCTGACTATGATTTAAATACAATTGGTTCAATATTGAGGCCTGTACAATTAGCTATAAAGATTTGTTTGACCTCTCAAAACAAAACAATGGCAAACAATCTACTCTTTCCTCAAGGATCCTGAACTTTTAAGGCACAAAATTTGAAGCGCAGCTTTGAAACTGAAAATAATTATTGTTTCTAAAGAATTTGCTCTAGTAAACTAACCTGAAGCAATAAAAAGAAAAGACAATAATTACAAATCGTTTCTGTGGGTCTCTGGATATAAGGCAATATCAATGATAATGCCTTATATAAAACCAGGAGAAAATCAACTCTATGGAACTAGAAGGCCCAATATATCCAATGAAAAGACCTGTCACATTATATTCAATTAACTGTGAATCAAGGCAGCTGTATCCCAAAAACATTTTTTACAACATATGATGAGATAAGACTTGGATATGATTGGGATAAGACTTAGCCATCATTATATATGCACATCATTTCAACATTATAATAGATAAATCTCTTGATATAGATCAAGCTCTGTTCTAAAACAGATTAGAGCACCCAATTTTTCTAAGGGTTATCATAATAAAACTTAGTACAAAAATGACCATGTTATAGAATAGGAAACAGACAAACACTCACAACACAAAGCCTGTGAAAGCTGTTCAAAACAATCCATGCAGGACTGGAATTGGAAAGGCAAAGATATGGTCACATTCGCTGATATCAAGAGCGCACAAAGAAATGCACTTTTCTATGGACCAGCTGCAGAGTCAAAGGCTGAGCAGACATAAAGGTTTTGTCTTTGGCCAAGACTTGGATTATTTGGCACCATTGCTATATTAAGGCTTCGAGTTTCAATTGTTCATTAATTCTTATTATACATGTACAAAACTTAAAGGTTGAATTAATAAAGTTATATATAGGTCTATGTGAAGTAACTGTTTTTAGGCAGGTGCCTATACATTTTTGCATTCCACAAGCTCCTTTCAGTTAAGACTTTACATTATAAGGGATTCCTTTTGGTTTCAGAAAATCCCTACTCCTTAAATGATGTTTTGAATGTCCAGATCTAATGCTTAATTTTCAAAACATAAACAACATCAACATAGGGTTTTGAACACCAGCAGGCACTTGATCACAACAAACCAGCAAGCAAAGATACATTTCAAGATTAATGCTGGTAAAATAATGTGCCATTGATCTTTGCAATATGATTCATAAAAAAATTGTATGCTTTGTGGTGACAAATTTACAGTAGATTAAAGCATACTTCTGAACAAATATTTGATATGCACATCTTGACTGATGAAAGAACATATAATCTAAGGGCCCTTCTTTAGAAAAGAAAGGAACACATGGAAAGACTGCCTAAGGCCTTTTTCTTCATTTAATAAGAAAAAAAAGACCAACATGCTAGAGCTCTAAAAATACACAGCATGTGACAATGTTGAATAACCAATTAGCACACCACAGGCAAACAACGCAATCAAGGTAAAACTCACCACAATTGTGTAATTTTAGTAAAATAAATTTGTCTATGTACAGAACAAAATTTACAGTTATTCATCCTATTTCTGTACAAATTATTATTACAGATTACAGCCATGTCATGAGCCAAGATAAAAAAAAAAATAAGGACCAAAAAACACATGCACACAAATAGAGCAGGAAATATACAGCCTACCCCACTAGAAATTGATATATGTACTTTACTTTTAAAAAAAATTGAAGGCTTTTTGTTTTTAACATAGAAAATGATGTTTTCCTTAAAGTCAAGAAGTCATTCACACCCACACATCAGGATTCAAAGACATATTCTGTTGAGTTATTGCACATGCGGCAAGTATTTTCTTATTCACATGCCTCACTTTCTTTCCATTTTTTTCAATACATGTACAATCTAACTCAACAAATTTAGCCCTAAAGATATATTCTGCATACCATAGATGCTTTTTCCAGAAGCTTTAAATTAAAGAAAAAAAACTTTGCTTAACACAATAATAGGTTTTGACTTTCTACATAGGATTACTTAAAATACTGTATCTCCCTTTTTTTATTTTACAATTTACTCCTCCCCACCAAATAAAAAAAAAAACCCACAAAAGAACAAAAAACAATCCAAAAATCTGAAGCAACTTCACATCTTCATATTACAATATATATATATATATATATATATATATATATATATATATATATATATATTTAACTTTTAATAATTAATTTGAATTTGGTTAATTCCTGAATTGTTTAAAATTTTTCATAGCTCAAAAAAAAAAAAATTCTAAACCCTATTCTATTGACAAATTATAACCACTGCACTGGTGCGAAGAACTATTTTGCTCTCAACATCCTCTGACTCATTCACACTATGTACAGGAAATATATAGTGAATTAGATGCAAATGTCTGTCTTGAAAATGAGAAATTTATACAGTGAATAATGCACAGTAATGGAGCGACTATACACAATCATCAGTAAAGATGTTGTAACTTCCACAGATGCTGAGGCTTTTTACAATACTAATGATCCTTAGATTCTCTTGGCATATTTACAAAGAATCACCTGTTGACATAGGATTGGAATGATACTTACAAGGAAAGCATTTACACATTTAAATAGACATGTAACAGCTACTTGGAAAAAAAAAAGAAAGGAATCAAAAAATGGAATTGTTTCTCATGTACAAGATAAAAATGTCAACAGAAGTATCAATACATCCATGGAAGTGGAATTCTTATGAAAGTAAAACAAAAAACAATCAAAAACCCATATCCACTGCACCAACGCCCTTCCCAAGTATACAGATTAACCACAAATCAACAAATCAAGAAAAGATATCATTCACATCCATTTTCCTAACCTCTTACATTTAAGAGCTGCCTTCAGAATAATGAAAGTAAATTTCAAATTAAAAAAAAAATATATAGATAAAATCAAAATAAAAATCTGTCATTATTATTGTCTTCTCTTCAAGATAACCTAAAAACCAGTGCAAAAATTATTTTGTCATAATTCAGTGCTTCTAGTTGATACACGGTTTATTCAAAGCATATTATATAATAAATTATATCTCGAAAAAATGAGAAAACATAATTTTATATATGCAATGATCTCAAGCAAACAAAAATATTTTCCGCAAGGTTGTTTTGAAAAGCTCTCTGAATTTCTTGTTATGCTGTGTCAGAAAGCGAATGAACTGATTATACCTTTCAAATCCTAAATTCATCTTCCAAATCAATACCCCTAAAAACATTTTTCATCAATTCGGAGTCCAAAAAAATGAGAGCAAGTAAATGAAAATGTACACTAAAATCATGTTGATATGTAGAGTCAATTTGTGAATACAATTATAAAAAGAAAAATTAACTGTAAAACCCGGACAAAAATCCTGCTTTAAAACTATAAACAAAATTACACCCCCCCAAAAAAAAATTCAAGCAAAGGCAACTTACTAATGCTTCAGTTGAAAGGAAGTGCCTATACATGTACTAAAACCAGATTAAAAAGACCAAACAAGTACTTATAAGAAGGCAAGACCAATCCGAATCTACTTGATAATTAATTTAAATATCTCTTCTATAAATTCCATTTATAAAAAAAAAAGTTTCTCATTATGAAGGCACATTTTTTTCATAAATAAAAAAACAAAAAAACAAACTTTTCCCCATCTTTGCTAACACCCATTTCTTGTGTTTCTCTGTTCACACTGTATACGTAAGATGTACTTTCTCTTCCGATTTGCTTCATATTAATATATAGTAATTGAAAAAAAAAAGCTCTTGCAACTCTAACAAACATTGAACCTTTTTTTTTTTGTAACACAAGATCTGTTACAAATATTTAAAAAAAAAATTGAGAATTTTCTAACACATACTTCTTTCATTTCTTGCGAGATTCTTCAAATATTGACTGAATCATATATTCAATAAACAGCAAATTTCATTCACTCTTTAGATCATTATCTTGTCTAGTTTCTAAATTTTGGTGATACAAAGAACCACAATACAGCCAGTTTTGAGTTGATGACAATACTTTTCTACATTTTAATATGTACACTTTTGAGCGTAATGAGCACTGCATTTCATCACAATCACCCCTTTGTTGTCTCATTAAAAGTTTAAGCACTTTATTTCTACACTCCTCACACAAAGAATTCATCCATAGGACATTAATTGTCTGTCTCATTCCCTCTATCAAACTTTGAAATCTGTGAACAATTATGCTTCAAATCACAGTCTACAATCAATCGAGATTTCTTGAAATGTTTGTGCTACCTCCAGTGACCACTATGATTCTTTTTTGTCTATCTATCTAAATTAAACTACAAAGGATAGCTTTGACCTAGCTGCCATTTTCTGTTTATATAATTCCTCCTTATCCTTGATATGCACACAATTATAAAACAGATCAGTTTAGACGTTTGAACAATCTATTTCCACAATGTCTTTAGGAACATCAGCAAATTGATAAACCAGTCTCTGGCCATCCACCTTGTTCAGGATTCCCCGTGCGTAATAATACCTACAGGATAAAAGAAAAAAGTTACATTTTACGAGCAACATAAAAAAAAAACTTTTTAACTAGATGATTATTCCAATCCTAATGCACTAAATTTTCCTTTTCACTGCTAAAACTCACTAAGAGACTAGTCTAGATGAAGAAAAATTTTCAGAGCCAATGCAAAGATTTACAGTATGATCAGACCATACCATAAAAAAAAATGGTCTCTTCTGAAGCTTACAAACCAACAATAATTAGTTTTTATAATGCTGAAACATTAGTGTCTAAGCTATCTAAAACTGCAAATTATGTAATGAAACATCTAAGTTGAATAATAAAAATAAGTACCTTAAAACCAGTTCAATAAGCCAGTTAGCTAGATATTGGAAATTTGACTTTAAGAAACAGCAAATGAAAAATCTAGCGAGCCTACCTTGTCAGAGAATTCTGAATCTAACTTCACACAATATTTAACATTCAGAAAGTCAGAAAAGGCAATATTTTAATTTCAATAATATCTTACTTGTTCGGACAAACCTAAAAATATGTAGACGGATCAAATTAAACTTCAATGTACAGTTCTGGATGTGTTCCTTACAATATCTTACTTGTTTGGAGAGATCTTAATATATGTAGATGCAACAAATTAACCCACCTCAATGCCCGCCCCATGGTCTCATAGTTCATGTCTGGCTTGTTCTTGTGTTGGCCCCATAGGCGTGACACAGCCTTGCTGTCAACCAGCTTGAAAATACCCTTCTCCCTGTTAGTCCACTTGATATAGTGTGGACATGTCTCAGGGGTCTGAAGCAACTGCAAAAGGAACTCCCACAGATACTGAGCATTGCCTAGGGAAAAAATGAGCAAATAATATTGAATTTCTAATGTAACTAACACAGTATGAACATAAATCATACAAAAACAAAAGTTTCAGTGGTTAATATGCTAAGTAATTAGTCTTGCCTAAAGTTCAGAAGGCCTTTTAAAAACAAGATTAAAGCATCTTGCATTTGCATTAACTTTCTTTGACAAAATCTTACTGCGGATTAATTAAAGCTTGACAAGAAGATTCATATTAGAACAATGGTTTGCTGCCTGTAATGCCAATGATTTGCTATGGCTTAAGTAAGCTTGTAAATAAAAAAAAAAACCCAAAGCATTCAAATCTTATTTGAGGACCTTCAGACAACATCCTTTTTGGGCTGCTATGTTTGAAACTACTGATTACTAATCTTTATTGTAATTAAATTATAATTTTAATGATCTGTTGGGGTTCAACATCAATTTCGGATGCTTCATTTTACTGGAAAGAAAACATTGTTAACAAAAAAAAAATAACCACAAAATTACATTAAGAAATCTCAATGCAATTATAACAAAGAGCATGTATAAGATTAACAATATCTTCTGATTGCTGATTGGAATTTATTAAAGAAAAAAAAATACCTTCTCTTTTCCGCTTTGGTGGTGATGTTAATGAGCAATCTGGGTACTTTGGTTTCCGACCTGAGCATAGATATAGAAGCGGAATGTACAGTAAATTACAAGGACATTAAAATTCACTTTTAGTGTTTTTCCTCACTAAAAAGGACAAATAAATTCGGAGATCATTATTTTTTCACTGTAAACTTGTCTTTATTCCCAAACCAAAATTGCTGTTGAAAAATTATATATTTTTTTTCCAAAAAGCAGCATAAAATAAACTAGAATTTCATCCCCAAGTATAATTATTTCGAGCATTTAGAAAACAAAGTAAAAAAAAAAAATTCAAGGCTATTAAAACAACAAAAGAAAAAAAAAGAAAGAGAATAAAAAAGAAAAAAAAAAACCAACCTTTTTTCGCTTTTGGCTTGTCGCTCTTCCCAGAGGTCTCTGTGTGAGAAGGATGAGAGAATGTTGTGAGCTGACTGGAAGTAATACTGCTGCCGCTGACATTTTTCTGGGTAGAAATGCCGCCATTACTATTGTGGTGTGATGACTGCTCACCTTGAGAATGTACTAGGGATGACAATGGGGTGAGGGCGGGACTGCTCTCATAATGATCTGGTTTCAAAGAAGAAAAAGAGAAAAAAAAATTATAGGAAAAAAACAACAACACCCAGATGATAGAAATTTTAAAAAATGTTAAAAGCAATTTTGTAACCTCATTTTTGGAAAAAAAAAATTGATATACTTGAACCTTAAAATGAAACTTTCATTACAAGCCAAAAAAAAGCAAGCTCAATGTCTCACCTGGTCTCATGGCAACGTGTGTGGCTGTGTTAAAATGGACAGGCAGAGGTTGATGGGCTGGAGGAGGCTGACAAAAGGGTGACACAAATGAGTCTGTCGTCTGGCTAGAGCCTGTTGCTCCTGTGGTTAAAGAATACAGGCTTAATTTGAAGTTTACATACCCAGAAAAATGGAAAAATCAAGTCATTCATAAAAAAAAGAGACTGCTTCAGTTGTTTTTCTTGACATGCTATTGATTGTTATGAAAACTTAATGAAAAAATTTCATTTTCAACCTGCACGTGAAGTTAAAAATGCACAAATATTCATTATATAATATTTACAGCCATTAATTTTGAAAGAACTGAAAAGTTTAACTAAGATAAATAGCTATAATTGATATGAACATATTTCCTCGTAGTCCTTTCTTTGCTTATAGCAGCAGACCAGTAAAAAATCCCCAATGAAGGATTTGTTCAGTGATGGACTGAATCAACAATAATTTAAGTATTCATTCATTTACATACACATTTATATTTTATTTCATTTGATTTACCTTGTCGCCTGTGCTTGCTATCTTCTATGGAACTGCTGTCTAACTCACTGTCCAAACCACTGTCTGGGCTTGGGGGCAAAGATGCTGCAAGAGAAATAAAAAAAAAAAATTAGAGGTCATTTAAATATAACAAATATGACCAAAGAGAAAAAAATTAGCTTCAAATACAGAACTGTTCATTGCAACAAAATATTAATAAATGCTGCAGGCAGAAAGTCATGGTGCATGACTATTCAAAGAAAATTTGATACCTCACAAAACATGTTTATATGATACAAAAAAAGGAATGACCTTTACTTTCGAAACATCGCATAGAACTAGCCTGTGAACTAGAAAACAACAACAAAAAAAAAAAGAAACTAAAAACAACAACAAAAAAAAACCTGAATGACTTTACAAGCTTAAACAAAATTTTTTTTTATAAAGTTGCGCAACATAATAATATTTACAGCCCATATAATAGGATGTCAACGCATTGCAAATAAAAAACAACAATAGCGAAATAAGCTAACAAAAAAAAAAAAACAAAAAAAAAAAACGACTAACCAACATAAAAAAAAGTAATCAGTAACTAAAATCTGAAAGATTTTCACGAAAAAGTTAAAAAAAATTTTCATAATAAAACGGAAAAGGCCACAAAGATATAAAAAAGAGGGAAAAAAATAAAATCACATTTAGCTAAGTACCACTGCAATAACCACTAATCAGTTTTCTTTTAAATTTGATTACTCCCTTATTACGCAGACTCTCTCTCTCTCTCTCTCTCTCTCTCTCTCTCTCTCTCTCTCTCTCTCGCAAGGACAATTCTTCGCGATTTCGATCCTCAGATCTTAGGGTGGTGATCTTTCAGCTCCGTCTGGGCTTGTTTTGAACGGGCTATATCCAACATCAAAAGCAAGTATCAACCGCCGCACTCTTTCCATTCACCTCTACGATCCTTTTTAAAACCTCAATACAATAATTAAAAAAAAATTACCATTCAAAACCGTGTTCGTACTTTTCTGTCACAAAGAACATACAAGTACATTTCTTTTACAACGAACCACTGGACTAGTTACAAACGACTACTGATTGAAACATGACTAATGCTGTACGTCTTCATATTGATTCGACCTGGAGGCTTCAATCATAGTCATTTAGATTGAGAACATGAAACGCACCCATTGATGAGAGGAAATGGGAAGACATCAAGGTAAGCTTAGGAAACAAGAGAGCTAAGATGCAAGGACATTAAAAAAAAAAAAAATTACATGGAGGGTAGTAGTGTGAGCGGGAGAGTATGAGGAATCATCACAAGAAACAGATTCACAGCAGAAAACACGCGTGGATGGAGAGAGAGAGAGAGAGAGAGAGAGAGAGAGAGAGAGAGAGAGAGAGAGAGAGAGAGAGAGAGAGAGAGAGAGAGAGAGAGAGAGAGAGAGAGAGAGAGAGAGAGAGAGAGAGAGAGAGAGAGAGAGAGAGAGAGAGAGAGCCTCAGACTCGAACTTATCCGCAACGAATTATCGATTTGTATGGTTTTGTTTTGCTGGTTTATTTGTCTTTGAGAGCTTGCTGTTGGCGTCGCATCTTGAACTCTCAGCAAGCCCCGACACCGACATTCCGCTTTTCAAAGCACTTATACCCTCGCTTCCACTCGCGCGCACGCGCACACACACACAAACACATCAGGTCATCTTCACACACACATACTTGAGATCATCTTAATCAATTCTATTTTTCTTTTTCTCTCTTCTTCGTCAAAAGTCTGGTTAGTACTAACATAAAGCAACGCACATACATTTCAATCATTTAATCGACAAAAAGAGGAGAAAAAAAAAAAACCCACAAACCGCGCTATTGATGAAAAAAAAAAAAAAAAGATAATTAGAGGACCAGGCGGCTAACAACACTGTATACCAACCCTCAAAGACAAACACGTCGATGACTGGATATAAAGACACGAACAAAGGGATGACCGCATCACATTTCTCCGCCTACTTTTAAATCGATACCTTGGAAAGAAATGATAAAGAATCGGACAAAAAAAAAAGAAGAGGAAAATACACTTCTTGGCAAAGCTCTGGCAGACAAAGGATGAAAACGGAAGGGATTAAATTCTAGCCTCTGCTTTCTCCGCTTCCTCCGCCGGGCAGAAGTAATTTCGCCTGCCTCGACAGGAACAGCGAAAGGAAGGAAACGCGGCAGACGGGAACCAGCAAGACAGCGTTGGATAAAGAACTTCTCTAAGCCTTCAAGAGAGCTGGTATAATTGGAGAGGCACTATTAACGACGCTCACAGGCGATAGAACGATATACACGCTTGTAATTAGTTTAAACGGAGAGAATAAAACATGCCATCGTGGTTCCATCAACGTATCAACCGCAAGGGCTTCAATTCAATATTAAAAGTGCTTGTGAGCAACAGGATAAATTCACGCAGAAAAGGACAAAAAAAAAAAAAAAAAAATTCCCAATCAGTTTCACAATGCGTGACTTCAGAGTGTCACTTAGATCATCTCTTATCTTTTCTTTAGTAAGAACACAACCTCCCTCTTTACTGTTATAAACTTAGCATCAATACTTCTCAACGACAATTTCTCCCAAGTGTTCCCCATGTTTTCAACGCATGCGTGCCAATGAGTGTTGATTAAGTCAAATTCTCGAGAACGGAATATAAGAGTCCACAACTCCTCCCAGTTAGCAACCCTTCGAATGCTGCTTGAAAGCTGGCAGACGAAAAGAAAAAAAGTCCGTCTCTGTTTCGAGAACTTTTAGCTGGAACTATATAAGATGAATGGAGCGGCAGCCCGCTGGATATTTGATAACGTAACATCACAATGATTTCCTAACAATACACTGTTCAGGGATTTCAGTTGTTGTCTGGTAACCCCCTCTCTCACACACACAAAAACAAAAATCAACAACAACAACAAAACAACCCAGAGAATGTTTAGAATAAGAAGAGCCACAGTCGCCCAACGCCCAGGCAAATCCGCAAGGTAGAAGAGCCGCGATTCTGGTTATCTTTACCTCAGTTTGTCGCCGCCCTTAATGTGCTCTGGTGATTTCCAGCTCACTAAGCAACTCTGCAAGTTGGACTGCTATAGCTCTGGTGCAGGTAGTAAACACTTAATTTAAGCCCCTACCACCAATCCCCACAAAAAAACACAATCTTGTGGAAGCTGTAAATTAAACGTGGGCGAAAATGTTTCTTCGGATTGTCTTGTCTATCAATACACATTTGAGCGCAGAAACCGTGTAGATCTAGTGTCCCCTTTTTGTAACGAAACACGACCAAAGATCAGAGTGGTGAAGAGGTGAGAGAAGAAATATGGGGAGAGAGATAGATAGATAGATAGATAGATAGATAGAGAGAGAGAGAGAGAGAGAGAGAGAGAGAGAGAGAGAGAGAGAGAGAGAGAGAGAGAGAGAGACAGAGAGACAGACAGAGAGGTCATTATAATCATTTTTTTATAAAGGGAAAAGAAAAACTAGAGAGAATGGAGGCGCAAACCCGTTTCTTGTTGACCGGCAAGCGAGCTCAATCCGGCGCATTCAGCTAATTTGAAGAAAGATTTGAAAAATCGATCGCGCTCCGAGACCGGGGAGTGTCAAAAACAAAGCTTCTCAGTTAGAAACGACATTCTCAGCCCTGATTTAAGGCCGTCGTTAACATAGCATGAAAAATCAACAACGTATTTACTTGCATTATGAGTCACAGACAGCGCGACATTAAGGTACATTCTTGTATTAGTTAACGTCAACTAAGTTTCCCATTGAATCATATTACATATATAATTATACGAGAGCAAAATTATCGCGCTGGTACTGAAAATTACGTTAAGAAAGAAAAAGCCCTCCGTACACACACACACACACACACACAGGCGCCACAGCAGATTTCTGTTTTTCTTCACTGAACTAAGCTAGACTAGATTCAGTAGGCTCTATTTTATACACGAAACTGGATCGGACAGAGTGGTATACCGGTACATGTATAAAGAACTGGATCTCAAAACGCTGATGTAGATGGCAATAATATACATTTCAATGACATGGCTGCTGTGGACTGAGCACGATGTGCCTCTGCGCGAGAGGAAAAAAAAACAAAAACAAAAAAAACAACTCTTCCGAGTACATGATCAAACAACAAATTCGAACCAAAAAACGTCAGCAAAAACAACACCAGAGAGGATGAGTGACGTGGGGGGGAGGATTGAAATGCAACTACAAACGCATTTTCTGCAATTATTTAGGCGGCGCTATCGACAGTACATTGAAAAAAAAAAAAGAGAAAATTAAAAAGACATCTAAGAGCCTGGAATTATCAACCCGGCACAAACAAGTGGAAATGTGGATCTATTGTCACCGATGTGCAACATTGACAAGGAATGACGTCAGAACGCCTCATAAAGCGGACGCCGCCTATGAATTCCAATAAACAACGTATTCAGAGCGCGGAGGGGAAAATAATATCAGGTCATGTTTGCCGCCTGCACCTTAAAACAAAAAACAACTACTTTCGTCCCAGTCTCCTTTACTCTGCCGTTATCATTTAATAAAAAAAACAAAAAACTGACAAACACCGGTGAAAGCAAAAATACGTTCGTCATTATCGGAAACGCAAACTTGATAGTCAAAACAAGAGATCAAAATTTAACCCTCTACATCTGCTGATTCGATAAAACAACGAAAAAATAAATCCGCTCCTTGACACTTTCACAGTGACTGCAGACAGGCCAGCGGGACCAATAGCTGATCTATCATTGTACTTCAAATCAAATACAGTATAATTATACACTGTATACCTCACGTTTACTTTGTCATCGAAGTGAAAAGAGGGACGAGATAAAGAGAGGATGTGTGTGTGTGTGTGTGTGAGAGAGAGACACACACACACACACATTTTCGTCCATTGAATGAAGAATAACTGGGACCTGGGACCTCCTCTTCCTCAGACGCCAGATACACAATTTACAAGGAACAGCTAACAACAACAACAACAAATATTTTATCGAAAACAAATAATAATAATAATAATAATAATAATAATGATGATGATGATGATGATGAGAAAATAAGCCTGAGCTGACAACCAACAAGCAAACATAATAAAGGACGGTTTAAATATCTTCCCTGCTTGACTGTGACGATAATTATAGTCTACAGTGTCTGTCTGCTCCCTCACAGCTCGAAAATTTCGCTTGAAAGTAGGGTAAATCTATTATTGGTTAAAGCTTTTCGAAAATGGTGTGGATGGTGCTTCAATTCAAATTTTGTTCCATCACCTTAATCTTCGTGGTGTTTTAAAAATGCTCTTCGCATATCTGACAAAATCGCTCGGCGAAATTATCAAAATCCAATTTCAAAGGCACAACCCATCGCCAAATTCCCTTTCCTCGAAATAAATGCATTTAAAAAATAATTCAACAAAATATAAGCGAAACGAGTAGGCTGGGCTGTGAACGTGTTTTAATTTCTTGATTCTATATAATATCGCATAGCAAGTCTATTATAATAAATGGAGAGAAGGCGCGTAGGGAATCCAAAGCCAAAGCAAAAAGAGTAACATTTTTTCCCCTAGCACATTATGATGCATGGCAGTCCATTACGCTCTCAGGATCACAAACAATACCATAGACGGTAGAAGCATCATTATCTCCTCCTGACATAACAAGGACAAGGGCCACTGAGGTAATGTACACTTTCGAAATGTCGGAATATCGTTATGCCAGTTAGGCAACTGTTTCGGGGGGGGAGTGGAAACGGAGGGCAAAGGTTTAAAGACGAGCAGGAAACAAAACACAAGTATGCAGGCACGAGAATCACGAACAAAAACTTGTGGATTTCTCGCTAACAACAATATTATAAACAGACTCACCATGATGGTGATGGTGCATGTGTGAGGATGAGGATGATGCCTGCTGCTGTTGCTGCTGCTCGTGATGTAAGATGCCCTGAAGGAAGGTCTTTGCCTCGGTGCCTGTGCTGGGAGAATCCATGCTGAGCAGGGCTTGAGCCGCTGCCTCTCTGCCCCGTCCGTCATGGGACTGCTCGCAAGCATCCACTGCAAGAGATACACAAAGGAGAAGTTATGAACCCATGCCGATAAGAGATAATATTATATTAGATTTGATATAGTGACACTGCTCGCAAGCATCCACTGCAAGAGACATCGCCAGACTTAACTTGCAAACCTGATCTGCAGAGAAGTGACCACGACAACCATGCATACCAATCTCGCTTCTACATCAATCTAAACATTGAAGTGCTGTATGCTCTAAACAGACGCCAAATTTTATAAAAGAAATAGGTAAATGAAAGGGCTGTGAAGGAATAATAAGTTGATCTCCTTTTCCAATTTATTTACTGTTAATAAATAGAACTGATGAAATATTACACGCGTTTCTGATATAAATTTCCTGAGGTAAATCTGGATTACAGGGGAAAGAATTCTTAAATACTACCAGAAGATAACTCGCTTTAGACCGATTCGAGATAATGCTTATCATACATTTACTTAGAAGTATGGCAAGATATCTTTTCTCGTCATTCGTGATTGAACCCAAAACACGATAACGGATGTCGAAAAATCTAAAAACAATTTTCAACTACCATTGTGAGGCAATGTGAACCATCAACAAGAATGATATCGCAGTATTTGCGGTGCCCTTGACTTTCGAGCAGCGTTTCCGAGTTGGTGCAGGTAATCTGGTGCAGCATTCTGTGTGGCCAGTGCCCTCACTGACCCAACCTGGTCATGTTGACAGAGCTCACCTGCTTGTTCTCTCAGGCTATTTCCACATTACACTCCCTACAGACAACATCATTTCCCCCCCCCCCCCCCCCCGAAATAAATAGGTCTAAAACAAAACATTTAATTTAAAAAATTTTTTAAAAGTCAGCAATATTCTTTATTAAAAAACAACAACAAACAACAAGTTCTTTTCAATTCTCCTTTCATACCAAGTGTTAAGCTATGCTGAAAAAAAAACAAAAAAACAACAAAAAAACTGCGCCACAACACCGGACAATTGGTAGTGCCTTTGTCTATAAATCATTTCTTTATCAGACAAGAATACCCCCCCCCCCTCCCCTTTTTTTTTATGTTCAAATCCTACATGCTACAACTCAACAGCCTTTTGTGAAACAATGCGGACCGGACGGACAGCGGGCTGAACTAACAGACACGAGAGACTCGAGACTTGTGGCTCGGGGCATTCAGTGCGAAGGGAGGAAATAGTGTTCTCGTGGCGAAGTCATTTCATTGCCAGCTTGGATTAGGCCGATAAAAATGGGCTTTTAAAAGAAAAAAAAACATGCTGGGTAACATGAATGGTATTTTCATTACTATGTATTTGGAGGGCAAAGCTTTCGCAAGTCTTTCATAACAATTCCCAAAATGAAAGAGTAGCATTCCCTTTTCAAATTTCAGAAGAACAAAGTGGCCCAAGGTAAGTAGGAGGCCTTGCCAAAATTGATACAACTACCATATCCCCCTCCCCCCAATAAAAAAAAAAAAAAAAAAAAAAAACACCGCCAACGAAGAAATCCCAGTAAACAGTGATCACCAAATCCCCGTGACCCAAACATGAGGGGGAGAAGGGTCAGAAGAGTTCAGCTCATACCTAAAGTGACTTCGGCTTTAACCGTGGCGACAACATCCGCCTGTACAAGTTCAGCCCGCGGTGCACTTGTTGACACTGGACTCCTTGCTGCTTCCTTCTACAGCAGTGAACATGACTAGGAAGCCAAAACCAGAGCACACAATGCTCCAGAGTGGACGGGATGCATCCCCTGTTTGGTCGATTTGTGCGACACTCACTCCATAACGGCACCTTAAGCCTTTTCTTTTTTTTTCGGAGATGAGGCCCATAACGAAATTCGAATTCCCACCAATAATTTGGCACTAAGCAGAAAAATACCGCAGCATTTTCCGTTTTTGTTTTTGTTTTTTTTTTAAAACGAGCATGTACCCAAAATTCTTTACGCTATCGACAAAGTTAATGTTATCCAGAATATCAGTGTTGGGATCATCGAGACACGTAGTTTCTTCTTCTGACTTTAGTTAAAACGGAACGTTTTTAGTTTTCACACGCAACTTTCAATGACGAAAAAAAAAAATCCAAATGTAAGTGTGTACGTGCTTAATATATTAGAAATGATCCCTGGTTGTCCCTGAAGATTAGAATTTTTGCTTTTTGAGATAAAGAAATTAGAATCTTCAAGAAACTAAAATATTATCGAATTTCGACCTATATTTGAATTGTAATACAACTGTAAGCCTCAGACATTGTGCATATTCCTATCAAGGTACCCCAACTA
Organism: Elysia crispata; assembly: GCA_033675545.1. NCBI lineage: Eukaryota > Metazoa > Mollusca > Gastropoda > Plakobranchidae > Elysia > Elysia crispata. The sequence continues at coordinate 132,951 of JAWDGP010003043.1, read as the reverse complement.
TGCCTTTAAAAATCATATGAGACGCACTCAAAACAAATTACATTAATCCTTAGCGAGTGTTACGACTCAAGACACTTGAATCTTTTCCAAAGAAATGCAAATTTCCCAGAACACGATAATTATACAAAGATATATATATATATATATATATATATATATATATATATATATGCTTTAATTCGTTGTGTTCCATTGAATATGCACAAATTCTTAACAACACCGGCATCTTTTTTTTTTTTTTTTTTTTTGTCGAGCCCTAAATATACAAGAAAGTAAGATTTCTGAAAAGAATAGAGATTCATGTGAGAATACAATGAGCGCCGTTTACAAAGCAAATAGGCCCATACTTATCACAAGGTGCAATACAAAGACAAAATCACGTCATCATTTACATAATGACCGCATCGTTTAGAAGTGGTCCCGCGCGAAGCTATCACGAATGCTCGATATCAGCATACACTTAACATTGTACTGACAATCCAATCTCTACTACCTTAGAATCCATTATCGCCCCGAAAATTTTTGAGTGGCGTCTTAGCCAAGCGATAAGCTAGACATTGAGTTACTGGTTTAATACATCATTTGACTAATAGTAATACTTCTTCTGATCCACATAGTACCATATGTATTAAAAGTACTGACACTCTTGCTATCTTATAGGTGAGCAGCAGTTAATTAAGTCTGATTTTTTTAAATCTCAATTTTCTTTTTTTTTTTTTTTTAGAATCAATAGCGACATCGTAACCAACCCCCCCCCCCCTTTATCTCTATTTTATATTTAATATGCACACCCCACATACGCTGAAAATTTACGTTTGTTTTTATTTTTCTTGACGTTCCTTTCTGTGTTTATGGCAGACGTGATACTGCACTAAATTAATCTAAGAATATAAAAAAAAAATTAAATAAAAAAAGAGAAAAAGTCAGCTAAGGACTTACAGTAACGATTGGCAAGATATTTCTTGTACTTTGTCTTGGCGGCAGAGCAGACATTCCTGGATTCCTCACAAGAATCCTCGCCCCCTAGACCGATTTGGTGAGTCAGTACCTCAACAGATTCGTTTCCTTCCTCTGCCACAGGTATCTGGGGTAGAGAGGCCCGATGGGGAGACACATACTGCTGTCCCCGACCTACTGGTATAGTGTGTGCTGAAAGAATCCGGACCTCATCCTTGTCTCCTTGGTTGGGCCAAAATGGCTGGACCCGCCAGCTTACGCTGGCCTCAAACTCTACGCGGTTTGTGCTACAAAATCTCTCGACATCAGGAAGGAGAGATCTCCTTCTGCCATACACAACCTTTTCATCATTATCACTGATAACACATGAGTTGAGTCTGTCTTTGCTGCCATAATCATTACGATTGGTAGAAGAGCTTTCATCCTTTCCAGAATATGATGCGCGCCTAAAACTTTTTTCGTTATGGATAAATCCTGAATAACATCGAACCGGGTCATAACTGGCCCGCAAGGCAAGCTGAGCATTATTAGACACTTCACAACCGTAGTCAGAGCATTGATCACGTGAGTAGTCTTTGTCATCACAGATCTCTTCCGATGTGACGGCCGCCGACCATGAATCCCTGAGGGGTGTAGCTCTAGGAAATATATCCTTTGGCTGATCGTGAGCTTCTGAACATGATTTAATGTTAACGGGTGCATAACGGGGCAGCTGGGTCTGTATAGAGCGAGATCTCCCAGGCACCAAAGAGGTTTGAGCAAAGATGGCACTGTTTTTTAAAGAGTCTGACATTCGCGACATATGGGGACCACTGTTGAGATCAATGGTTGGAGAGGTTGGGCAAACAGCCCTGGGTGGGTCCGATCGAAAATTAGAATTTTCTGAGGGCGTCTCCTCCGCATCTGGTAGTTTACAAGAAGGCTTTTTAAGTGATAAGTCTAGTGCTATGCACATTTCCTCATCACAGTTCGAGGAAGAGACGGGTCGTTGGTTACACTTTTGGACAGGGGAAAGGTTACGAGGTGGAGAGATTAGGCTTGGGTGTCTAACGGCACTTGGTGGTGGAGAGGCGACACACCGGGGACTGCTAGGGGAGCAGTCAATAAACTGGTAATCAACATCACCGTGATAGCTTCCAACATGGTTCTTGATTCGCTGAAAGCCCTTGCAGTGGACGCTAGGGGCGCTCTTTATATCTAAAGGCGAATAGAGTGGAGGAGGGGGTCCGCAGTCATGTGAGAGACGCTGCGAGAGTTGTCCTCTAGAGCAGTGGTCTCGACATTCAAAGTTGGCAAAACCAGCCAACGGCCGCGCCTGACTGCAGGCCAAGTCCATGGAGAGGGAGGTTCGGTAGTTCATCGGGGAAAGAAAACTCTTCCACATTGACTTGGAATGTGGTCAAACAAAACCTGACTGTTTGCCGCAGATGACAAGGCGTTCCTGGCATCGATACATTGATTGCCTTTGCTCCCCATGATTAATCAGAAAGCCGAGTTCGTCAAACAATATGCTCATGTGTTGGTTTACGTAAAAATGTCTCCCAAATTATCTTAAATACGAAAGAAATATCCCCAGTTGCGACTGAAAGACTTTTACCACATGCCAAATATGGAATGTTTCTATGACAATCTTGAGGCTGTCATATAAAGTCCGCAACCATGTTTACGGATGACGCCTTCAGGTGAACGATAAACTCCAGACGGTTGTCATATTTGGGTGACACATTTCGATAGGAGGTAAACATGGTCCATAGATTCATCTCATCAAGTTGCTATCACCATAGTGGTCTCTTGACTTGGAGTTTACATAGCTCTAATTCTTTCTTTCTAACTTTTTATTTTATTTTTAATCATGAGGCACTTTTTGGGCACACTCGAAAATAATGAAGGCCAATAGAAGCACACATGCAAAATTTATGCGGAAGATCACAGAAATAATTAATTCTTCCATTTTTACCTTGCACCATCGTGAAAGGATATGTTTTTTTTTTCCAGGTTTATCCAGGACCCGGCAATGAATAAAAACCTTCACAGTGAATAAAGAAATGTTAGTTTGCTTATATGAATCACAGCAAACAAATCCCTCTAAAACAACATTCACAGTTCACTAAAAAAAAAAACAAACAAATGAAATGCACCATAAAAACACCTGTATGAATCTTTAAAAAAAAAAAAACCCAAAAAAAACTACACTTCTAAAATGCTGCTGTTCAAAACAACCACAGCCACCGGAAATCAACTTATAGCTATAATCCTCGCGCAGCACAACAGATAACCTGAACCATCAACTACAAAAAGTGATTACATTTTCTTTCCTTACAAATGGACGCCTGATGCGATTTTCGCTTAAAAAAAAAAAAAAAAATAAAAAACGACCAATCATAAAGTCTGCACATAATGTATGAACCCTCTCCTTCTCTAAAAAAAAAAACAATAAATAAATAAATAAATAAGATAAGAAGTAAAATATAAAAACATAGCATCTGTCAAAATTTTCATATACTCACAGACTTCCTAAACAGCTACCAGAGAAAATTGCAAAGGTCTGAATCTATGTAAGAAGTTAACAAGTTGACACTCATTTATTTTTTTAGCCTGGAAATATTTCCTGTAGAAGCACAGGGAAGTAAAACGAGGAGAATGCGATAAGAAAATTATGATGTGTCACAATTGTTACAGCGCTAGTCAATGACATTAACTTAATTGTTGAACTGAACTGTTCTAAGTAGTTTATATTAAAAAAAAAAAAAAATTAAGTACTGAAAAATAAAAAGTTACGGACCGTTTTTCGCTAAACTGACAGACTGGTTACACTTTTGAACCACTACCATCGATGTGCTTCGCGATGCGGAAGTAAATTGTATAGAGAGAAACATGACGGAAACTGGCTTCCGAAATCACTTCCGCGTCGGGTCTTTGCTGCAGGCTGTCTGGCCTGCGAAGATACACAGTCCCATTTAGCTAACAGCACACAAAATACGATATAAACCTTTAGAGAGAAAAAAAAAAACCAACCAATATCCAATTCTTGTGTTCCAGAAGTAATTCGGCTGCTTGATCGTTACCCATTAACCGAATGAAATGTTTGCGACTCACAGCGAAGAACGAATATATATATATATATATATATATATATATATATATATATATATATATTATAAGACGTAGAAGAAATTATAGCAAGAAGAGAATTAGAAAAAAAAGATGGAATCGGGGTAAGAAAGTCATTATACATTATATCATATCAAAAAAGAACAACAACAAAACAAAAAAATGAGAAAACATTTTGCTCCCTATTAAAAAAGTCATCGTAGCAAATAGGTTAAACTGTTAATTGCCAAAAGCGAGGAGAGAAACAAACAGCGCGACAGTTGTGTTCAGGCACGATGCAGCGACCAATTGGCGCATCGATCAGTGTATTCTCTTTCCAGGGCTAGACTGACTTAAGCATGAATTATGCTGGCTGGTTTTTGTTTTTTTTATTATTTTTTTGTTGTTTTTTTGAGCCGTGGGCCGGCTAGGAACAAAACAAAAAACCTGCAACAGTTCAACAGTATTTCTAGGCAGCGGTAAACAGACGTATTATAATTACATGTCAAGTGTATGGTTTCACAATACCAAAGAAAATATCGTTACGATTTTATTCTTGTTCCCTCTAACATTTACATTCGCTGGAGAGTGGGGGGAAGCGAGAGCGAGGGAGAGAGAGAGAGAGAGAGAGAGAGAGAGAGAGAGAGAGAGAGAGAGAGAGAGAGAGAGTGAGTGTGTGTGTGTGTGTGCGCGCTATACCATCGGTAGATGAATTTAAGACCTCATCTTTTCAAATCCATACAATTCAACAAAGGCTTTAATTTGGCATGCAAAAAGAACTAACATCCTGTTCTAAAAGAGTTAAGCCAAACAATAATACTCTTCATACCACATAAGTATAAGCGCATTCCAAGCTCACCATAACTAAAGGAAGAGCTTACCAGTCGCGATGACTGATACATGTGACTTTCTTTTCTTATTTTAATCTTTTACAAGGAGCTCGTTCTCATCACATAGTGTTAAAGAACGACAGAGGGGAATTTTACAGCCGAGGAAAACGACACGCTTATGGAAAAGGAAAAAAATTTCCTGACGTGACATAAGTTTAATGGAACGCAAATTGATGGCGAAAAACGAAACTAGAGACAGAAGGGGAAGAAAGAGCTTTCAAGTCCATTGTAAGCAATTTATAAAATTTAATAAACAGACGGGGGGGGGGGGGGGGGGGGGAGGAGGAGGAGGAGAGATAGAGAGAGAGAGAGAGAGAGAGAGACAGAGAGAGAGAGAGAGAGAGAGAGAGAGAGACAGAGACAGAGACAGAGCGAGGGAGAGAGAGAGTGAGAGCGAGGGAGAAAGAGAGCGAGGGGGAGAGAGAGAGAGAGAGTGAGAGCGAACGAGAAAGAGAGACAGAGAGCGAGGGAGAAAGAGAGAGAGAGTGAGAGCGAGGGAGAAAGAGAGACAGAGAGCGAGGGAGAGAGAGAGAGAGAGAGAGAGAGAGAGAGAGAGAGAGAGAGAGAGAGAGAGAGAGAGAGAGAGAGAGAGAGAGAGAGAGAGAGAGAGAGAGAGAGAGATTGATTGCAGTGCAACCAAACCGTAACTCAGTATGATCTAGACAACGCTCCCCCTGTTGACAAGGTTGCCTTGCCCTGACGACTCACAAAACCGGTCAATGACCGGAGGGGGAAATGTCGCAACGGAATCGGCCTAGACTAAAACAGGGCGAGCATCATACGGAGCATAAAGGACGACGATACACACGCACTTAAAAAAACAACAGCCATCCATATATATATATATATACATACATACATACATACATACATACATATATTAAATCAGCTTCGGGAATCCCTGTAATCCATATATTATAACGATGCACCGACAAGCTAGTGCAACAAGACGAGACGACTCGCATAACGAACACTTCACGAATAATTATTATTTCACTGCCGTGCAAACTTCGAGCTGCTTCTGTTGCACACTTGACGTGCACGAAAGGACGACACTTACAAAGAAAGGCCCAGCCCAGCCCAATATAATAACAACAATAAAAGAAAAACAGCTGGCCATTAACAATAAAACGGGATAGATCATCACAACTTTCAGTGCCCTCTTCCACTTTACCCTATAAAATGCCCCGAGAGCAAGTGGTTTCACTGTGTTAGTGTGTGTGTGTGTGTGTGTGTGTGATGGGGTAGGGGGATAAGAGAAGATACAATGAAACGCCTGCGTGAGCGGGAGTTGCCATTATGCCATGCGCGAGGCTTCGCACAAAACCATGCAATCAAGAGAAGCTGCGACATTTCGAAATCCCCTATCTGCAAGAACAAGAAAAAGAGCTTTTGTCTTTACAGTCTTGTGCGGTGCCTCTTAGTGTTATGTGGCTCAATAATCAAAAACTAGATCTAGCTCTAGTGTTATGCGATGATCCTGGTCAGAAAGGAAAGGCGTTCTAATAACATCAACCTTTCGTTGCCAACCGCAATAGCCGGGGCACAATGCCCTACATAAACAATTCAAGTGCGCAAGAACTACATTACGATCAACTGCTTCACATCAAGTAAAAAAATTCACGTTTTGATCCTCGATTTCCAAAACCTCTTCTTGCGATAGATGTTTAATTTATATCTTGCATGCCGACTTAATAACACCAGCTCAAAAATGCAAGTTAAAAATTACAGTTTTGATTTATCACCCACATTAATTAAAAAGGCAACTTCGATTTCTTCCTGCGTTATCTCCTCCAAAACCATTCAATGTGCAATGATGAGGTTTGCTGAATTATGGTCTATCACTATCAGTCTCCATTGTGGTCGATATAAACTGAAGAAAAATTGTGGATTCAGACTATACAATGCTTTTGAAAATTCATTGCATTTTGCTGCAAAAGACATGTCGCTGTAAGAGCCATTGTTGGGGAAGCACCAATCATGGGACTCCTCACTTATCTCGTGACTCAACATGTATGCCAAGGCCACTCACAGCTTCATGAGTAACAAACAACAGACGCGGTCAGGACCAGCAATGGGCATTGGTGGAGAGATGGAGCAATCAACTTTTGTTGTCTTTTCCTTCCCACCGATGACTTTTTCCACATCAAGTCGCGCACTACATAGTGTATTCAGTGGATCACATTGGAAATATATATTTATAGTCTTGGTGGAGAGATAAACCACAAGAGGACTACCTGAATAAAAAGGGACATAGATTTGGTTTACTTTTTTTGCTGATATTTTTAATCCATTTATAACAGAAAGAAAGTCCTTTGGCAAGACGAGACGATTTTAAATGTCTCAAGGTCCTATACACATTACATCTTTTGAACGAATGGCTATGACGAATATAAATTTGTAATTTTTGTAAAGCTTTATTTTCTTCGACGTAGATGTCTTCCCCAGCTGGCAAGAAAACGGGGAACCATACTCGTAGAGTATAATATATAGCCCAAGTCTTCCGATTTTACGACAGGCGGTAAAGAGACTTGGTGACTGTGGCTTCAGAACTCCATCTACCTCATTCTGACAGATGTCAACACATAGACTGTCACGCCACACGTCCAAGGGGAAGGGGAGAGAAAACAAGGCTAGGCTAGTATTGAACAATGATTGTACCAGCGACCATACTATGTACGAACAACTACTTCCGCCCCCTCGACCTGTGACAGGAGTGTGAAAAAAAAAATAATTTCCGGTATATCACCTCTCCCCCATGCCTCGCATTGCCGGTTTATACGATGCAAGAGGGAAGAGAGAGAAAGAGAAGAAAAAAAATTATATATATATAATTATATAATCTCAAAGTCTTTTCCAGCAAATCACACACGACAGGTCAAAGCTAAAAAAAAAAATTGGAACCCGACCACACAGATAACATCTCGCAAATCAAAACGCTTGCGAATCTAAAGGTGCGAGCCCCAGCTGTATCGAGTACGTTTCCCTGCTACCACTCGATATGAAATTCGATGTTTTCGGTCTTGCAGAACAAACACCTAAGGTGAGGATCCACCAGGAAAAAAGACCGATCCACGCTACACAAGCCGTGCAGTTGTCAAAGCCAGTACACCACATAACTATATCTAGGTATAACAGCTCAAATAACGATGCCAAGGCTGGGGTTAGCTTTGGGTTATTAACATGGTGACAACCAATGTTAATGAACTTTTAGAGCTGGATGATCTCGGTCACAAGTAAAATATCCAACAGTTTGAATGTCGTTTAACAATTGTTCTGGAGGTGGTGAAACAGTTGTCGCTGGCACTCGTCCTTACTTCAGTACAAGTATTAGAATTTATAAAAAAAAAAAGTAAACAAAGGCTTTCTGTGAATAACACAGAGAGAGAGAGAGAGAGAGAGAGAGAGAGAGAGAGAGAGAGAGAGAGAGAGAGAGAGAGAGAGAGAGAGAGAGAGAGAGACAGACAGACAGACAGACAGACAGACAGACAGACAACGCTTTTAAAATTCAATGATGAAAAATATTGCAGCTTAATGAAACTGGCCGGCTATTCTCTCTTCGACACCCTTTCCATACAAGAAGAGATAGCCAGAATATAAAAAAAATACAACCGAGCTAACTATACAATACACAAGAGGCAACAATGATACAGATAAAGGCTTGTACAGATGAAGTTAGACCCAGAAATCTAGAAATACAAGTGATGGACGGGGAACCAGAGAGAATATCAATTGCGTCTGTTAGAGAGAGAGAGAGAGAGAGAGAGAGAGAGAGAGAGAGAGAGAGAGAGAGAGAGAGAGAGATGGAGATCTGATGATATATCAAAAGAGGAACGTGAAACGTAAATATATGTGCCATGTTTACATCTCGCTCTGACCAACCAATTGCTGACAATCCTTAAACTACAACGTAGCGAAAATATACAGTCAATAAAACTGACACCGAGAGAGAAATGACGATCTCATGTTGCTCGCAATTTAAAAAAAAAACAAAAAAAACAATGCTCATAACCTAGACAAAAGTTGCTTTGACCCAATCAGCCTGCGACATTCCGACCAAGAGTAACAGACCATTCTTATTAGGCAACTTATATACTGATGTATTATACATGCAATCACTGTAGTTTGATAACTTCTACCAACACTGGGACGTAAACAAGCACTAGTTCGACCTTGACTGTGAGCGTCACTGTAGCGTACCACTAGCAAATAAACCAATCGCCGAGTAGGATTCCAATCAAAGTTATTTGAAAGCGATATCGCGACCTGACTAAAAATACCGCAGATTCAGAATCAAGCCTTTGTTTTTATTTCCTCACGCACTGATAAATTTATTGAACTCTAAAATTACAATACTAAGATTGCCGAAAACACCTAAAAGTGGTTTGTCGAGAGGAAAATTTGCAAAACAGGAAAGAAAAACAATCGAATACTGGAGTAAAAAAATTTCAACAAAAAACCCAAACCCATGGGACAAGATACAAGAAAAATGTATTCAATTCTACAAATATCTGTCAATGACATCTATCGAGGGAATTTTCAACATAAATTAATCTGTTTTAACATGAGAAAAGATGCTTTCTTCGAAACCCATGTCAATTATAAATCTTGACATTTAAACTTATTTATCAAACAAAACAGTCATATTATCATTAAATGAATTGTTAATGCCCCCCCCCCAAAAAAAAAAAAAAAAAAAACTAAAAAGCTTTACTTGTAAAATAATTGTCTCCGTTTGTATGTATAACTCTTAACTCGAAAATTTCTTAACTCCCAAGTTAGTAACTTGATTCCGAAAAAAATGATCAAAATGGTTCAACTTAAATTCAATGACCAAGAAAATTTGATACTATTTATATTTATTTAAAACTCCTCATAAGTGAAATTTTGTTTAGTACAAATATTTTTGCAAACAAGATCAAAAGAAAAGCAGAATGCTCACAGTGTGCAATAAAAATGGTCTCGATCTAGTCCTCCTATCATTTATTTTTTAATTCGCTGGGTTAAAATCTTATAATTTTAGACTACTCAATAATATCCTATGTTCTCTTCTAAAAAAAATTTCGTATAAATCCATTCATTTAGAAGTGCTACCCAGACAAAAAAATCCCCTGCAGCTGGACCAACCAACGTTTCGAGAACATAATTAACCACCATCTTTGTTCACACCGATCAAACAAATTGCTGATGCAAAATTTTATGATAGGTAAATTTAACGTGTCACTAATGGATCTTCATTTCAAATTTATCGCCTTGTATATTACATCTAAATCTAGATGCGTGAGCCTTGCCTTCCAAGGACTTGTCTGTCTATTCACAGCTCTAAAATGGAATATAGGAGAAAGTCTTCAGTGATAACATAATTTCAGTCTTCTCTGCTTACCTTTAAAAACATCAAATAAGTTAACAGTACCCCTTTCTGGCAAAAAAAAGGGGAAAAAAAACCCTTCACATACATGAAAGTGTGCTCATTTCATCATTCCCAATCGAATTTTTCTTCATACGCCTACTTTCTTATTATAAACTAGGTGAAGAGTATGATCAATATCTAGTTGGTCTTCACTTTCGCAATGTAATAGTAATGGATTCTCCTATTCACAAAAAAAAAGATAAAAACGAAGGAGTTCAACTTCTCCTTGAATCACACTTAACTCAACGCCCTCTTCGAATTTCAAGAAGTTTACGTTAAAAACCAGCATTTAGAATCAGCAGTGACATGAAAATATTTCTAAGAATCGTTTTCCACCCCTCTGCCATAGATATACCTGGAGCCTACTTATTCTGGTGATAATTCATTTGGCCCTCTTCTAATTGGACGATATTGAGCATAGATTTTATACAAAAAAGTGACACAGAAGCCAAATCATAAACAAAAATCTTATTTGTGGAATCCAGGCCACTTATAATCTAAATTGACGCTGAACAAATATGAAAAACGCGATGTCCAGATAACTGTGCAATTGATAGAACTAGAAGAAATAGCCTGGTAAAAACTAAATCTAGATCCATAATTATGTTGTAATCCAGAATTTTTCATCTGCAACACTGCCGCCGATAAGATCACAGGTCTTTATGAAGATATGTTCCTAAGGTGAGTTTATAGTTTGCTGCTCACCTGAGAGGCAGCCAAGTTACAATATCAGGTATGAAACATGTCTAATCAAACCCTTCTGATTCCTGAATTAGATAATCTAAATAGAGATAGAGATATCAGTTGCACTATCCTATAACGTAGATTTAGATGTCAACACTTCTGTGAAAGTAAGCCATATTTAGATGCCAAAACAATGAAGAACAATATGATCGAATAGAAAAAATTATCAGCTAGCTGGATCTTGACCTTTTTAAAATAACAAAACCGACACTGGAATTGCAGCTGTTAATTAGCAAACGTATATAATAATATCAAGTACAGAGCATCGATATTCCATATCTACACCCAACTATTATTGGCGCTACCTACAAGCACGTTGTGGAAAATTAACTAGAGACTACCTCTAGGTTTCAGCTAGAAACTAGAACCACAGGTTTCAGCTAGAAACTAGAACCAAACTAATTCAGTCGTTTCACGGGAAAGTAGAAATGTATCATACCATACAGATAAGTGAAGCTGCATTTGATATAATCTAGACCGCAATCCCGTTATCTTATCTTACGCAGCGCATCCTACAAAATTGCACTCACAACCCAATACCCGTGTGTGAAACCGCCAGTATCCACGTTATTATTATAAGGAGTTATAATCGAAGCTTAAATCAAGTTCTGAAGCCACGTTTATTGCAAAACGGGTGCTACTCTCAAATAAAACAAACAAGGCCTTAAGTGTTAAAGTTACAAATCGCATCAGGCTTGAATTAACACTTCACACAAACGATAGATGCACACCTTAAATTGATGTTGAGTTTAACAAACATGATCTAGATCAGTCTAATGTGGGATTACTACTATTCGATGTTTGACATAATTATAAATAGTCAATATCTTTTTCGAATTGTAATCCGAATGTGATCCAGTCAAGAACATAATATAAGTGTGATTCCTATTCCTGTTTGGGAAAACCCAAGACGAAAAAAAAGTAAATGCTAGCGAATCAAAAGGTGAGACTGTCACAGCTATTGCATTACAATGTTTGAACTGCGGTGTATGCAATGAACTATCTGGGCTTCCTCGCCGCATGATCAAAATGTGGCGTGAAGAGTTGATAGTCAGCACACAGGTTTCGAGCAAACTACTTGAAACTAGGTTAGATTGGGACATGGGTGGGTAATAAGCTTACACATAGCTAGGTCTATCTAGACCTGTTTTAGGCAAAATATTGCGCATGACACACAGCCTGAATCCCATCGAAGTCCACGGGAGGGGACGGGGAGGGCTGTGTCACACAGTCGAGAAGCTGAACTCGATGTCCGCCGGGCTGCCACATTGCAAGGATCAGTCTCGCCAGCAGGCTCGCACCGCTCGGAAAGGAAGAAGGGAGAGGAAGTTTATTCCCCGACAGAGGAAGTACTTCGAGGTCATCCATATTTCAGGTCAATACACCAGTTTCTGAGGACAGGCGCGCGGCAGGCTGGGGCAGCAGACACAGACAGCTCAGGAGGGAAAAGAGGGGAGGGGAAGGTCTCGAGTCTCGACGAAGTCTGACTGGATTTAGCTTGGCGAGGGAGAGACTCAGAGAGCAGATACAGTGGGTGAATTTTCATGGCTGGGTAGGAGATAAAATGCGATCCTGACGGCAAGGTAAGAAGCTCAAGGACAACCTAATCTTTAGAGAAAAATTGCCGATAATAACTGGGACTGTGAAGAAAGATGAAGGGAGAGGTGAGGGGTTGACGTGTGTAGCTTAAAAGCAAGCGAAATACACAACTAATAAAAAATGTAAAATATATCAGCGACTCTTTGCCATATCAAACTGCTCCCAAACTGCGCGAAAAATTTCAGTCGCCCCCCCCCCCCGAAGCACATGAAAAATATCGATAGTACGATTCTGGTGGTGAAGCGAGACCGGGAGACAACATGAAGAGCCCAGCATAATAAATGTTAAATTGATAAATCGTTGCCCTTTATGTTCTCAGCTTGTTAAATACTATAAAATTTTTCCTCTTACTGAAATTATTTTAGATTACAATTGGAGTTGAGAGGCTGTGTGTTTCCCTACACAGGGGGCAGAAGTTTTGTCTCGATTGGCACCGCCTCAGCCTGGCGACACGCACAACAGCGTGCAAGTATGTACACGCACGTGTATCAGGGATTTTATTGCATTACATTTACAGTTCCTCTTTCCTCAACTGACCGAAAGGGGGAAATGTTTTATCACCAGCGAGAAAGAACCAAGACACTAGACCATGGTCTGCATGACTTGAAAACCCACATCGATCTTAAAAAAAAAAAAGAACAAAAAAAAACAACTGATGCACACACAATGGTGCTTTACAGCGGCTAACTCGAATAGAATGAGTAACAGAAAATATACCTGTTTCCACAATAATTCGAAGACCTGAAAATTCATATATATATATATACTAACAAAATAGTCAATATCCGACAATCCCCCCCCACACACACACACAAGAAATGCACACAAAGGTGCCTCATAAAAACGCAACGGTCTATTTCCGCCTCTAAACGTGTGAATGTTCTGCAGCCGTCAACGAATTTGTAAATGTTTTGCTGAGACTTGAGACCTAGGTCATTGCCCTTATTGTCACAAAAAAGCAAAGGTTGAGATGCGATACTGAGCACACGAAAATGCAAAATTTTATAAACTATTCATAATTATGATTTATCTCCAGTTATAACACATCAAGAGGCCCTATAGTACAAGCTATGTTTTTGGCTTGTTGGTTATTTTACAGAAAGAACACCCCCGCCCTCGCAAATACATATGCTTTTTAATGCGCAGATCCTTTCCTCTACAGTTGTTATGATCACTGTTTTCTTAAAACAAATCCTTACACAAAGGCATGTATTGGAGAATCCCCATAAAGAGTGTAATGAGGAAAAGGGGGAAATAGGAAATATAATTTTGACAAGCTTTGAACGTTGAAGCGTTTGCTTCAAGCCGAATGAGATTTCGTTAACTGAGGTCTGCCCGCAGCAGGTTCATGCACGAGTCTCAATTGGGCAAAGACGTGTGATGTCAGTGATGTTACAAACAAAAATAAATTTAAAAGAAGCTTAATCTAATCAACCTGCCGACGAGCATACAGCTCAGCATGGCACGGCCATTGCTACAAGCATACTTGAGCAGCCCACTGCCGCAGAGCGCAGTCTCTGCACCTTTTTCTCCATCCACGGAGCGCAGGATAACTGAAAAGAAACTAAAAGAAAACAACGAGAGTTCACCAACTCCCAACAAAGCAGAAAGCGTACTACTATGCTTGTCCACCTCTAGCTCTTCTCCCGGGTGGGCTGTACTGCTAATCTGTCACGTCTAGTTCTCCATGTTAAATGGACAAGAAATGCTTGCATCTCATCGTCGCTAACATCAGTCTCTAGCGCACACAAGTCGTCGAAGTCAAACTGTCTGTCCATACGTGCTTCGAATCCTAGTTTCTTACCATCATCAAAAAAAAAAAAAAAAAAAAAAACTTTCACGCTAACCCTTCCGTTTTTCGGAACTCTTCATACACCACATAATTATATAATTTCCAAATTTATATGATATATCCGAGAAGGGTCTCTTTACAGTTAGATTAAAAAAAGGGTAAATATTAAGACAAATTCCCGAGTTCGTCCTTCAGGTTTAATTTAAGCTCCGAAGGTGAGAAAGGGCAGATAATGACACCCTTGCTTAAATGCGCCGCTGATTGTGAAGAGGTCCTATACATTTAAAAATAGAGAAAAGGTAGCCCGCTGGTGGGTGGGTCACGTTGTGTAATCAAACTCGCAAACACGTGAATCTCCGTCGCTGCCCGGACACGCTAGACTGGCCCGAGGGTATACCGCCTCACGCAACTTGCGACAGAAAGGAAAAAAAAATTCTTAGCTGTGCTGTTGTACTAAAAGCGTGATCACGTGATTTTATTCAGGTTTAACAACGATTAATAAGCTTGCTGTTCTAACAGTACCGGCAAGCCAGCTTTTCAAGATAATATATTTATTATAAACATGGGTGACATGACAATAGATATGATAAGTGTGACATTACTTATCTATGAACTGTTTATAGTTCACGCAAATTCTCATTATCTTTTTGTTTTATTCATAGCGACAGGCTACGGAAGTTCTAATGTTTAAATATGAGTTCCGGTTTTGCATGAATTTCGACTACTAAAAAGAAAATCAGTGGTTTGTAAAATACGCCCATGAAGCTTTTCTTAGATGCATCCAAAGTTCAAGATATAAATTTATTAAACACTAATGACTAAGAAATATGAAGAGAGGCGTCAGATAATGAATATTCTCCTCCACAAAGATGTTTCAATCCTTTTTTTATCATTATAGATAAATGTGCCCCTGAATCTCAATAGACATGTAACTAATAGTGTACAACCTAAACTACACGAATCTTGACCGCAGAGGACATCTTCGGGAAGTTCTATCAGTTCACGCACGTCTACTACTGTACCGTTTAAAACACAAGGACTGAACGTGCTTGACAAGCTAAAAAATACAGTGAATTGAGGATGACGAGGGGCCCACTCCCAGTCAGAATGTTCCCTGTAAAAACGGTAGGCCAGGGATGGGAAGTGGTAAAAATAGTACAGCAAATAAGGAACACAAACAGCCACAAAAAGAAGATCGTCATTGATAGATACAGGAAAGGTTAGAAAGATATGATTAAGGAGGGGTAGAAGTAGAGAGAGACAGAAAGGGAGAGAGGGAGGAGATAGATATATAGATAGATAGATAGAGAGATAGAGAGAGAGAGAGAGAGAGAGAGAGAGAGAGAGAGAGAGAGAGAGAGAGAGAGAGAGAGAGAGAGAGAGAGAGAGAGAGAGAGCCTATAAGGAAGAGACAATTTTGAAAACATATATCATTTTTGACAAATCTCATGTCTCCGCCAGCCTGCAACTTGCCTTTCTTTCCTTTACCTGTCAAACCACACTCGTAGGTAGAATAAGTGATGATGGTACTTGAATCGTTGCCAGAGAGTCTATTAACCAAACACCCATAAAAATGATTTAGGAAAAACATACAATAATTATCGCAGTTAGCAGTACTGGGTTAAAAAAAAAAGAACAACAAAACACAAGCTCCAGCAGTAAAGATCAAGGAATGAAAATACTGGGGGGAGCAGAAAGTAGAAGGGAAAAAAATTTCAAACGGGAACACTATAATAATTAACACTGTGAGCTGACTAAAATTAATTAATATTCTTTTTCTTTTTCCAAAAATCAAAATATCCTTTGATTAAGAGAAGAAAGAGTCATGAAAATAACAATAATATTATTTTACTTGTTCAAGATTTCCCAGGTTAATTAAAAAAAAGAAAAGAAAAAAAAAAAAAGAAGAGCGAGGGCTAACTGCGAAAATCTTCGTTACCCCACAGATGTGGATCAGTGCTGCTCCTTGAGCCTAATATTCATCAGGGGCAATAACCACGGAAACAAACCGTATACTAGAAACCCATAGATTTTGTTATTCTCTCCCGGTTTACACGAGACCCAGGTTTGTTGTCCATGACACTGTGACTTTTAAATGGGTTTTCTTGAGACAATATTTTATCTGTCACCATCTTACCACAATTAAATGTAAAAAAAAAAAATTGTTCAAAGGGATTTTAAATTGGTTGTGCTTACTAGGACTTCTTAAACTTTGTTTGTTCATTTAGTTTTTAAATTTGCAGAAATTATTGTAAGTGTATTGCAAACTTCAAGAGTATATTTTGCCTTTCCACTCACTATGACCAAAATATTTGTTCTCATTGTATGCACTTTAACAATTTTATTAATAGTTTCTCAATGAACACAATACTTTAAAAAAGCCTTTACAAATTGGTCACGATCTCCAAAGGAAGAGCATAATACAAGAGCTGTTTAGTTTTGTTAAAATTTAGAAATAAACAAAGCTCAGATTGATCAAATAAAAATGTAAAAATTGGTGAATGATTCTTACCCAAGGTCAACCCTGTTAGCAAAACCTTTACATTCATAAAATTGGATATAGAATTAAGCTTATGTGATCACACTCTACTTAGAAAATGATCAAATTCAAAACTGTAGATTTTTCAATCACATCTGAAATATATCTTTTCACAACAACGATACAGTTGTTTAACAACTCAACAGACAAAATTTGCATAAAATTTCATGATCCATAGCTTTGTGGATTTATATTGGATATTTTAGGAGTATGGAAAAAAAAAAGAATTGATTTATTTTTAGATTTTGACATTTCCTTCCCAACCTGAATCACTAAGATTGGTTCTGAGATAAATAAAAAAGCCATGTAGTCACTTCACCCAAAAAAGGGGAATATTTCAGCTTTAGCTAAAAAGATGGCAAAAAGGATGTAGAATTGTCACACCCCTTACATAAAAGAAAAACAAACAAAAAAAATTAAACAAAAACAGTCTTCACTCCCCATGCACTGTGTAATCTGTATTCAACTCATACACTTAGCTTTATTTCCAATCATTCATTGCCTGCATCTGAGTTCTTCAAATACATTTTGTGAATAGATTTCAGTACAACAGTGCAGTATATATGCCCTGGACAGACAATACCAAGAAAACATAACCACACCCATTAACCATTACAATCCAAGTTTCATTGTTCAATCTGATTAAATTTAAAATAATAAAAAAACCATTGGTTTAAGATCCTCACAAAAGGTTTTAATGATAAGTGACTAAGAGTGGTTCAACTTTTTCAAGCAGATATCATTATCTGCTCTTTTCCGTAATTTCTCTCTCTTTGAACAAAAAAATCTAGCCAAACGAGGAAAGATAAGTTAACATAGGCACCGTTCATAGTTTGGTTTAGAAAAAAAACAACATTTTCTCAACTTCTGTGAGTTTTTTTGTTCATATTTGAAGTTAGACTTTTTTTGTTCTGCATCACAAATGACATTTACAATGGTAAAATCTTATAGCTGGTGTTTTTAAACATCTGTTAAAATGGTTTAGATTTGTAGATACATGTATTGTTTTTTTTAATCTAACAGCAAGTGGCATGATCATATTTTATCTCATTATAACTTCATAAAAATTTAAAAAAAAAAGGACTGAAACAACTAGCATTATAACAACATTCTTTGTGATATATAAAATGAAAGGATCAAATAATCTTTCTTGGCTTACTTGACAAGTTGCTGCTCACCCCACTTGCCCCTCCCACATATACACACATACTCTTATCAATCAAAAACATTACAATACAATGTGCGATTTAGTGTGGCAAGCTGCTCTTGTATATCTGCCAATTTGACAAGCCTTTTCTGTTTTGAAATGACATTCAACATTTAAAGATTTAAAACGATCTGTAACAGGTTAATTGCCAAAAGCCAACCCTTTACTCAACATGTAGGCCTATTATAGTTGTAAATATTTTTTATATCTGCAATAATAATTAAGGCTTTATGAATTATCACAAAGCTTTTCGGTAGATAAAGGCAACTAACATTGGGATATCAAAACGATAATGAGAAAGACATAGTGATAGTGATGAGCCTTCATACTCTTTTTATTGTTATTACTTTTATTAAGATCCAAGATCATTTCTGCTAAAGACTACTGGAGAGATTCTTATGACATGTTCGAATATGGTCAACCAACAGGATCTAGAAGAACCCTTGATCTAGATCTAGAATCTAGGCCTTTGCTATTCATATAGCCTGAATTAAATCTAGGTTTCAAAATTTTATAAGACCCTAAAATTATATTTCTAGTTCTAGGTCTGGATGGTTCGTTCGCAGTCTAGATCTAGATCTAGAATCTAGTAATATATACAATCTAACGAAACTAGCCCTGTAGATTCTAGATCTACATCTAAACTGGATTTTAGACTAAAACTTTGAAAGTTGGATCTAGATCTAGATTTCTAGAACTGAGAGTAAACAAATAGATCTAGTATCGCTATGTTAGACTTGACTGTAAAAAGGACAGGCAAAGTATATTAAGTCGGACAACATGAAGAAAAAGAAAAAGAGACAGATCTAACGAAAATTGAAATGAGGGATAACACAAGGCCGTCAAAAACACAACGGACAAACAGAACAGGAAATGAGTGCAATCCACTCTTTGTTAGGCACTTCCTGGTTTGTCTTGGATCAATGACAATGAAGTCGAAAGCAAATATTAGAACATTTAGTATAATAGATAGAATTAACTATGTTATCTCTACTCATTTTGAGTCATAACTACAAGAAACGATTCTTACCGGCCTGGATCAGCAAGTCTAGGTTCAACTGTTGACAATTCGGTCGTTTAGGGAAACTTTCAATCGCTGCCATGTTTCACAAATCTACCTATGATATTGTTATTTCCGAAATCATTCCGCCACGTAAAGGTGACGAAACCGGAAACAAGTTACAATACAATATAGTTCAACAGTTATTCCTGTGTGTGTACAAGTATGTTAATATGTGAAATAAAAATGACTTATTAATCTCTTTTTACACTATAGAAAATATAGCATACAAACGTTATTAAGCTTTGATTTTTGCCAGACTAAACTAGGTCACCGGCTGGCTCCGCGGAATTTTTCGGTTCACCTGTGCACAAGGGCTACAAGTTTGATCGTGACCTCTACCCTCTTGTATCAACACGTGTGTTGTGGCAAACAAACTGGCAAGCATGGCGAAAACCAAAATAAAGACGACGTACAGCTGACTGGTGCCAAACGTTATCCGGGGCGGGTGGATTGTTATCTATTGCAGTTTTGTAACCCCAAGTTCCTTGTATTATGAGCATAGCTATGGCTGGTACTTTTACCATTCCAGAAATAGAAATTGATCGTGATAAGTTAACTTAGTTGTAACGTCGTTAAAAATATGCAAAGGATACAAAGCATAGTCTAAACGAAACTATGATTTTACGTTTTGGTTTCTCAACAGACCAAAATTAATTATTTATATCTCATATCTGATGACACGTGTAATTCAACTATATCTAATCAGGGTGACACATAAAACTCGTATAATTATTCAGATACCCTACCATTTCAACATTCTTTAACTCAGTGAACTATAAAAATGCAATTAATAATTATTGTTTTCTTCCATGGGTGCGAGAAAGTAACTGCAACGGAGCTGACAAAAAAACGCGGTTGACAGACAGGGAAACAATATGAAAATGTCTGGAATGGGGAGAACAGAAAACATTTTAATGGCACAAAATCGATGTAAAAGTCTAATTTTATCACCCCACGGTCATGCATGAATCCAACCTTCCCAATCCACCCCCTAATAAACAAATAAACAAGAGCGTATGGAAAGAGAAAATTCGCAAGAACCCTAGAAAGGTTAGTGAATCGAGCGAGGCAAGAAAGGATGCGTTGGGTTAAAAAACAAAAACAAAACAAAATTGTCTATCGTTTTTATGGACTGATAACTTGCATATACGAAAAACAGACACGGGCAGGACTCAGAATAAATACAGAGAGCAAAGTTTTACGAAAGACCCATCATAGACATTGCTCTTCATATATCACAAAGAAAAAGAATAAATTAAAGAGACAACTTCGAGTAGCTTTATTTCTCTTTGTGTTTCCTGCGAAATCTCGAACGAGACGGCAAACAAACGATGGAAAGCATGGTCTAAACCAATCACATGAACAATCCCAATTTGACATAGAGAAAAAAATTATTAGCGGACTACAAACAGAAAACCCAGAAAGTAACACACATCTCATATAAGCTCATGAGGACAAAAGAATATGTAAAGAAAAGAACCTTTCACGTGATACGTTACATAAACATTATAATATGTTGATAAAAGGATACAAAACAAAATTAAAAAAAAAAAAACTAATCAGAGCTTCCCGATAAAAATCCCACTGAACCATTCCCATGCCTCTTCTTACAACATCAAAGCAAAAAAAAAAAAAAAAACAACAACAACAACAAAAAAACAAAACAAAAAAAAACCGATGAGAATTATACATAAATACATGTATGCATACCACAACAAAAACTACTACTACTACTACTACTACTACTACTACTACTACTACTACTACTACTACTACTACTATCCCACCAAGACTACAACCACCTCACCACTACTACCGGTAGTGCTACTAGTAGTACTATTACTACTACTACTACTACTACTACTACTACTACTACTACTACTACTACTACTACTACTACTACTACTACTACTACTACTACTACTTCTAATACTACTACTGCTGCTGCTGCTGCTGCTGCTATGTCTATTACAACTATTACTACTACCATAGGAAATAATAGCGTGGTATTGTCAGATCAAATTGATAGAAAGTTTGTCAATAGATAAAGCATGGAGGATTATTCAAAATATCTTTACCTTCATCGTCCTCCATATCGTCACTGCTACTGCTTCCACTACTGCCGCCACTGTCATCATCGTCGCTGCTACCCGAGGATGAGTCAGAATCGTCATCACTGTCCTCTTCATCATCGTCTTCAACTTCACTATTTTGCACAAGATCATTGTCACACCCTTCCATATCATTTGTATTATTATTACCATCCACATTACTCAAATCCATGTTTGAATCGAACACAAAACTTTGAATCAAGTCTGACTCCACGCCAACATCGTCCTCATCGTCACCACTCTCTAGTAAACTTTTTCTTCGTGTGAAAAAATCCACTTCCGTGAAATTATGAAAGCCTGAATCATCGCTTTCGGCACCAGAGGCATCAGCGAAAAGTTTTGTATCAACAAGAGGCGAGATATCGGGAAGTCCCGACGAGGAATATGTCCTGAAAAAGCTGGAAAATGCCACTGGCGATTTTTCGTGTATGGACGAGCAATTATTGCTGCTGCCTCTGTTGTTGTTAAGCTCTACGAGAGAGTCGGCGTCGAGCTCGTGAAGTCTCTCCGTAAGAAGATCTACGAAGTCTCTGGGTTGATGAAGGACTATCACTGCTGGATTGGTAGTCTCCTGAAGTTGATGTTGTTGTTGTTGTTGTGTTTGAATTTGATCATCGATGTTGCAAGGGGCATCAAGGAGGAAATTAGAAGGGAAGAGAAAAAATAAAAACCAGTATCAGTAATTTATCCACATTTTGAAGTAAAAAAGAAAACAGTACAAAATAACCCCTCCCCCCCCCGAAAAAAAAAGATAAATAAAATAAATAAAAACAAACAAAAAACACCACCAAAAAACCTAATAAAGAACGCAACTTGCATGAGAATAACATACAAAGGGAAATCAATGCTGAAACGATTATGCTAACCAAGAAGGGCAACCGTGGACTTGTCCAAAAATATTTTTCTCCTTAATGTGCAGTTACTGCCCTTGCATTACTTGATCTTTGCAACACAATTAAATACATAACAATTAACACTTGAAAAAAGCGATGTGCACTCTATCATGATTCAAATTAATTATTGATGACACTTAATAATATGCTGCAAAGTTCGAGAAATATAGGAATTTAAGATCTCTTATTTTAGGTTCAGAAGATGTGAAACTAACTCGACATTTTTTTCTTTATTCATAAATCAATCATACTAGTGACATTTCTTGCCATTAAAAATATAAAATTAAATAAGAGCTTGCCGAAGAATGTACAAGTTCATACAAATTAGACAAAAAACTAATTGGTACTTACGTTAAGCCATGTTCTGTGAATGTCACAGGTCTGCGTTAGGAACGGGTCTGCTTTGATGTGCGGTTCGATCGACTCGCTGCTTAACTCCTCTAACTCCTCCATCTTGCCGGTACTGTTTTTGTTGTTGTAGTAGTTGCTGCTGTTGACGATCAGGTTGCCGTTATGCACGGCGAAGAATTCACAAATTTGCCAGATTTGGCTGGACTTATTTCTGATGGAAAAAATTAAAATGGACAAAAGTATTAAATACTTGCTGGAAAAATAAATAGATCTATAGATAACCGCAAACATAGACAGATATACACCTCATACTAACGTTGAAAAAAAAAGAAGAGAAAAGAAAAGAAAAAGTAAGAGATATAAAAAGAAAAACAGAAGAGAACAGACAAAAAGAGTAAGGAAGAAACAGACAAATATATAAGTTGTTTTTTTTATTCCAAATAAGAGCAATGGGTAAATGAGCTTTACCTTAAGATAAAGAGAGAGAGAGAGAGAGAGAGAGAGAGAGAGAGAGAGAGAGAGAGAGAGAGAGAGAGAGAGAGAGAGAGAGAGATAGGTAGATAAGATAGATAGATAGAGACAGAGAAACACACAACCGCTTTCAAACCTTCAGCAATGACCATAGGAAAAAAACGGCACCAACAGAAATTACCTCATTGACACTGAGTCATTCTATAAGAGAATGTACTACTAAATTGAAAAATTTTAAAGATGGAAAGTTTTTATCTAAAGATTGAAAAACAAAAATCAAACGGGTAGAAGTGCGCGTCATTTAGATAGAGACCAAACATTCCGAAAAAATATTATATATGTATTTTATGGTGTTTTCTTAAATAGGTCACAACGAAAGTAGATTATAAAACAATTGGGGGTTAAATTGCTTTAGCGTGAAAAAGGGAGGGGAGAGAGTACAGAGAAAGTGAGAGGGAGATAGGTAATACAGAGAGAGTGGAGAGAGGGGAAAGACTTTTGTGCGTGAAGCCTTTGATGTTTTGAAACGGTGTGCTGGCTGTAACTTTGACTCTTTTTGTAAATAACTTAAAAAAAAATATTAGTCATAATTTATCTTCCCTGTCATCGCCTCATTTATCCCCTTTCTCCTTTGCTCTCTTCCTCCAGCCCATACGCTAAAACCTTCCGATGAGGGTTTGAAACCCACTAGGTCTTTTTGTCTATAGCTAGCACCATCTTATCACGGAGGTTAGTATCGGGCAAAAAAAAAAAAAAAATAGAAAAAAAGAAGAAGACATAAGGTGGGAAATTACTGTGAGGTCAATAAGCTACGCCAAACCAAAGAAAATAAATGTGCATAATCAATCTTAGCAGTTGTCGTTATTGGTTCTTTCTACATGATTCATTAAAGTGACAGTTTCTACAAAAACAAACAAACGAAAAAAAAAAAAAAGCAAACTTTACGGCAAAAACAACATCACCATGGCATAGTGATAATTTAAGTTATACAGTGGTGACCTCAAGTTGTTTACCACTGACTTTTCCTTCATCATGATTAAGAAGCCCCACGGTGCAAACATATTTCTCATGTGAAGAACGCTTATGGTATACCAACATCTCCTAAGCCAGTTTATTTACGATCATCGCGCAGTGAACTGCTGGGCCATGAAAACAGAAGCATCCCTCTTTGTCGCCGAGGATTAGCTCAGCTAGTCCAGGTCATTGATCCGTGTAGCCTATATTACTTTTTCTTTTTTCAAAACTCATAAAGAAAAGAGTATAACAGGTTTTACACCGTCACGGTTGCGTGCGTACAAGGAATCATTTATAAACTTAGGGGACGATAAATATTCGATAACATTCACGAAAAATAAGGCGTCTACGCACTTGTATAATGCTGATTTTCTTATCACTGAAAAATACCAAAACAGCATTTTTTGTGCAATGACTGCGTATGATATTAATAGGGGACTAAGGCGGCGCAAAACTACTTAAATTACTTAATTATCACTAGTGCCCGCACTTTATAAAGCCTTACAGAATCATAGTTGAGATGACATCAAAGCACTTAGAGCGTCCTAGAGAAATTTCTTGCTCGACCTCTCAAGCTTACACTCTACCTTGCTTGCTTGAACAATTTGTTATAAGTGAAGGCATACATTATATTATATTAAAAAAAATGTGGGAACCAAGCTGATTCTTTGCATCTGAAAACAAAAATGTCTGCTAATTTTTTTCCACACAATGGGCAAGATGGCGAAAATGAGAGACAGAGAGAAAGAAGATGGAAAAAAGGAGGCCAAATGAGGTAAATGAAAAGAGCAATAGAGCTTGAGAGAGAGAGAGAGAGAGAGAGAGAGAGAATGGAGAGAAGGACAGAAGACAAGAAGGAAAGAAGATAGGTAAATAAAGAGAGAGGGTACTGATGGTATAACACGGTAAAACACGGTAAAACAGGGTTTGACTGAAAGTAAAAAAAAAAGAAAAAGTTGAAGAGTGAATGGAGAAAAATGCAGAGAGAGAGAGAGAGAGAGAGAGAGAGAGAGAGAGAGAGAGAGAGAGAGAGAGAGAGAGAGAGAGAGAGAGAGAGAGAGAGAGAGAGAGCAAGCAACGGAGAATAAGCTTGAAAGAGATAGAACTGGATTTACAGAGGTAGGAAGAGAGGTAGACAAAGAAAACGAGAGAGAGAAATAAGCAATACAGACAGACTTGCACAAACAAGGAGAGGGGGAAAATAAGGGCGCCACAAGCAATACATTAAAAACTGCTGAAAAAGTTTTAGAAGAAAAAAATACGTTATAAATCAAAAATAAAAAAAGGTCATTCCCACAAAAATGAGACGTAACTTCTTTTTATTGGCGTCACTTCAGTCAGCCGCTCCTGACCTCTCCAAGCCTCCACACACACAGGGCCCTCCGCGCTCAGCAGCGCTGACATCAGCCTAATCATTAACAGTCGATATTGTACGCTTTATCATTCCCATTCAGTTTGAATATTTAATCTCTCTCTCTCTCTCTCTCTCTCTCTCTCTCTCTCTCTCTCTCTCTCTCTCTCTCTCTCTCTCTCTCTCTCTCTCTCTCTCTCTCTCTAATTCTATCTATCTATCTTCATCACTCTCTCTCTCTCTCTCTCTCTCTCTCTCTCTCTCTCTCTCTCTCTCTCTCTCCTTTTTCCTTCAATCTCATCCTCCCTTTCAATGCTCCCTCTTTTTTCCTCTCTTTCTCTCTCATCTTCTACCTCTTTTTTTTTTTTTTTAACACCCCACTCTCTCCCTCTTTCTTATTCTAAGACCCCACCCCTATTCTCTCTCCGCTTCCACCTTCTTTCTCATTTGCTCGCCAACTCGCTCGCTTACCATCTTCCTTATCTCAGCGCCGATGTCTGCAACTTTCCTTCCCCTCCAACCTCTCCCCATCGATGCCAATCAATGAGATAAAAAAGAACAAATACATCGATCTAAAACGCAAGGCCAGTCCTTGGTGGGACGGAGGAACTGCTACATAAATGACCCACTTAGATAGGAATGTAGGGAACGGAAAAACCCATTACAAGATGTAGAAACTGGAAGCAATCAAAAGTGATTGGGAAAAATGAATCTTTGGGCCATTCCCTTGGCATGC
Source organism: Elysia crispata (assembly GCA_033675545.1). NCBI lineage: Eukaryota > Metazoa > Mollusca > Gastropoda > Plakobranchidae > Elysia > Elysia crispata. Next base: position 106,733 of record JAWDGP010003043.1, on the reverse strand, counting down.
AAAGTATGCCTATTGCGTAATTTCGAGGGAAACAGTAGGCCTCCACAGTGGGATCGTAATGATTATCAAACAGTATATAAATTCTCGTACAGATAGTAAATAAAGGTCGGAGTCTAAATAGAACCGATTCACTGAAACAACACAAAAAACAATGCTGATCTATTCATGGTCGAACGCTAATTGATTCAGGAGAGGAGGACAATCTTGAATGAGTCTTGCTATGAAGAACGTAGATTAAAAATTACGTAGCGACTTCATTTTGAGGAAAAAAAACTTTTGAAACGTGTTTTCTATTCGACTTTAACATGGGAGTGATGCAAGGGTAAAGGGCAGAACATTTTTCAATAATACCTTAAGCATGCAATCGCTTATGATTAAAAAAAAAATAATTTAAAAAAAAAATTGCTGATTTGCTGAGGAAAAGAAATTGATGGTTGAATAGTCTTTTGAACCTTCTTTCTTTTTTCAAGAATACTTAAAATGATTTAAAAACTGTGAGATATGTCTCTTTTGACCAAAGTAAAAAAAAAAAAAAAGTATTGAAAGATGCATAGGGTAGAAATAAAGAGATAAAGAGTCAAATAGATCATCAAATTGGTCGATGTACATGTACATAGATAGATAGAGTGAGAGGAAAAAAGAGCATATGTGAGAGAGAGAGAGAGAGAGAGAGAGAGAGAGAGAGAGAGAGAGAGAGAGAGAGAGAGAGAGAGAGAGAGAGAGAGAGAGAGAGAGAGAGAGAGAGAGAGAGAACACAGAGGAATGTCTTCACAATATTCCTTTGACCGGCAAAGATTCAAAAGTTTTGAGCGCTGATCTGTAAAAATTTGACCAAAAACCGCCCTCAAGAGGCTTATCTGCTATACTCACTAAATTTATAACCATTTAGAACTGTACTCTTTATTTTTATCCGCCAATAAGTCCAAAGTTTGTCACAACAGAATCAGAATTTGAGGCAAGATTTTTGACTGTTCCCGGTTTACCAGCCTCTTATCTCCAGTGTTGGCTATCAAATCTCTAGTAAGTTATAATCAGTTTGTTTCCTTATCGAGTTTGTACAGACCTCACAATGCCGATAAAGATTGAATAGTGTAAAGTCAAATCGCATAAAAGCATAATTATGTAGAGACGCAATTTATGCATTGTGTTTCTCACTGAGCTTACCACACAATATCAATACAGTTCAATCACTGGCGTAAAAATTTACTCTGAAAATTTTCAACTAACATCACAGATGATTCTTATTCTTCAAATAATATAATTATTTATCATCACGGCTGCACATTTTAAACATACGCGAGTTGAGCCTGAAAACATCAGGAAAATCTACACAGTCCACCAGTGAATGTTGACGTGACGATTGCTAAAGGGCTGGACAATTTGAAGATATAAGTACCGGTAGTGTCACACGGCACAGAGACATGTAGTAGGCCTACAAACTGGTGGCGTTGCCCTTCCATTATTCTACAGATCTACGTGACGTTAAGAGCTCTTCCGAGAGGAAAAACACTTCACTCAACCCTCAACAAGCCTATGAATTTAGTCGACATCTCTGAGTCGTTTCCTATAAATTTAGACGTAAATGTATACAGCTTCGTAAAGCGCAGGCAAAGGGATCACACACTGAATACTTTTTACTTTATCACTGGATCCTTTGATTTTCATGGGTTTTATAGTAATTCTGAACACACAGACAGTTACAAGATAGATTTTAAATCATTATCCTTGTTTACACAACATCTTGTTTACATAAGCCTCTAACTTTTGATGATTTTTTTAAAGAAAAATGTTCTATGTACTTAACTATCCCGCCAAGAACTTTGGCACTGTCAGAGAAATACTTTGTTTTTAATGTTTCACAACTAAAACCCTATTGATGTGTCGATAATAGACACAAATAATTCAACTTTGTAAAACTAAACATGGTGGCTATAATGATAAGAGGCGCCGCTGAACGATCTTGATAAGCATGCTAGTATTGATAGCTTTAAAATTAAGTTAAAGAGATAAAAATTTCAAATTAAAACAGAATTCAGGAAAAACCCACCCTTGAAAGGGTCCTCCGAGTCAATAAAGGTTAAGCACTATGAAGAGCATAAACCTCATCACCAATAATTATCAGAGAACGGCTACAGAGCTAAAGATACCAACAGCAAGCTAGCGAATATTGTCGGACTTTGGGTTTACTTTTTGTAATGACCTCGATGAAGGTGGCTCATACGTTGTCGCTAACAAGAAGAAACGTTTTCTCTTTGAGAATTATTGTGAGGGCAGAGGGTTCTACAAGGACATGAAAAATACTGTTCGGATTAGATAGAGTGGATATAATCTTTTTCAAAGTCGATAAAGATTGCAGAATGTAAGACAGAAAAATACCATAAAAAAATAATTAAAGTATGTCATTAAAATTCTCCACGTACGAAAAAAATTAATAATAACCAGTTCTGGAATAAGTTATCAACAAGGTTGATATCACCGACATTTCTCTGTTTCATCTCTTACGTGTAATGTCTACAAATTTCAAACTGCCCACGCAAAATACAAAAAAAAAACAAAAAAAAAAACTTTGCTTTACTTTGAGCATTCACGCTTCCAGGTTAGTGGGCAGAAAGAACACTGAGTGCCATTATGAAACAGGCCTTTCTTGAGCATAAATCACCCAGCCCTTATAAATACCGAAGCTAAGATTAACCTTGGCGTATATTTGCTGGCGCATCCAAATAATAAATCATTTCTTGGTTTTGGTTACTGAGGTGAGAATACGCCATCTCAGGACACGTCGTCAGCACAATGCTCTCAAGTTTAACTAAACAGTCCCAGCATTGGCAAAGAAGGAACCTCTGAAGAATTTCTTTAGATGTCAGGGTAGAGTCCAAGGTAAACATCTGAGCAAAAATTATATGAACGAAGGGTGTCAAACTCAATTCCATTCTGGAAAGCAACGTAAGTTGGTCAAGAAAATAAGTCTTCCGATTGATTCAGAGTTACAGACAAGGGAGAATAGTATCAGTGACAATGACACGCGCCTCTTCAAACATTTATTAAACATAAAAATCGCCGATGAATTGTTCACGGCGGTAAGTACATAGTACACAAAAGACTTGAGACTAACAAAGACGAAGGCATATTTGTCTTGAAATGGGTTCCCAATTTGTCGCGGGAGTCTCATCTTTTGTCACAGAATGTTAGATCTGATATAAAATTCTCGCTTAACGATGATTCGTCATACATTATAATTCTGTCTGATAATGGGAAAAATGAGCAGAAGATCTGAAGATAGGAAGAATAATTTATAGAATATTATGAAAATAAACAAGTAGAATGTTGAACATAAGCTTTATAACTAAAGGAAAAGAAACCACTCTTCTTTAAAATGTCAAACCATTTATCATCATGATGTCATGCTCACAAGATTAATGAAAAGAAAGTAAGTAAATGAAGCTTTGTTTTTAACATGATTAGAAGACCAAAATGTATGAGCGCGTGGTAAAAATTAACTTGAAATCAAAGAATGTTTTTCTTTTTTTATTACATGTTTTGTTTGGCATACTTTATGTTCAGAGTGAAAATATATATGTAGGATGTCACTTTGAACTCTAAGCACGCTGATAAAAGTAAGGGGTCAGGTTTATTTTACCCTCAGAGCCGCCAGAATCTTTACATTGAGCGATGACCTTACCACTGGGGATGTCTATTAGAGCAAATATGTCCCAGGAAAATGATGCTTTCAATACTATAAGAAGACTCTTGCTATTAAGGAAATATACCATAAACCTTGTTTAGAACCAGCAGTAAAGTGGTTGTTCGATTAAAGTTATCTCCACTTTTCTCCCTATTTTTTTTAATCAATAAAACTCACTTCTTGATGCAACGTTTGCTTCGGATAAACTAACAAAGAATGGTTTCTATACTCCTCAAACTAATTAGAGCCAGTGTTGACATCACAATATTTTCCCCATTGATGCTTGGGCGTTCATAATGTAGTAAGCTGCTCAAGTCTCAATTATATGTACGCATGCCGCCATTAACCATTGTTCCTATAACAATTCTTGAGTTTCGGATTAATTACTTTACAGGTACGCAATTTGCAACATATTTTTTTCTTTTTTAGTTTACTCAGACAATACTGGTAAGCGTTTTTTTTAAGTGAGGAAATTAAACAGAGACACTCTTTTCCTCTTGACAGAATCTGGATTTTTACAAGATCGATCATGCCAGAGAAAATATGGATCACATAGAGAAAAAAAACACCAAACAAAAAATATATCATGAAAATATGACAGATTGACAGTGCACAATCAAGTAAAGTCTAAAACGATTTTATCAAATTAAAAAAAAAAAAAAATGGAAAGGAATGTCGAAGGGATCAAAGTGACCTAGTGCGACTGCAGATTTTGGAAATAACAACTGTCAAGTGGAAGTATAAACAAACGCAATATGAATATACCTAATTTAGAAGTTAACATCCTGAACCACTTGTAGTGCACCACGGGAACCGTGTTGAAGAAAGAGAGTGTGTGCTGTCAACTAATTGGGAAAATATTTCTTGTGACTATACAATTATCTGATGTGTTTTCATTATCAATTAACCCTGTGTTCAAAAATATAAAAGTCTGCAAACAAATCAACGTTTGCTTTACGCAAACAAGACATTCATTTCTAAATGCACAGTTCATCATAGATTTATGTTCCCAAGAAGCCCCAAATTTTGCATGCTTTCTCCCGGCAAAGATTGCCTTATGATATTAAAAAAAAAAATATGGTGACCGGTGCATTTGAAGCAATGAAATTAAGTTGCAAAAGTAGGGGTAAAAGTGTGTGTGTGTGTGTGTGTGTGTGTGTGTGAGTGAGTGAGTGAGAGAGAGAGAGAGAGAGAGAGAGAGAGAGAGAGAGAGAGAGAGAGAGAGAGAGAGAGAGAGAGAGAGAGAGACAGACAGACAGACAGACAGAGAGAGAGAGAGAGAGAGAGGGGGGGGGGGAGGGAGGGAGAGAGGTTATAAAGGACACGGATAAGAGAGATGACATGGCATGAAAGTTTTGATAAACAATTTATTTTAAATATAATAATGCAGAACAAAAGCTTTGCTCCTCGATTACCGAGCATGAAAAATCATCCCAAGTTTAAGTTTTATTTTATTAACCAAATAACACTGATCGGTTTTATATGTCCCTAGGAATCTTTCAAGGAGACTGTTCTAAACTCCTGTTTCTTGCTTCACCAAGAAAGGTAATCGCTGCTCAGGTTTCGACCCAGCCCAACACTCGACTCTCGAGTGGCTACAGCCCACGTATAGACATGGCATTGTTTGCTCTGTTCATTCCCCCACAAACGCATTATTTACTCTGCTTAGATAACGCTTTGTCAAGCCAGTTTGATCCTGCACGATTTGATGTATTGTAAAATTCGCTTGACTCACATTATCAACCATTTTAGGAGAAAGCTCTAGGTAATGTTCTGATATCTCTCTCTCTCTCTCTCTCTCTCTCTCTCTCTCTCTCTCTCTCTCTCTCTCTCTCTCTCTCTCTCTCTCTCTCTCTCTCTCTCTCTCTCTCTCTCTCTCTCTCTCTCTCTCTCTCTCTCTTTTCTCCTTTTGTAGAAAGCTAATACCAATTGGAAAAGTTGTCACGTATATATAATGATATTAGCATTTTAGAGGTTTTCAAAGAGCTTGGGTGTCAAAACAGCGTGTGGTTTGTGCATTGCGAGTTTTGCATGAATATAAGAATTCAACGTGACATACCAGGTACAACAATATGAAACTTTTCCCATGCCGCTTTCAAACATTCAAATTCTTGTGAAAAGTGGCGAATGTTGACAAATGAAGAAATACAGTGAGAAATGAGAGAACGCTAGTGTATGAAGAAATACAGTGAGAAATGAGAGAACGCTAGTGTAAAACAATTTAGAAATTTTCCACGACGGAAAAGCCTTTGCGATTTTCGCACTTCAATTATGTCGGTGTCGTTATCACGATCTCTCTTTCAAAACGTTATGATGACAAGTCTCAAAAGGTATAAGGTACGGTATATTTTAAGAAAACCGACAGAGTAAAATTTTATGTCGGCTAGACTTGTTTTCAAAACCGAACAGACTTAGGATAGGGGGGATGGGGTGTGTATTTGGGGAGGGTAAGGGTAAGGGGTTCGCGGTTAGTCATAAACCATTGATATCGTTGCAAACTATAGCACGACTTTCCTATTTACACTCTTGAGCAATTCTTTGATATTCTTTTACTATACCTCAGGGTGAAGCTTATCTGTGGCACTTCTTTCGTTTGCACCTAAATGGTACTTAAAAGACTCCGAGAACCATAAGCCTGAAGGCCTCGCATAATCGAACCACGAGGCTTTAAAGTGTTCATATTTGAATTAATATCCTGTATAGTTGAAACATTGAAATATATTGTATTCGGCCTCCTTTCGAATACTTTCTGCGACTTCTATCTCAACTTCACTATACTACTACTACTACTACTACTACTACTACTACTACTACTACTACTACTACTACTACTACTACTACTACTACTACTACTACTACTACTACTACTACTACTACTACTACTACTACTACTACTACTACTACTACTACTACTACTACTACTACTACTACTACTACTACTACTACTACTACAACAACAACAACTACTACTACTACTACTACTACTACTACTACTACTACTACTACTACTACTACTACTACTACTGCTGCTGCTATTTTTCTTACTACTACTACTGCTGCTATTTTTCTTACTACACTACTACTATTACTACTACTACTACTACTACTACTACTACTACTACTACTACTACTACTACTACTACTACTACTACTACTACTACTACTACTACTATTACCACAACCATTCCTACATCTTATTCCACTCGCTGCTGACACACCAACCACCCCCACTCCTTCCCCCTCCCCCCCCCACACACACACACAAACACTTTCCACCCTTTTGTCCTCCAGCGAATCGATACCTTGAAACTTATACCATGTACTACCAGCACTTGAGGAAGATCTTGTTCCACCATAATAAAAAAAAAACAAACTTATCAATGCTATAGTGACACTGACACGGAGCCATAAATATAGGCGCAAAACAAAAAACAAAACGCAAACAAACAGAAAAAAACCACAACAAAACCAAAGAAAAACAATCCCCCCACCTACACGACCATACTCTATGTTTGGACTGGTGTAATATCGCCCCCGCAGCACATTCTCCATAATCAAGATAAAAAGAGAAAAAAAAACAGGAGACGGGAGAGGTGGGAGACGTTCTCCCTTAACTAAAAAAAAAAAAAATATATATATATATATATATTTATGAAGCCATTCACGAAGGGCATTTTAGGGTTGGCGAAAGTGAGGATAAAACATTTCTTTTTACAACAAAATTATTTATCGAATAATGACAAAAAGAAGGATGCATAATCCACTTAGTCGCTATAACTCAGGGCAGTGCACAAAAATTAATATTCCGTACACGATGCAACGGTTCTTAAACTTCTCTAAGAACAAATTGATCTTAATGACAGTTCTAAGCAGTTATTTTAAAGAAGTCGATTTTCTCCATCGATTATGGCTCCCTAATACCTCCATCTCTTTCTCTCTCTGTCCCTCTGTCTGTCTCTCTCTCTCTCTCTCTCTCTCTCTCTCTCTCTCTCTCTCTCTCTCTCTCTCTCTCTCTCTCTCTCTCTCTCTCTCTCTCTCTCTCTCTCTCTCTCTCTCTCTCTCTCTCTCTCTCTCTTCCATCTACCGCTCTTTCCGCATTTCTCTATTTTTTCCCCATCTTGCAGGATCAAATAAGCTCTTTTAAAATATGCTTCTGTTCTCTGCAGTAAGCAAATAGATTACAGAAATAAGAAACGTTTATTCTGTAAAGTATTATTAATTGGGAGGATAACAGAATAAACTATCCATAAACCACAAAAAACTTATATATGCAGGAAGGGAAAAAAATCAACCCCATATACCACATTGGCTGAAAAACAAAGTTGTTTTTTTTTTTTTTTGCTTGTTTGTTGTTGTCCTTTTAAGTTTGCGATTAAAAGTAAATTCGAGAACTAAAAAAAAATAAGAGTTGTTAAAAAAAAAAATGATGAATCGAAAATTGCTGTTCCCAGTGTTCCAAGAGGCACTGAGAATCGACACATCATCACATCAATGAAAACAAACAATACAGGGAACACGAGAAGAGCATTTCATAATGAAATTTAACATTGTTCATTCAGCATATGAAGCTATGCAGTGTGTTTTTGCGTAGATGCGAGAGAAAGAAAGATTAGAAAGGTAAATTGTATGTAATACAATACAGAGAGAGTGAGAGAAAAAGAGATGGAGAGAGAGAGACAGACAGACAGACAGCTGATGACAGAGAAGATAGAACAAGCACAAGTGAAAGTGAATTATGGTGAACAAAACTACAATAGGAAGCAAGACGGCCACCCAGTGGTTCCCTGTTATATGTTTACAAAACGCCCAAATCTAGCAATGACACAAGTAAAGCCAGAAAGGTGCAGCTCCAGACCATCCTTGCTGCATAGTAATCAGTTCTCCCAGGACTCCATCCAACCTTCACTTGTAAAGGAGGGGTTACCAAAGGCCAGGTTCTGGAATGAGGGGGTCACAGTTAATTAGACTGACTCTCTGATCTGGCCCACTGTGGTGGATGACTCACTAACAGTCTGTGACCTCATAGCACACTTACAACCCAATTTGGAATTGCTGATAGCTCCATATTTGCATTTTTCTCTTCGCCTTCCACTCAAATTCAGACTCACTTTCCCTCTATTCTTCGTCTTTTCTTCCTGACCTCTTTCATTTTTGCCGAATTCGCGTCTATTTTGGCGCGCATTTTGAAAATTGTTTTAGTAATTTCTAGTATGAAATTTGGTGTTAAGCTGTATAGAAAAGAAAAAGTTTGTTTATTATTGTCATTATAAAACACTTACCCAACAGAGCCTACGTAACTAAAGAAAATCTAGGTATGGATCTAATTTATAGTTACAACGTGTACCCAACTGGCTGAACGATCTGCGTTTACTGCAGAAAATTTAACACAATCAAAAATGAACTTAAACCGTGACCAGTCAAACAAATCACGATCCCGCCAACCCTCGCCTTTCATTGAATTCTTGTCTGGTGCTAAATCCAAAAAACGCTGAGTTGGGTTGCCAAAAGAAAAGGTACCAGCAGCTATTTGTCGTGTCACTAGAGGCTTTTTACAGACCAGACATTTTACTATAACCAAGATCGCTTGATATAAGAGATGCTGATTCAGCTTAACACCGAAATAGCGCCCCCAACTCGTCCCACTATGTCACACAAACACATTCAATTTTTCAAAGCGACTGAAAATTGGGCCGTTCTGTTTCAATACCTAAGTAATGTGGACAGCTTTGGCACTCGAGGTAATTGCGAGTCCATTGACCTTCTCTCTCTCTCTCTCTCTCTCTCTCTCTCTCTCTCTCTCTCTCTCTCTCTCTCTCTCTCTCTCTCTCTCTCTCTCTCTCTCTCTCTCTCTCTCTCTCTCTCTCTCTCTCTCTCTCTCTCTCTCTCTCTCCCTCCTCCCCCCCCCCTCACAGGTTGCGAATGGTTGACTGGCTATGTTTCTCCTATGGGACCTATTTCTTTCCCAATTTCACTACACTATCAATAATTCTTTACACCTCTGGTTATGATGGATCGGGCTCTTTACACTTGAAAAAAAAAAAAAAAAAAAAAAGGATAACGTTAAGACAGTATCCTGGGTACGACCTATTCTATGTTTAAAAAGTGCAAACAAAATTATTGATCAAAGAAAGTGCATCAAACTTACCCACAAGGACTACAGGAAAAGCAACATCGTCAACTTTTTTTTATTCTTCTTCATTTTTTTGCTTTTTAGAACGGACATTGCTCGTCAAACTTTTTTTTTATTATTTTTCACACATTCATCCCACCTCCTTCTCTCTATACACCATGAGAACGTTTTACCACTCCCAAAAAGTCGTATTATCAACTCTGAATCAAACAACTAGGTAATCCTCTCTACAGTATGAAGTGTATATCTTTTGCCAATTTTTCAACCTTGGTTTGGCAGAGGACCAGAATTCCTGTTTCCATACCCATTTTTTTCATCAGCCAGACGCAGGGATCGATTTGCCAGAGCGATCCTTCTTTCTCTCCCCCCCCCCCCCTACTCTATCTCTCTATCTCTCCCCCCTCCCCACACACACACACACAAACATTCACACACTCACCCATACTCACACCGGACAAGACTCCGAGGAACTCGTTGAGGGCAAAAACCCTGTGATGTAATTTTAAATTTACATTGGTTTATTTTTTCCTCACAGCTGCGAGAGAAATGCAAAAATTCATGAGAAAATTGGTCATGTTGTGGATGATAAACACGAGAATGGTAGCGATAGAAAGTCAACGATAATCATTAAAAGAGAAAGAAAAAAAAAAGAAGAGGGGGAAAAAGGGGGGGGGGGCGGTGATGAGAGTGAGAGACAAGGAATAATGGAGATAAAATGTAATAAAGAAACTGTAAGACGAACATACAGATTTGCATTCTAACAGATTGTAATGAGATCGACGGATCAATTCGAAATACAAAAAGATATGAGAAATGCAGATAGTTTAAAAAGTGGGAAAAAACATCTATGGATGTACAAGTCAATCACTGTGTTAGAATAGAAATAATAATAGTTATCATTAAATCAGATTCAAAGAAAACCACACATGAATATCTTGCCTTTACCCACACCGAACAAAATTTATACAAATTCTGCTTAGATCAGACCTCTCTTCGGCGAACAATAATTTTTGACAACATGAGTTGATATAATTTCACCGTAATCAATAATCATTAATTCATAATTCTTGTCCTCTGAATTGGTATGGATCGTAGAGTTCATCATCCAAATCCGAAGAGAAACCGCATACAGCTTCAGCGTTATGTATGTGAAGCTCTCTTGCTTCTATATTTAATGGTTTCCTGAACAATCTTTCGTTGCTCTTGCACCGAGCCAGACGAGACTAGAATAGATCTATCACAATTTATGTGTGTGTGTGTGTGTGAGTAAATGAGTGGGTTCGTCTCCAAGCCATATCAATGCTACCAGGTCGAAGCTCTGAACCTGATTCCTATGAGACTGTGACCCACATTTTTGAGTCGGGGGTGAGTGCTGTAGCTCGATTGAAAAGACAAGAAAAGCGGAAGAAAAATTAATGATTAAACGGTGATAAGAAGGTAGATCTGGAGTGAGGTAAAGTCCCACTGGCGAAACAATTTTCCAAGAAGACAATGGTGAGAACTTCTATTCCTGCGGTGTGAGGGAATAAATCATCATGAAGACATAGAAGTAGTAAAAGATGGATTAGAAAAGTTATGGAGAACGATAGATTGATTGAATTTCACTTACAGAATTGAAAAAAAACCAACATAGGTAGATGGAGCAACAAAGAGATAAAGATAGACATATGTAGATAGACAGATAGATAGAGAAAATGAGTGAGAGAGAATTATAGAAAGAGTGAAAAAGAGGGATAAATAAAAAGATACAAATGTAGATACATAGATGGATGGATAGATAGATCGATAAATGATTACAGAGTAAAAATAACAATGGGAAAAAGGCTCAACTTATTTTTGCATATAGATAGATGAATAGGTAGATAGATAAATGGTTACAGAGTAAAAATAACGATCGGGAAAAGGGTCAACTTATTTTTGTAGAATTTGTAGTCAAATATCATTTTTCGTACCATTTTCTACGTTTCCCATAGCTATTATAACTTAATTACATTTAAAAAGGAGTAAACAAAATACTTGAAAGGAAAAGAAAACAGCAAGTTGACTTCTTTGCTGCAAACTGTAGGGAAGGGAAAACTTTTTCTGCTCACTTCATCCATATCATCTTTACCTTTAAAGCGCATTTCCCGGCTTAAAAATGCGCAGCTCCGGAGGTCGTATTACATGTACTTCAATACCACTTGCTGGGCGTTGGCTTCAAAAGCACACGGCCTTGACCTATCCTATTACCAACTGCAGCTGGTGAATTGGTGACGAAATCTGTTTGGCTGCACTGTTTGCTTAGTATGGCTTTTGAACTTATGCCTTGGTTGTAATATTAATACTTGATAAAAGAGAGAGAGAGAGAGAGAGAGAGAGAGAGAGAGAGAGAGAGAGAGAGAGAGAGAGAGAGAGAGAGAGAGAGAGAGAGAGAGAGAGAGAGAGAGAGAGAGAGAGCAAACATGAAAAAGCCTTCCTGTTTGTCTGCTTATTTATACTTATGCCTGTCATGTCAACGCTAGCAGTCATTACGGATAAAATAAAAAAAATCTGACTTGAGTTACTGACAAATTCAATTTCATAAACGAAACCATATACACGAAAAGAATTTTTCAATTTTTATCCTGTAACTACTTCTCATACTCCTTTTTCTCCTCCTCCTCTTCTTCTTTTTCTTACTGTTTTTTGCTTCTTAATCAACCCAGCCCTCCTGTTTTTCAGCTTTTTATATCTCCTCTTCATCTTTTTTTCCTTTCTTCCCTCTGCTACTGTTCTTTTTACTAGTTCCCCAGCATTAAATAAACATGCAAAGCGGCTAGTGATGACAAAACACAATCGGTCATTGACTCCTTTCATACCGCAAATGCAGATGGTGAGATGGTTACGACACACATTCATTTGACTGCAATACGCTCTCAAGAGGAAATATCAACCCTCTCCACTTATTTCTGTGCTACCTATCGATACTCGATACCTCACGCTTCCTTTCCATTCAAAGTCTTAAGACCACACAAGAGAGCAAGCCGCTCGTACATTCTATTAGGTAAAACAGATCAAGAAAATTAAGCCCAGCGAAAGTTACGTCGCAAATTTTGATTAACACCCCCCCCAACTCTCGCAAAAAAGGGAATTATATGCACACTTTAAAAATCATTTAGCCGCATCAAATTGTAGGTATGAATAACAACTGTGGTTGGATAACTTCAAGCTTTCACGCTGAGAGGACTAGGAGTGAAGGAGAGAGACCACAATAATAATAATAATTGTGTGAAAGCTAAAAGGCGTAAAAATAAACGTGAGACAGCGAATAATGAGATTTATCCAAGAGGCAAATTGAACATGGTGTAGGTTTACACCTATTTGATTTCAAATTTTGTAATACAAAGCCGCTTTTCTAGTTCACTTCACAATTAGAATAGGCTCAGTTTATGTGATGAAGCTCATAAAGTTAAGGAGAAAAATATAGCGCCAAGACAGGGAGAAGGGGAGAGAGAGAGAGAGAGAGAGAGAGAGAGAGAGAGAGAGAGAGAGAGAGAGAGAGAGAGAGAGAGAGAGAGAGAGAGGAAGAGAGACAGACACACATAACAGGAATTAAAAACACGAAGAGCTTAAAAAAAAACAACCGGGAAAATAAATGGTGATAATAATGCCTTTCCCTTACTAATACTGCACCTTGACATAGCACGTATACATGATTTTAAATTTTTAACATTTAGTGCATGCTGTAAACAAGAGATATGTGAATTACGGTCACGCACCGTTATATTGAGCCAACCATTTCCTAACAAAGGCACGGTATTGCCATTTGAAGTGACGAATTCCCTGATCCAATGTGCTCGGCCGATCCAACCCCTCCCTCTAGTACCTATGACGACCTGACATTGTAAAGGGGCTTGGCCTAAATTTACCCGGATCTGACTTAGTGATGACAGATAAGAACATACCAAAATCATCCCACGCTCATTAATTATCAAACATGTCTTAAAAGGTCACAACATGGAGAAGATTCAAGCAATGATAAAGAGAAAAATAACACAAAGTAATATTATATGTATGAAAGTATATTTATAGATCTGCATTGCGTAGAGATCGTGACTGACCAAAAAAAATAAAAAAAATACAAACAAGAATCAATAGATTTTTAGCAGTTTGGAAAACTCTTTCAGAGGGAACATACACAATGATATTTTGTACTAAGTTGCAAAGCTATCATCATCTAGTCTTTACTCAATGCCAAAATACACCAAAGAAAAAATGAGATTCAAGCAATGATAAAGAGAAAAATGACACAAAGTAATATGATATGTATGAAAGTATATTTATAGATCTGCATTGCGTAGAGATCGTGACTGACCAAAAAAATAAAAAAAATACAACCAAGAATCAATAGATTTTTAGCAGTTTGGAAAACTCTTTCAGAGGGAACATACACAATGATACTTTGCACTAAGTTGCAAAGCTATCACCATCTAGTCTTTACTCAATGACAAAATGCACCAAAGACATCTAAGGAAAAAATGAGACAGAAACAAAAACTTTGGCAAAAACAATAAGATCAAATCATCAAAAACAACAGCAGCAACAAAAACAATACTAACGACAATGACAACGGTGACGACGACGACAAAAAAGAAAAAAAAAATCGCATTTCTTGGGGGTGAGAATTTCAGTGTGGAAATGACAAGTAATGCGGTCACACCCAGTAGATCAGTGGAAACAAAACGAGTAGGACAGACTATAAACACTTAGTAAAAGTGCCATGCTAACTTTTTTCCCTACCGCTAATGAAATTTTGACAGACGTCTGAGAACTAACGCCCTCTTGTTTGTCATAACTGGCGATAAGCTTATGAAATTCTAGTAATCGCACAAAGTTGCATTTCTTTTCTGGAATAATTCTATGACTTTGCTTATTGTAATGTTATTTAATTTTTTTCGCAGTCATTGTTTTTTAATCTTATCCTCCTCGTCAAAGTTCAACATTGACCAATCATCACCACCCCCACTACTTCTACTGCTGCGATTAAGGCCTACAGACTGGTATCACGAACAATACCACAACCAGTATCAAGACCTCATCCTCTTTATAATTTTAAACATGATAACAAGGACATAAGATACTGCTTCTGCTGCTCCTCCTCCTCCTGCTGCTGCTGCTGCTGCTGCTGCTACTACTACTACTACTACTAGAAGGAGGAGGAGGAGGAGGAGGAGGAGGAGGAGGAGAAGAAGAAGAAGAAGAAGAAGAAGAAGAAGAAGAAGAAGAAGAAGAAGAAGAAGAAGAAGAAGACTTATCGCTTTTGTCATCTCTCCTTCATCGTATTCTTCAGAATGATGACGAGAGAGCTAGCAAGAAACAGAATAAGGTAGCATAAGCAGATGTCATTTATTATTCATTTGGAAACGACAGTCGACATTCATGCTACAATTTTAGACATAGCTGCTGCATCAGCACACAAGAGCACGGTTTTATTTTGCAAGTTAACGACTATCTTTTTTAGTCACGAACAGTTATTGATCAGACTTACTCGTGTTGACATAACTTGAACAGCGCAGCTCGTTAATGATTCAGTTCACACAGAATGAATCATATTGCTTCACATGAAAAATCATAACTCTTTATTCCAATCACACGCGTAACTGTTTCATTGAATGAGGAGACAAAATGCTCACACTGTTGTGCGAAACTTTATGACTTTAAATCGTCAGGGAGCTTCGATCACGGTAACTAATCAGGGTATATAACTGCTTTAAATTGTGTTCCTTACTTTTTTCACTGAAGAAACCAGGTTAATAATAGACGCAGTTTAGGAAATGAATTGAAATGCGCGTGAATATCTCTCTCTCTCTCTCTCTCTCTCTCTCTCTCTCTCTCTCTCTCTCTCTCTCTCTCTCTCTCTCTCTCTCTCTCTCTCTGTCTGTCTGTCTGTCTGTCTGTCTGTCTTTCTCTCTCTCTCTCTCTCTCTCTCTCTCTCTCTCTCTCTCTCTCTCTCTCACTCGCTCTTACCTATGTATCTACCTATCTATCATCATAACATACATAATTCATATTTTTTCATATATTTGGTGAAACCAGCATAAAGTTTTTATCCGAGGTCGATAAGTACAACACAATTAGGACTCCTATTCCCCTGCGCTTTAAGTGGCCTTCCCTGGCCGATGGACCGTTAAGTGCGAAAGGATGATTCAGAGCTTAGAATCACCTTTTACTTTTAAGAAGTGGATTATCATATAGTTTAGTAGAGGTATTATAAAAACAAGGTCAACCTACTCTGAAATAATAGTATAAGTATCACAAGTGTCCTTAAGAAATGCCGTAATGTTAGTTTTGTTCAACTTATAGTGAATTTAGCAGAATAGGTAGTCAATATGACTCGACAAAAATGATTAACTTGAGGGTGACCTTATGTACATTTCGAAATGTACACAGGACACGTAAGGACGAAGCGGAACTTCGATTAGGTACGATGGTCAAAATACACATCAGAGCTTACTTTTTGCTGTTGACGAAAATCCATGGCAGCCTTTCATAGAAATCACAGAGACATTGGCGGCATTCTTGGTAAAGCTTATTCTTTCGGATCAGACAGCTATTCTTTTTTAAACCAGCTCTCAGACTGAAAATCTTTTAAATCGTTTACGTATTATTTCGTTTGTAACAATAATGCCAAAATAATTGAATATCTATAAAATACCTACAACAATTAGGACATTCTTTAAGGGAGGGATCACGCCGTGTGGGGCAAAAATTAATGTGATGTAATTCATGCATCAATCGAAAGAAAGGTAGCAGGAACACTGAAGGTGAGAAGTCAATTATATTTATCTTTCCAGAAGCTAAATAAAAAAGGTACCCATAGATAGATAGATAGATAGATAGATAGATAGATAGATAGATAGATAGATAGATAGATAGATAGATAGATAGATAGATAGATAGATAGATGGATGGATTGAGGGAGGGAGGGATGGATGGATAGATAGATAGATAGATAGATAAGTAGAAGGAATATTAGAAACAGAAAAAGAAAAACAGAGCGGTGGTGAATTTGAAAATGAGGAAAGACATAATTTATTCATATCAACACACACACACACACACAAAAGTTAGACAGAGAAATGAAATCAGAGTAATCAAGAGAAAGGGAGTGTATTTCAAAATGTCACCACTAAAATCGGAACAATGGCAAAAAAAAAGGAAACTATTTGATCTTGATAAGAGGCTTTTAACCTGATTATTGTCGCATCAGAAACAAAACCATTCATGACAAAAATCTAGAAACCAACAAAGCAGGATCTTCTCCAATGATTTACTGACTTCCGCAATCTCTAACCCCCGCCCAACACCAAAAGATAATGTCAGCATGATCAAAAATATCCGCTTATTTACAATTAAGTCTCTTCTGTAGTATCCAAGACAAGAATGGTTGTCATTCTCTGTCTTATTTAGCATTATTTTATATGAGTCGGTACTCAGCAGACGGAGACAGGCACAAAGGACAATGAACAATAAGGTGTACGCATTTTGGTTAAGAATATATGCACTCAAAATCAAGAGAGAATAAAAAAAAGACACAAAAAACTGTACCGCCACAAAACAATAACAACAACAACAACAACATAATAATAATAATAATAATAATAATAATAATAATAATAATAATAATAATAATAATAATAATAATAATAATAATAATATCAATAATAACAAAACAACAACGACACAGCCAAAACGTAATAGTGTCAAGATATTAAAGTTGCTAATAATTTCATTATATTCTTTCTCTTTTTAAAACAAAGGAGAACTATTCATCAAATATGTGCCTGAACCAAAAATGTTTGGTTGAAGACAGAAACTAGGACATGATTTCGTTCCTTCTTTTCACCTCAGGATGTTAGCAATGCAAGAGTTTCTTTCGACATCAAAACCCACGCACTAGATAATTGGGAGTGTACCCCCGATTCGGTCCGCTGATTTCACCCCAGACTTATTGCTTTCAGCTATCCTTCATGGTTGAATGAAGATAAGAAACTTTTTACGTAAATTACTTGAATTCCTTAAAACAACGAGAGTGCAAAACAACGAAGTTAGATCGTCTCTTTCAAGCTATTCTACACAGCTTATGGCCAACGTCATGCATCAACCCGAAGAAATAAAAATGACCTCAATTCGATGAAAAAAGACTAATAAACAAAGTTCTACTGTAGTAAATGGCAAAATTTCCATGAGAAGACAAAGAACTAAAAAGAAACCCGAAGAGTGTAAGCTGCATCATTTTCCCCATCAATTATCTTCCCCATCATCACCATCACAACCACATCCAACAAAGCACCCACATTTTCCAGAGTTGTCAGCAACAACAGCAATGCAAGAAACATTTAACCATGGCAATGCTCATCAAAAGCTAAATTATTCTTTCATATTAATTTGAAGCATATAGACTGCAAAAACATACTCACCAACTTAATAAATATTCCACGTAAGTCTTTGTGACTGGTAACCGAATGACCTTAATCCAGAAACTCTCGATCGATCCAATAAAATAATCAGCTTTGATTTCACGATGCACGAAAGTGAATGACTTTTATACTACTGATGCACTTTGAGGGTTCAGTAAGTTTATACTTGATTTAGAGGCTAAAAACTAAAGAGTAATAAAAATAAAATTGACAATGTTATAATATACCGGTGTGCTTAAACCACCACCACCACCACCACCACTACCACTATCACTACTACTACTACTGCTACTACTACTACTACTACTACTACTACTACTACTACTACTACTACTACTACTACTACTACTACTACTACTACTGCTGCTGCTGCTGCTGCTGCTGCTATAAGGTAGAGAAAATTGGAAAACAACCGTTTCCAAGGACCGCTATAAAACAAAAGTAAAACTGAACTGCTTATATTGTTTTCTCATAGTTGCAAAACTATTGATAGCAATACGTGTTCACTAATCAGCACTGGAAAGATGATAGTCACCGAAAATCTATGCACGCATGTAGTATTATCTTATCGTTCTGGGAACATTCCTTAAATATTTTACGGACACGCAAACAACCTATTTGATAAGCAAATAAAGAGCAATCTCGCCGAAAACAGACATTAATTTATACGATAAATCCGCAGACGAAAACACATCTTGCTTCTTTCAATTCTCTTCATCGAACACAAACTGTAGAACTGTAGCAACTAATTCCTTGATAAGTGGGATCGCAAGATCATACTGGGACTGCTACTACACTATTTGCGACCACAACTTCATTGATTAGATATATAGAATACCCGCCACTTGAAAAGTCGATGCCTTGCTTCTCAGAAGGGTTTTCCGCAAATGAGACAAGCAGGGGATACCGACTATTTTTAACTTGTTACACACAACAGCGTAGTAGGTGGTGGAACCGCAACGGCGCATGCACAGCGCAAGTAATGTTTCCTCCATTAACCGTGACTGGGGAAACCCGGATCGACACACAACTTGAGCACTATGGGCGTTTTTTCCAAAGATCGAATCGGATCGCTTCATATAATGCATGCGCACTTCATCATCGGTGAGTCATGAGAAATATTTCCTTTTAAGGAGATAGTAAATATAGCTGTGACGTAGGCACGTCACCAATGGCCGTGCTGTGTTGTGTAATCAAGATAGTTGACAGCTGCTGTGTTCGGTTATGAAAGTGAACTTGAATAGTTTTTAACTAAGAGATAAGGTGGAGAGAAGGAGAGATTGAGAGTTGGTGGCATAGAAGAGATAGAGAGGGATAGAGAGGGGGGAGAGCGAGAGAGATAGCGAGAGAGAAAAAGAGAGAGAGAGAGAGAGAGAGAGAGAGACAGACAGACAGACAGACAGACAGACAGACAGACAGACAGACAGACAGAGAGCGCTGCTGTAGTCCGCTTAAGAAAAATAGAAAAAATGCGAAAAAAGTTATAATGTGCAATAAATATCTTTACTCGAAAATGAAAGGTAAGAGCGTTAAGACGATTAGGGAAAGAAATGTTCGTAAAGAGGAAAGAATTAGAAGAAAAATAGAGAAAGAAGAGAAAAGAAAGTCAGAGAAAAAGGAGGGGAGAGAAAGAAAAAGCGTGTTTGATTGAAAAAAAAAAATAACACTCTGAAGTGGTTTGTTTCAGAAATTATGCAAAATAACTCCTTAAGGGGCATCCCTGAAACATAGTTAAATAATTAGAAATGAGTGGTCAAAGAATCAAGGAGAGGGAAAGACAAAAGACAAAGAGGAAAAGACAAACGCGCTAAACCCACAACCACAAGCGCACCTCATCGATAGAGAGAAAAGGAGAGGCATTAGTAAAAAAAAAAAACGTCAGTGAAAATGAATGAAAGAAAGCAAAAGAAGAGGAAAAAAGAAAAGCGGCGGGGCAGCCAAAGATTGAATATTTATTAAAATGAAAAAAAAAATTCGGACTGAAGCTGGCGCCAGGTAAAGAAATCGATAATGATGCTAGGCCTACCAGGTTAAGGTCAGCTGACCTCAGATTGCCCTGGGTTCAAGGTGAATATCATTAAGTCCAGAATTCACATTCAACTGGGTGCTTTGTTGTGGTCAATAATAATGTCCGAGATTAAGACTGTCTAGGTCCGAGCCTTGCAGCTCATCAAGAATTTATTGCTTCTGTCACGAGTAAAGCGAGGACTTTTTTTTTTTTAATTAAAAGGGAACTTGAAAACAGGCACAAATAAGGAAAAAGAAAAAGGAACGGCCAATAACCTCTTCTTTCTTCCTTTCCATTTTCGTTTTATGCCAGAGATACCTTGTTTAAATAACATCCTAAACAATCCACAAGGACAAAGAATAAAGACCGAAAGGTTTTAAACACGAACGAGGTCAAACCGTCAGAATGATGTTTTTTCTGTTGAGTCTTGCTAGAAACTCCTTTCTGATCAGTCTTTCAGCTTGTCTTCAAAAGAAAAAGTCTGTATGCACTGTGGTGTGGTCTGCATGGAAATTGACATACGGATAAATGATGGTCAGAATATAATAAGCCTTTCTTAGTTTAAAACTACGCAAAGACAGGGTAAAGAGGTCTACTGACCAGTGCTTCTATGTACTTGTTTAAAGATCCCCCTGCAAACAAAAGTATTCCTAAAGCAGGTCGGGTCAAGGGGGGGACTGGTCTTAGGATACCGCGGCTCCTGAATATTCTGACATCAGCCGTCATTGACCTTCACTGGGAGCGAAAGGGGTGAATATCTTAGATCTAGTTTTCCAATAGGATTACTTCAATCGCAAAATACTTGTCATTTGGGGCAGGTTCGAGGCAGCAAGTTCTATCGAACAGTTGAATCTATCCTGCCTGAAGGGCAAACTGAACGAAGAGAGAGAGAGAGAGAGAGAGAGAGAGAGAGAGAGAGAGAGAGAGAGAGAGAGAGAGAGAGAGAGACGGAGGGAGGGAGGGAGGACAGAGAAACAATTTAATGGTAGAAGACGTAGAAGAAAATGCAAAGAGAAAAGCAGAGGCGTCGTTTTAAAATAAAGTTGAAAAGATGGACGGACAGATTAGCGGCTATACAAGAACATAGGCCACAAAGCAAAGCAGCAAAAGCTTATCTCAGATTTAAAAAAAAAAAATCACTGCTGACAAGAAACGTCTCGTGTATCTCTGTAACAGTGATATGATTTACCGAATCGCCGAAAATATTTCCCATCCCCACGCCTTTAGGACTTTTTTGTGTTAAATCCTTTCTTTTTATTTTTAATAAATGGCCTAGAGCATTAATTTTAAACTCCTGCAAATGACCATTTTTTCTGACCGTTCACCTTCTTCCTCTCTACAAGTGGTCATTATGTGATTACACTGTACCACTGGTTTCAGGGTCAGGTAAAAGAAGCAGTGTTTTTGTAATACATAAATTTGCCCTTAGAGGTCGATGGTTCTCTAGGTTTTATAACGCTGACTACATGTTTCTTTTTTCTACGTCTAACGTTGTTTTGTAGCTCAATTAACGAGTCCCTTTTGCATACCTTTATTTTCTGAACGTTTCTCCTCTCACACTCCCCGATTCGACCATTACCTTCCTCTGCTTCCTCTCCTTCTCCAAACACTCCCGCTGCCATCTTCCAGTGTTACATTTTGAAATCATGCAGGTATTGTGTTGCATACCGCGACCGAAGTACCTGTGTCAAAGATTGGAAATGTTGAACCTGCGGCTTAAGCAATCTGAGTATGAAGGGAGGGCATTTACAAGGGGTGTCGCTGATCAGGGGGATATCTCTCTCTCTCTCTCTCTCTCTCTCTCTCTCTCTCTCTCTCTCTCTCTCTCTCTCTCTCTCTCTCTCTCTCTCTCTCTCTCTCTCTCCCTTCTACAGTACACAAGAAAAAAATCCCAATAAAAACACACACTCTTTCCCCTTCTACATAAACCCTTTCCCTCCTATCGAAGGTCTTGGTCCACTACACTCTAAACAAAAGCACCCCAGACCCAGAAAGCTACCTGACCAGTCCACGTCAGATTACTAACAATTACCGGTGCGGATGGCCGAAACTGTCAGTGTCAACCTCCTCCAACTGTACCGTGTGTAACTGGACTCTTCTTCCCACAACTGGAGGATCGAGGCACGGCCCTCGGACATGGGGTTTCACAACAAGAAAGACATACTTTGTAAAATTGTTTCAGCAAGCAGAAATAGGAGAACCGCTTAGAACCGAGCCCGCCCACTGATCCATGGCCAACTGGCGTGTGACTGGCCATATTTTGTGTCGGGATTTTTCAACAGAAAGCTGAGAATTAGTTTCAAGGCTCCCTGAGAAAGGCCTTGAATAAGGAACTAGATCTTTGAGAGAGAAAATCATCACAGGGTAGTTTGATTCATTCTGGATGGCGCATAGATCTAAATCTGAGTGCAGTGCTGGTTTAGTGTTCCTGTAAAATGTAGCATACGTTTAGGGTTTCCCTAAGATTTAGATTTTCCGGCAACATTTGATATCTGTTGGTGAAATGGAATGTTGGATCGAGCAAAAGCTAACCGAAGATAGGGTAAAAAAGAATTAAAAAGAGAGAGAGAAAAAAAAAAGGATAGGTGTCCATATAAAAAAGGATAAAAATTGATATAGAAAAAGACATATATAAGAGAGAGAGAGAGAGAGAGAGAGAGAGAGAGAGAGAGAGAGAGAGAGAGAGAGAGAGAGAGAGAGAGAGAGAGAGAGAGAGAGAGAGAGAGAGAATAATCGATATATGCCAAAACCAAGGAAAATTTTGCGCACTTGGACCAGTACTACAATATAATGTAAAAATATGATATTTTATTTCATTGGCTTTCATATTAACGCACGCAATAACAGTATTATCAAAGCCGGTTGATCAAGACATAACATACATCACCAACCACAGCAATAGCAACTTTAAGTTAGCAGCGAATTAAACAAACGAAACACCCGAGCAGCGCTGAACAGGACACGCCGCTGACAAAATGTAAATCAGGACAATCAGATATCTGATGGACAGTGATAACGATAATTGAATGTCAGAAATGAGTGGTCCTTTAATCTAGACCAATAGGTCTCTACTAATGTGCTATCTGATTTGGATGATGCGGATAGTACTACTATCTTTAATTCAATTTATAATATATCACTTCGGCCCCAAAGGCACCGTGGGTTAAAATTAAATATCACCAACGCCTGAACTGTTAGCTTGAAAAAACCATTATTTAACTGAATTCGCGCGGGCTTAGGTCTTCATGCAGACAACTGTTGTTGGATTGAGATCTCACCTGATCGATTGAGAAGTGAGGTTCAATCTTTCTGGTAAATTAAAAAAAAAAATGAAGCCAACGTATTTTTTTTTTACCCCTAAAAGGAGTTCATAACATACTTTCTTATGTGAAGTGAGGTATTGTTCCATTCATTCACCTATTTTTTACACAGTTTTCAGGAATTAAAAAATGAATGATAAATAATAGAAAATCTCGTAGAAGGATAGAAAGTGTGTGCAAAAACTGTAAGGGAATTAATTATAGGCCTACAATCTCTCCGTAATCAGATATCACGAAATGTAGGAAGTATAAAACAAAATAATGCCACACAAAAGGAACCAGTCTTGAAGCACACTTTGACACAATACGCCACTTGGAAAAGCCAAAAACTGCAGTGTTAATCTTTGTTAAGTGGATGGAACAATTATACATGAATCCAGCACAGGTGGCTGCGTGGAGGAGTGCCCGTTCTGACGTCTGTCTGGGAATCTGACAAGGGTTCAAGTTACGCTTGACGGGGGCTTAAAGATATGCGAAAATATGGGCGTATTCTATTATGAATCGCCTTTTAATGTACGATGCATATCATGCAATCAGCCGCTTAAAACAGTTAAGCATTAAGCACGCAGTTTATTATAACATTTTACCATTCTCTTCAGTCATAAGAACCACGCTTTCACTTGCGTGAATGTAAGACATTCAGTTTAGTTTTCTTGGATACTTGCCCTCTTGGAGTCTCAATATAAATTCTCCATGAAGATAATTTTGTAGGCTTCAGGGAGAGATAAAGTTAGCACCTCATCGTTACAAGCACGGTTCCTTCAGTCTCTAACCAACATAAAGGATGCTTAACCAGGCCAGACACTGCTATTCTTCAGAATTTGTGTCGCCGGCTTTAGTCTTTGCCATTGAAACTGAATGAACCGCAAATAGCTCTATTTCCAAGGAAAGCAATGCTCTACTTTAGAAAAAAATTGGGTGAATAAACTTATAGTGAATTTATCTCATTTATCTCGGATTCCTGTGAGGTGGACTAAAGTTAAAATTGGTCAGTTTAACGAGGTGACCAACGATGCAGGTCAAATTTTGACAGATCAATGACCCTCGACCCTTTTCGAGGCCTGTATTTGTGCAATGTTTCAGGTCTTGATTATTGCTATGCTGTTCAGTGCACAGTATCGCCAGTGGCACAGACCAAACTCAGTCAAGTTTATCAAACAGGTAGCACGATCTTTGCCTACAAAGGTTTACAACCGTCAAATCTCAACCCTCGCTGCGCCGCATGAACGCATCATCGACATAGTTTTAGAATAAATTCTTAAGACATCGCCTGAATTACATGTAGGTTATGCGGTTCAACGACCCCAGCACTAGCATTTTTGCTCTTCAGTCTCGCTTACATAAGTAGGAAACTTTGTTTATTAAACAATCTCAGTAATAATTTCTTAGCTTTGAAAACAGTAGGTTAATTATTTCCGATATTGCACACTTTTAAACCATTTAAAACTACATCGGCCAAATTTCAGTCTATTAAAAACATAAACAAAGGAAAATTAATAACAAACATATGAAATTTAATGGCTTGGATAAGCTTTGTCTTTGTACTTGTAGCAAAGAAAAAAGTGCTGTCTGCGTTGAGGCCTGATCCAGCCCTTGACAAATTAGTCTTAACAAAAGAAAAGAAAAGTTCCTTCAAAACTAGAAAAGTCATGAGTCAATATCATACCAAGCACGACGTGAAGTCACTTAGACAAAAAGTAAGTCAAAGTGAAAGATCATGCAAAAACTCAGGGGCACAGCGCAGTCATACTGCACCCACCGAAGCTGCCGCCTTTGGCTTTCGAACCGTATACAACGTTTATCTGCATACACTTAATGTGACTTACCTAACCTTTCATTCAAAAACAGTCACGTAGGGTAGTATAACGAAGAGAGCCATTGCGCTTTATAATTTATAGATTATGCAGGAAACAGTTTGTTTGAAGTACATGTATATCAAGACCGCATAAGTCCGACTTTCGCGGTATTGAATCGCGTGAATTGATACAAGTAAAAAAGCACATTTGCTTTGGACTTGCAGAACGAAGAGAAAATGTGAATTTGTTAAGCCAACAAACGTTAAGCACGGCTAAATTTAGTTATATAGCGATAAACTACACAATCTGAAGTATACAGAACAAAACAAAATATAGAACGATGTAAAAAGAAATATGTAATTTGCGAATAACAGACCAAGAACAGGCAAAAAATCGAAGAGAAGAAATGATAGGTAGGTGTAAAATATATAGGCAAATGGATAGAAACATTCGTAGAAATAAAAAGACAGATATATTCTTACGAGCAGACACACATAGATAAATATGTAAGAAGATAGGGAACTTACCAAAGGCCCAAATGAAATGAGATCAGTTTGGAAAACAGTTACTCCACAGATAGTTTAAACCTTTGAAGCGTCCAAAAAAGTCACCGAGAACCTGAAAACAAGAAATATAGATCAATACAGCGTTTAATAAATTCCAGATTTAAGAACTTAGCTGTAAACATTTAAGGTCAAGCAAAGATGCTAGATAAAGAAATTTTAATATATTTATTTTAAAGTACTTTACGTCTGTTTGCGAACGGACTCTTTTCTCATAAGTCACTAACGCAAGGAATTTATAAGCAAAATGTTTAACATGGTAGTGGTAGTGCAGCTTGTCTGAGTGTTAAATCTCCCTCACATGTTATGCACTTTAACGACATAACAGAATAACGATATAACAGAAAGACACTATGCAGTGCCAGTAAGAAGTGTCATTTCACGATGCGAATATTCTTCAACGTTGTACTCACACTTGTTTACGTGTAGAAGAACACACATCTTCTTTAAATTACAGTAAAAATGTGTGTACATTGCAACCTTTTCTTCGCGTTTTTCATCCCTTGTCGATACTGTCCACTCATCCCTTGCCTGCTCTCAGTCTCTCACGCAAAGACACTTAAGACAAGACAATATGAACTTAATTACTTAGTATGTTTTATCTGTTTATTTTTTTCGGAGTTTTTTTTTTTTTTTTTTCATATGATATAGTTGTAAGAGAAAGTAATTTTATATTTGTTACAATGTTTACAATAATCTCTCTCTCTCTCTCTCTCTCTCTCTCTCTCTCTCTCTCTCTCTCTCTCTCTCTCTCTCTCTCTCTATCTCTCTCTCTCTCTCTCTCTATCTATCTATCTCTCTCTCATTCCTCTCAGTAAAAGAAAAGAGCACAAAAATATTTAACGCATATAACATGCATATTTCGAGCAATTCGCCGCTCAAATCAAAAAGTAACTAAAAAACTATGAAATATGTATATATCTAAAACGTAAAAGGGTTGCAAAATAACACCACCAATTGGCAGGAACGCCAACTGACATAAGCAGTTGAAGAAAAATAGGAGTTAGAGAATAGCGGTGTGAAAAAAGAAAAAAGGAAAAGAGAGAGCAGCAGGTGGAAAGAGAGACTTAGACTAAATGAGAGATAGCAAAGAGTAGGGTGAAGGGATAGAGAGTAAATGAAAGTGATGTAGCGAAAAAGGAAGAGTAAGATATAAAGAGAGAGAGAGAGAGAGAGAGAGAGAGAGAGAGAGAGAGAGAGAGAGAGAGAGAGAGAGAGAGAGTGAGAGAGATATGAGAGATTTTTGGGAAAGGCAGATGAGCGAAGCTGCATTGTTAAAGGTGGTTTAAGAACAAAAGGTTTTTTGTAGCATGTTGTTGGGGAAAGCAAGTAGAGGTATTTTCCCACAGGGGCGAAATGTATGATTTAGGGGATTAAGTAAGCGCGTCGGAATAATAATCTCAAAAGCAGTTGCATTATTACAATTAGTGGAAGCAATTCATTTTAAACAATAGTAACTGTAGCTGTAGTAGTAGTAGTAGTAGTAGTAGTAGTAGTAGTAGTAGTAGTAGTAGTAGTAGTAGTAGTAGTAGTAGTAGTTGTAGTAGTTGTAGTAGTAGTAGTAGTAGTAGTAGAAGCAGTAGTGGTAGTAGTAGTAGTAGTAGTAGTAGTAGTAGTAGTAGTAGTAGTAGTAGTAGTAGTAGTAGTAGTGGTGGTGGTGGTGGTGGTGGTAGTAGTAGTAGTAGTAGTAGTAGTAGTAGTAGTAGTAGTAGTAGTAGTAGTAGTAGTAGTAGTAGTAGAAGTGGTTATAGTAGAAGAAGAAGTAGTAGTAGCAACAGCAGTAGTGGTAGTATTATACTTGCATTAAGTTCTTATGTGCATGTGACTAGGCCCCTACTTACCTCCTTATTTGGATCTTGATTAAAATGTCTAATAAATAATTTTAATAAGCCCTATCACTTTTTCACAGCGTAAAAATACGTTTTTAATACTACTGGTGTCCTCAATAAAAGAAGTCGAGCGCTTCACAATTTCGAACAAACACAATGGGAATCTGACAATGAACTAAAATCTGCAACCATCTCCGAAGTCACAATTGTAAACCAACGCAAAGCAGGCCAGCCCTGTGTAAAGGGAGCCGCAGTTCTGTCCCACTTGACAGAAATCGTACTATCACAGGCTTAGAGTCGGAGGCCGGGGTCCCAAATAAACTGTCATAACACTTGAATCTTCTAAAGTGGAGGAGAAGGACTCTCTCTCTCTCTCTCTCTCTCTCTCTCTCTCTCTCTCTCTCTCTCTCTCTCTCTCTCTCTCTCTCTCTCTCTCTCTCTCTCTCTCGTTCTTTCTTTCTCTCCCTCTCTTTCTTTCTCTCTTTCTCTCTCTCTCTGTGTCTCATTTTCTCTCTCTTTCTCTCCTTTTTTCTTCCGATCTTTATTTCTATGTATCTTCAATGTCTGTCCATCTCTTTCTTTCTTTTATTGGGTGTCATTTCCCTTCACCTACTTGTCAACCAGCTGAGAATAGAGAAAAGAGAAGCGGTTGATCGCGGATCTGCCAATCCTGCCTTTCAAGTTGAACATTAGATAAATTTGCGACACCACATTCCTCTTGCATTACGTTTCCTTCCCGTCCTCTCACCACAGCCGTAGACAGACACATTCACACACCTTACACTTTAACATAAAAACCATATACACATACATGAGGAATTCATATGCACACACGCACTTTTAACCCTCTTTGAGTCGCATAAAAGTGGACCCTGCCCCTCACTCAGGCAGTATACAAAACAAGTTACAGGCATCGCACCACGCTAGCGTAGACTTGATCTAGGCCCAGATCACCTTTGGCCTAGATCTACATCTAGAGCCGAATTGATGAGAATGCTAGGCCTGAAAATCTGACTAGCTAATACAAATTTAAATTGTCCCAGGACATATATTTCATTAGAAGTTTCTAAGTACAACTTTTAAGCCTAAAGTTACAAGTGACTCAAGGCTAGACTAAGGACCAACATTTTGGCCAAAGTCTATTTGCGCCCCACAAAAAGGTTGCTTTTGCGCTCTTTAAAAAAAAAAATAATGGGATGATTGCATTTGGCCATTCCAGCACAAATAATGGTGACTTCAAAATCTTTCGTAGATTTTTTTATCATAATCTACAATTCCAGTTTGAGGGCAAATATTCAGTTTCCAAGCTTTTTATTGCGGATAAAGAAATTAAGTACATGCTTTAATTTTGGTTATTAATTTTGAACATTTAAAATTCGCATCTTTAAAATGTCAAAATTGCTTCCATATTTACAGACTTAATCGTTTGTCTCTTGCAGAATCACGAGATAAGTGCAAAGGCCGCAAAGATTAGACAGATCTGAAAAGATGGAAAAGACAGACAGATATTTTCAGGCTTCACCTTGACCCTCTGCCTTTGACCCAGATCAGAGTTAAAATCAGCAAAACGTCAGTAATTATCTATGAAAAGGGGTTTTCCGAAAACCGCAGTTAATAATAATAATAATAATAATAATAATAATAATAATAATAATAATAAATAAATAAATAAATAAATAAATAAATAAATAAATAAATAAATAATAGTAAATAATTTTAAACATATCCAGTTCTGACAGTAGGCAAATCAATAGAACAACAAACTGAAAAAAAAAAAAAAAGAACAACTGGTTTTCAGATAAGATGGAACCTAGAATGAAAGAGGGGAAGAAAACCAAGAAAGTTCCGAAATTTTCCTATTGATATCCTGAAAGTAAAATCGATTTGTTATGCAACGCTTCTGTTTAGTCCAGACTAAATAGACATACGCATAGTTGCGATTTGGTCAAATTTAAGTTAGGTTTACTTTGACTGACCTTGAACTTCAAAATAACTCGTACAAACGATTATCTTCATAATAAAATTATTTACAAGACGCAAACTACTAAGCCTTTAGAAATTTAGCAAAGACAGTGATACTAAATTCAAACCCCTTGGTCGCAACATTACTTTTCCAATATGTTTTAAGAATTGAAGTTTAATAAATATATGAACTGATAACAGAAGTGCATTTTTATGTTCAACCCAAGGGTAAGGGCAAATCGTTATCGGTGTTTTTCACACTACCTTTCATTTATGTCTTTTTCTCTTTTATTTTTATTTTTTTTCTTTAAATGAGTGACAAACTGATAAAACTGGCACGTCAAGAGATTTCAAGCGATAAGTTGGCGAACAGTTTCGGAATGAAGGTCACCACTCCAATTGAAAAGATAAAGGAAGGGACAATTCATCCTTGTTAATGACGTAAAACTTATCGTCGAAATCCATCAAAACACAGGTTTTCCAGCCATCCACAGTTGGTTTTTCTGGCTTATCAAATAAATCCCGCCCTCCCTTGTAAAAAAATATTTTGATCAGGGTGTGAATCAGGCATTGAAACAACGAGAAAGGTTAACATTACTAAGTTCTACAATTTTGCCTAGTAAGGCGCAGATTCAATAGCAGCCCTTACATTTTCCTCAAGAATCTTATGATGCAGTTTTAATATAAATGCATATATACCGAGGAGACAGTTGAGTACATCAGTAAATTGATGATACGCAAAAATCAAGACTAGATAAAAAAAATTCTCGGATTTTTTTCCTGGCCAGGACAATTATGGATAAAAGGGCACAACAGCCATACGGTTAAATTTTTATTACTGGGCATGGCAAAATATTTTAAAAAATATATAAATAAAAAAAAATAAAGCTGAAAAGGCCTGGCTGCTTCATGTAAATATTGTTACTGTTAATAAGATCTTCGAGAAATTATAATATTAATGATCATCTAGTGGACCCGAAATAATTCCAAGGCAATAAGAATTAATTTTACATCTCTTTTCAAGTAAGCGAAAAATGCTCTCATTCTTAAAGTGATGTATATTGTTTTTATCAAACTCAGAACAAAAATTATTTTTGCACTGAAAATATTATGCCCTTTTCTTATCTCACTTAAACGTGACTATGTGACAAAATGTCTGATGAGGTTAAATTTTGTTTTCTTTTGACTTTTTTTTTAACTCGGGGTGTGGGGGAGAGCTATGCCTTTCAAGTAAGCGGTACATAGATTAGGAATGCCCTGCACAAAGGAGATTGTTTTCATAAAAACATTTACAATCTTGTTTCGTTTGTGCCATATCAAATTAACATCTCTAGGCCAAAAGCTCTTATGAGGCTGCGATTTTCAAAAACAATTTTTATCTCTTTGTAATGACCTGACCATGACCCAAGTTAAAGGCTAAACCTTCGTAGCTTACGCAAGACAGAACCAAATCAATGGCTGAGCCTTCACCTAACCTATGACAGGCCAAGCCAATAACTAGGCGTTAACCTAACCTATGACAGAGCCAAGCCAATAACTAATCGTTAACCTAACCTATGACAGAGCCAAGCCAATAACTAAGCGTTAATCTAACCTGTGACAGAGCCAAGCAAATAACTAAGCGTTAACTTAACCTGTGACAGAGCCAAGCCAATAACTAAGAGTTAACCTAACCTATGACAGAGTCGAGCAAATCCGTCAGATCTTATCGAATTCTACATACTCGACCTCATAAATTCAAGACTATAGGCTAACATAACCCAAAGAGACCGTTCCTTAAAGATTGCTAGACTTGCACGAAACAGATATATCTGGAATTTATTTTCAAAGTTTTACCTTATCCAGCTGCGTTAACAATAACAGAAATAAACATACACAATTGTTTTGAATTTAAAAACCCAATAAACTGTCAATTTAACGTTTTGCCCTTTAAAAAATACTCCTTCGTCAATTTTGTTTGTGCGTGAGTGTATGTGAGAGAGAGAGAGAGAGAGAGAGAGAGAGAGAGAGAGAGAGAGAGAGAAATAGAGAGAAAGAAAGAGAAAGCGAGAAAAAGAAAGAGATTTAGGCCTTTGATATACAAATGAAAAGAGTTTTTCTTTCTTTCTTTTTTTTTTTTTTTTATCTGTAATCTGATGCTTTGAGGTGCTTTAAATGCATTGACCTTTCAGACACATTCTGTGTTCACGCTTGGATTGCCAATGCATTCATAACTGGTCATGCATGGAGAGGTGAATGGTGGGAACCAACAAAAACAGTGAGGTAAACAAGTGGCTCGGCTGGCTTGCGTAAAGGAATGGCAAAGAAAGCTGAGATAGACACGCAGATAGATAGATAGATAGGTCGAAAGAAAGATGGATAGATAGATAGATGGCAGATAGATAGACTGATGGATAGATAGATAGAATGAGAGATAAATAGATAGATAAATAGATAGATAGATATAGATAAATAGATAGATACATAGATAAAATGAAGAAGAGATAGAAAGATTAGTCGACAGTTAGAAAAAGACTTCTAGTGATACATACATACAGTTAGAAAGTGAATGACAGAGATACAGACAAAGACAAATTGTAAAAATGGAGATAGATAGATAGATAGATAGATAGATAGATAGGTAGATATATAGTTAGATAGACAGATTGCTAGATAGATAGACAGACAGATAGATAGATAATAGATAGATAGATAGATAGATAGATAGATAGATAGATAGATAATAAATAGATAGATAGATAGATAGATAGATAGATAGATGAAAAAAAAGAAAGTGAAATGATCATTTTTTTCCAAACAGGCATTTGCCAACGACTATGCCTTTTTGACTCACAGAATGATGAACAGTTATTAGAAACAATGCATGACAAGATCTGCAACTGCCTAGATGTATATTTAGTGCATTTAGTTTTACCTTTTCCAGCCAGATTCGAATCCAGAATTTTCTGATTAAAATATAACATAAAACGTGTTCCTGTCCCAAATGAAAAAAAAGCAACACAAAAATATTGTAACATTGTGAGTCCGAACAAACAATTTGGAGACTATTAAGTGTTCATCATCTTTCTACGTATTTATAGTGCAACGTGCGACATTCAGCGAATAAACAATTCGTTTTTTTTTCCCTACACAGCAGTGCTTTTTTTTTTCACCTCAATCAGATTCACTCATGACTTTTGTTCTATTATCATAATTTCTAGCATTACACACACGCACACACACACACACACACTCCCTCCCCCCCACTCACATACACACACTCTTTTCCTCCCTCCCTCCCTCCCTCTTTTGCAACAATAGGTAAAGCATTTCAATGTTTAATATGCTTATTCAACAAATAAACAAACAAACAAAAAAAACAGAAGAAAAAAAAAAAAAGAAAAGAATGGAAACTTGCATGCGATTTCTTTGATTACAGGCACGTTCTGTTTCATTGCAAACCTTTCAAACTCACACTACATAGAGACTCTCTTCCATAACTTAAATAAAAGTTC
The DNA here is from genome assembly GCA_033675545.1 of Elysia crispata. NCBI lineage: Eukaryota > Metazoa > Mollusca > Gastropoda > Plakobranchidae > Elysia > Elysia crispata. The sequence continues at coordinate 73,511 of JAWDGP010003043.1, read as the reverse complement.
TACCCTACATGATGTTGCACTGACCTCATTCACGGCCTTCAACGGCGGTAATACGTGAAAACATTTTGTTTACAAAAAGTATATGATTAGTGTGTTTTAACTGAACAAGTTTCTAACAAATCGAAAGCAATGAAGGGACATAGCATGGTTGTTTTGGGGTTTTTTTTTTAGATGGAAAGAGTGAATAATAAAGGTGAGATTTAGAAAGTGTGACAGAGATTGAAATAGTAGGTAAAGTGTGACATTAAAGTAGTCCATGGGAATATAACCTAGGAGGGAGAGAAAGACAGATTTACATTTTTGTGACGAAAAAATATTAAAAAACCACAACGGGTAGGCGGGAAAACGTTCGAAAAAGAGACTATTACACTATGAGGGATGAGAGAAATGGAGGAGCGAGATAGAAACGAGAGAGGAAAATAAAAGAAAGAAAAAGAGAAGAAAAAGAAGGGGGAGAGAGAGTGATGGATAAGGCAGGGCATCTATAAACAACACTGTTCATGTCCATCAAACTACTTGAGATATACCCAGACAGTCCCCTCTGGCTACAGAACTAGAGATTTAGTCTTGTTCCAAGATGGTCGAATCAGAAAGAAAGAGACATATAGATAGGTGGAGAGATAAATGTGGATGGGCAGATAGATAGATAAATAGATAGAGAGAAAAGGGAAAAAAAAAGAAAAGACATTCGCACACAGATATACATGCTCACACCTCCATACATATTTTACCCGTGACCATTACACTAGAGGTATTTCGGTCAGTCGGTTTGGCCCCCAGGGCAGCCGATGGACACACGACTGGACTTAACGTACTAAGCCAGGGATGCAAAGTATTTGATGTGTTTTTCAGTTATGGGATGCCACGTCCTTTTTTTATGCTTAACTGATCTTCTAGTCTTAGATCTACAGCTAAAGTTCCTATGACCTTTTTTTTCAAAGCACCATTTTCCCCCACTAAACTCTTACACATTCAATCCTACACCAATATCTCGGTCTTTTATTGCATTTATCAAACACACAAAATTGAACACGATGCTTACTTATTTTGATTCTTAGCCATAAATATATTGTCATTGAATTTGTCTCTCTTCTGTTCACTCCACTAGGCCATTTTCCCCCATTCCTCTTTATTTCACCCCCTTGCCATCAGCACCTCTATAGAATTGACTCGTTTATCTTGCCTTATTTCAACTGCTGACATTTTTACAAATTAATATTTCTAGGTTGTCAGCTAACTCTCTGTTCTGAATTATTTTGGAGACCTGGAAGCATTTAATTCACGCCCCAGTAAACGTGATGCACAGTAATTCTGTGTTGTTTCATAATGATATTCTTTGATGACTAAACCATGAACGACTCACACCATTACAGAATTTTCCATAGCATCATCCGTACATCAAGGGTTATGTCAAAGCTCACTTTAATTCAATGATATGTACTTTGTTACTTTTTCGGCCTTGAGACATAATTATTGTCTTGAAGACAGCCTTTCAATGTTGGTCCCTCTTATCGCCTCTCTAAATCCTCATCTCCATCTCTCTCTCTCTCTCTCTCTCTCTCTCTCTCTCTCTCTCTCTCTCTCTCTCTCTCTCTCTGTCTGTCTGTCTGTCTGTCTGTCTGTCTCTCTCTCTCTCTCTCTCTCTCTCTCTCTCTCTCTCTCTCTCTCTCTCTCTCTCTCTCTCTTCCCCCACCCCCATATCCCGAGTCTTTTCGTTCCAGCTTCTTCTATTCCATCACTATCATTCCTCATATCTCGATCTCTTTAATAAGATTATACTAAAGCCGACACCTTTTGATGCACAAAAAAATAAATGAATCTACAGGAAAGATAGCAGGTACATCAAATATGTCATATTCACATCTTAATAGGTTTACACACCTACAGATTCATCCAAGGTTCTCCTCCGTTTTATGTAAGATCTCACGTATGTATGTAATATATATATGTATATATCGTTTTTTTCTTCAGAAAACATTTTGAAAAAGTAAAAAACCAAAACAAACCACGACATATAAAAATTACAACAACTCTGGGCAAAGACAAGTATGTTCAGTCACACAGACAAATAGACAAACGTGGTAGAGCTTCGTGTCTTTCACATTCGCAGAAGGTTATACCATCAATCAAAATGGTGAGAACGCCTGTGGAGCGAACTGGACCATCCGTTAAACTGACAGGCTCTGATTGAATATCTACGTCTTTCATATTATGGGGAGTGGGTGTGGGGAATACATGTACAGATTGGTTTGTTGAAGGAGCGTTAGGGAGATAGATAGAAAGCTGACAGAGAGATAGAGAGATAGAGAGAGAAGAGACAGGGGAGGGAGGGAGGGTGAAATAGAAAGAGAGAGTAAAGAGAGACAGAGAGAAGAGAGAGATAGAGAGAGTGCGTAACTAAGTGTGTGTTTACGGCGAAGAATTTTCTTGATTGTTTAATCAATTCGAGCCTTTTCCTTGTAGGCCTACTGTTTGCAACTTAGTCCATGCCCGGAAACCTGAAGTAAAATGGCATTTCAAAACAGCGCAATGAGCTCACCAAACACACCCTACGGTGATCATAACGGTTCAGCCTTCACGGACTTGCTGATTTTATTAACATATTTTATTATAACAGCTGAAGCCTAAATGATATTTGATTTACAAAGTATTATCTACTTTGTCAGCCATTTGGAGTCCAGATCTTTTATTACCTATGGTTCAAAATCCCGGACCTTAATGCTTCAATGATGAAAAGGTGAAAGGATGTTCTGCAGCTCTATTCAAACGGTATAGAGCGCTTACTTTGGAGTTGCTTTTGTCTTTCTATATGAGCTCAATGATTGTCACACAGGGAGCATTTTCAGGTATTCCTCTTCTTTTCAATAAAAATAAAAATTCTAACCGGCAAAATTTTGTCTAAAAAAATAAAGGAAAGTTTCCAATTTTGCTTCTTTCATTAAAGTTTAAAACAAGAAAGGGTAAGAAAAACTGATTTTGATGGCAACGGTCTTAACATGTCAAAGACGGTCAACGCCTTTTATCTCATTGAGTTGGCTTTCAAATGCAGAAATCATTTTCGAAGTATGGAAACGATACTGATTTGACAGCATGATAATATTCCATTCCTTAATGAGTATTACATGCAAGAGTGATAATATTCCATTCCTTTAATGAGTGTTAAATGCAAGAATGATAATATTCCATCTCTTAATGAGTGTTAAATACAAGAATGATAATATTCCATTCCTTAATGAGTGTTAAATACAAGAATGATAATATTCCATTCCTTAATGAGTGTTAAATACAAGAATGATAATATTCCATTCCTTAATGAGTGTTAGATGAAAGAATGAACGATGGTTATCAATGTTCTTAGTTACTTACTCTCAGGTCTACTTATTTCCTTTTACTCTCTCTCTCTCTCTCTCTCTCTCTCTCTCTCTCTCTCTCTCTCTCTCTCTCTCTCTCTCTCTCTCTCTCTCTCTCTCTCTCTCTCTCTCTTCTCTCACCTTTGATTTTGGTTTCAAGAGGTCTGTTCTTAACTTTTACGCATGATTGCCACTCTTTTCATCCCAGCCATACTATCTAAAATCACAAATGAAAAGACTTTCTATGAGCTTGAACAGTGCGATTACTGTTTAGTGCATAGATACTTAGATCTGGTTCTACGATTGTGCAATGCGAAAAGTTTAAGACCTAAAAGTTAACCCAGTCACGACTAGAGTCGGTCCTAAAGTTACGGTAGAAATTCCCTTTGGTGCTTGATTCTTTCAAAGTCACCAGACCGTAGGAAGTTAAAATCCCACGCATAATTATTAATATTATGTTTTTTCATTTGATGACATTTATGACTCTGGCAAAAAATTGGTAAGGCAAGACATTGCAAAAGGGAATTAAGATAAAAAGCAGGAAATAGGCCGCTATTAAATTTTGTGGTTGAAGTTTAAATATGTCTAAAATTATTGACATTTTGTAAACTAGAGAGTCAGAAGGAGGAGGAGTAGGAGGAGAAGAAGAAGTAGGAGGAGGAGGAGAGGAAGAAGAAGAGGAAAAAAACAAGAAGCAGAAAGATATAGGAGATTTAGGAGATGTAAATTTAAAGCTGGGGTGTGTTTGTAAAAATAAAATAATTATCATAAATCTGTAGTTTATGCGATAAGCGCAATTTTCAATGCGCTACTGCTAGCTTTATTGACATAAAAAAAAACGAAACAAAACAAAACACAAACAAAGAAACCATTAAAAAGGAAAACAAAATGAAAAATGCATATCATTTAAATGAATGCAAACCAGAGAATAGATGACTTAAAATCGAATTAATCAACGTGATAATCATTTATTCTGTAAGAAAACCAAACAAAAAACTATACTTTAGGCTGTCACAGCCAGAAGGGAGCAACATGACCCACTTCGAAGTGGTTGGGCGGGTTTTCGTTATTCAGACACTTCAATCTGTGGTGTAGCTTACTGCTATCTAGATCTGGAAGAATGTAGGTTAGGTTAGGTTAGACACGGGCATTAGACAGACTCCCCCACTCCAACAGAGTTGAATGGGATCACAGTGTCAGAAAATGCCAAAGGCCCCGTTTGTTATGTGAGAATTACCTAAAGGTCAATACGACATGGGAATCTTTGCTGTTCACCACTCCAGGAGAGAATCGCACTCTGTGGCTAAATTCTAGAAACACTTCCAGTTACTTCCGAGGGCCTTTAAGTTTCCCTTGATATGACCTTCTCAAGATTTCCTTTTCTCCAAAAATTATTGCTAAATTTGGAATCAATTGCCATTGTAAAGTGTATGCATTTGACTAATGTTAGGCAAAGCGTTACCGGCATAAAACGTGAGTTGGTGAAAAAGGGAGGGTCTTAGATTCATTCAATTTTGTAGTAAAAAGAAAATAAAGGAGTCTCCAAGCATTGTCATCATTCTGCACAAAAGATTAAAATAACAACAATAAAAGTGAGGGACCCCCCCCCCCACACACACACACACACACACCCACACTCACAGACACAAATATTAGAGACACATCACTGATGACAAATTGTGACCTTGCATCTGGACGATAATAGGCTTTTTTTTTTGCCTCTCGTCAATACTAGATACTGCGTTTATTTTGATTTAAACTTATTATTAAAGTCGATCAAATTATGCAGCCACCGCCTACAGCATGTGTAAAACAGCTGTCATTTTAAATGATTGACGAGATGACGGGCCAAGCCATGCACGTTCAAATTGAACACCTTCTCAGGAAACGTGTAAGTCAATATTTCCTCCCTACTCTCCCTACCCCCGATCTGTCATGTTTTACACAGTTCAGTCAAATCAAAGATCTTTGGTCTGCTTAGCCCATGAGATACAAGTGCCACGAGGATGACGGGAAACGAAGAAATCATAAAAAACAACCCAATCAAAATAATTTCGAACTAGAAGAGTAAAATTAATAAATCTCATGCATTGAATCTACAAGAAGTCCTTCATTTACTTTAGGTAATCATCGTTACGTTGTAAGGTGCTCGAGCTCTTCTAGATTGTCTACTTTTTAACAGGAGGTAAAATTAATGACAGCTTGTAGTCCTATATGTTATCCCAAAACTCCTTCAGAAAACTACCTCATCTTTGTCCTTGGTTATGAAAAAAAAATTCAAACATACCAAACACTGACAATAAGAATACGTAAAGCCATTTCATTCATAAACTGGATAAATAAAGACCAAAAAAGTATGAAATGTCGAAAAAAAAATCAACAAAAAATTATATGCAAAATTTGAAAATTTTGAAATTTCAGTGTGCATGAACTGAGAACTTTTCAAAAAGCATTGGGATTCTAGGATTAAATATCTCAAGTTCAACAAGGTTCTTCCGAAATAGCTTCAAGATAATTCCGTGTTTACTCTTTTAAGATAAGATATCGCAGAGAGGAGCCTTACAGCTAACTCAAAGTTTTCTGCAATTTACTGCATTTCGTAACTCGGCTTTATAGTTATGCAAGAACAAAACTGCGGACACTTAGAAGTGCCCAAAAGACTTTTCATTGGATCCCAAGAAACTACGAGCAACCAGTTTAACGCCTGACACCCAGGAAGCGTTCTCTCGTGTCAGGAAATTGAGAGAAGAACAACTATCATACATTCTGTCTTAATCTTTTAATCTTAGCCTCTAACTCAATTTAGAAAAACATAAAAGAAGGAGAAAGAGAAAACCTGATGCACAAGGTAATATTAATCACAGCAAAGTTGTTAGGTTTCTACCATTAACTCCGCAGAGGAAAAAACTGCATTTTTAAAATGAAGTGAGATCAGAAAGACTTAATAAGCGAATTCAAAGGCATCTAAAATAACAAAACAAAACAAAAAATCGCAAAAGGTGGTGGAAAAAAGCAAAAACATTTGATAAGATTTGATGTTTTTATAAGACCCAGTAAAGCCATGAACACTCTCTGTTCGTTTGTTTGATAATTACAGCGTTTCTAATGTAAAAAAAAAGGCTAAAACCAAAAAGAAAGTAAAGAAATGAAATAGATTATAAGGCAATAATAATACTCAATTACCCGATAACGCAACTTTTCAGATCATTTCATATATGTGGACTACACAATCTACGAACTACAACAACTTAACAGATCTACAAAAAATCATAAAATTGTCATAAGGCTACGATACATCAACTAACTCCAACCAAGTCCAAAATGCTGCAAAGCGTAATTGCAGCTCTGTGATCTCAAGTTTGTTTGAAGTTAGAACAAACAGAAAATCCATATCAACAAGGAACATAGAGCAAAGTGAAATAGGACGCTGAAACAAACGCGCTCTCCTCTTATTAAGTACATAGGACACTGAAACGCAAGGGCTTTTTATATTGAGGGGAGAAATTAAAGATGCAGTTAACATGACTATAGGACTCCAATGTAATCAGTGAAATTACTATAGACATCTATAATTTCAGATATATAGGCATTAGATGTTCCTTGTGTCTTATGGGAATTCAACTTTCTATCTTGAAATCAACTCTGAATTACCTCTCTCCAATCTTATATATAAGGCTCATGGCAAAGATTACCCAACCTTACTGTCTTAAAAGGAGAATAGGGTAAAGTTTAAAAAAAAAACGCAGTAATATTGACTGAAAAAGTATTTCCAGATCGGAGGACTATTGCCCAAATTAAAAAAAAAAAAAATATATATATATATATAAATCAAAGTCCTATTTTAGTAAGTTAATGAGAAAAATATCTCAAAATCACCCCAAAAGCCCCTATAGACATTCACCATAAAATACCGAAACGTTATTGTATATTATTAAACAGATAAACAATTATTTTGCGCTTATAAAGTCGAGAAAACAAGCTCCCGTTTCCAATCGTCAGAATTGACAGTTAAAACAATCATACACAAAGCCCTTCAGCTTTTCCTTAAAATGATGCATATATTAGAACAAAAATCTTCCTGACAGCTACAAAATTATATTATGAGCAGTTACTAAAGAAGCTATATCTTACTGTAATAAAGTTTTTGGCAGATTCAAAATTCTTGTTTGAGTCTGATAATATATCAGCCCTCTAGAATAAGTTAGCTTTTGTTATGAGAAGCTTTTTAATTTTTAAGAAGTAAATAAAGAGGTTCTGACGAAAGAATTCACTCCCATTAAAGGAAAAGAAAGGGCATGGCACGCGGATCAATTCAAACAGTTTGGCTGACATTTACTCTCTCTATTGATATTCATCACGTTTCGGTCCAAAGTTCTGTATTCTCAAGATCGTTTTGAATCTTTAAATCCATGAAATAGGAGATATAAGATTGACAGACATGATGAACAGCGACTCTTTGCTTTTAAATAGGAAGGAACTATAAGTCTATTTTTATGACTCTTCTGTTTGGTCTGTTCATGCTTTCGGAGATTTCTTTCCCAAGCAGTGTATAATCGGCGTACGCCATTTCCCAACCCATGTACGCCTTTTCCACAAGTCAAATAAGAAACGTGCACAGGCGCCATACCTCAAGTTAGTTGGATATGATTGTAACACACTAATACGTTATGTTTATATAAAGTGTACTACTACTACTACTACTACTACTACTACTACTACTACTACTACTACTACTACTACTACTACTACTACTACTACTACTACTACTACTACTACTACTACTACTACTACTACTACTACTACTACTACTACTACTACTACTACTACTACTACTACTACTACTACTACTACTACTACTACTACTACCACTATTATTACTACTGCTATTACTACTACTTCTACCACTACTATTATTTCTACTCATACTGCTTCTACTACTACTACCTATACTGCTTCAACTACTACTATTACTACTACTACTACTACTACTACTACTACTACTACTACTACTACTACTACTACTACTACTACTGCTGCTGCTGCTGCTGCTGCTCCTACTACTACCACTACTATTACTACTACTACTTCTACTGTAACAACTTCTACTATTCTACTACTACTACTACTACTACTACTACTACTACTACTACTACTACTACTACTACTACTACTACTACCACAACTACTACTACTACTACTACTACTACTACTACTACTACTACTACTACTACTACTACTACTACTACTACTACTACTACTACTACCACTACCACTACCACTACCACTACCACCACCACCACCACCACCACCACCACTACTACTACTACTACTACTACTACTACTACTACTACTACTACTACTACTACTACTACTACTACTACTATTACTACTACTACTACTACTTTTACTACGACGAAGAAGACGACGAAGATATAGAAATCATATTGCCTGGTTTCTATTAAACATTTAATTGCACTGGCACAGCTACCTTAACTTTTTTAATTTCTTTTTATTACATTTTTGTATGAAAACATAACGTCTTCTTTCTAGTTTAATTTGTTTTCAACCAGTATTCTTTTTCTTCTTCTTCTCTCTGTCTGTTTGTCTGTCTGTCTGTCTGTCTGTCTGTCTGTCTCACTCTCTCTCTCTCTCTCTCTCTCTCTCTCTCTCTCTCTCTCTCTCTCTCTCTCTCTCTCTCTCTCTCTCTCTCCTTGCTCTCCTTGTTTAATTATAAATCATATTGTATGTTGAGCTTAAGTTATATTTAAAACATCCGCCTAATTCGTGTAAAGAAAGTCAATGACCCATCTCTCTCTCATCTCTCTTTCGTTGTCTCTGCCTCTGTCTCTGTCTCTCTCTCTCCCCCCCCCACCCCCCACCCCTATATTTCTATCTCTCTATCTTTTTATTTCTCCCTGCCTCTATATTTTTCTTTCTCTTTATTTGTCTTCATTTTTGTCTCTCAATTTCAACAATCAGTGCCTACGTCTACGCAGTGGACATTATTTTAAGAGCTTAAATACAGCCTAACATAAAAGAGGTTTGGTTACCGTAATTCTTTGTATAAGAGATTCTTCAATAAACTTATAGGACTAAAAATCAATAGGATATTTAAGTTTGATAGGAATAACAACGTTACTTATGTGTCATTGTCATTTCTCCCTCTCATCAAGTTCCTATTTCCGTTTGTTGACGTATTCACTCAAGATGTTGCCTCTCTGGTTAAAACCTTGTGTTACTGTGACGGAGAGGAAAGTTTGGCCATGAGACAAAAGATAAAACAACGCGCTAGTTGCTAAACGTCGATTTTGCCAAACAAAAGTTAAATAATAAAAAAACGACATAGGAACGGCCGAGAAAAAAAAAAAAGAACGGATGCAAAAGAATAAAATCATAGAAGACAGAAAGACTCATAATATCAAGCGATATAGAAAAAGCATAAAGAAAAGAATGACACATACACACACACACACAGAGTATTGTAAGAAAATTTAGAGGAACAATGAAGGCTGATGAAAGAGAAGAGGGCAAAATCTAGTGCAACAACCTCTAGATTGATGGGGGTGAAAGCATTTGAGAAATCGTAGTTGAAGAGTGTATGTATGTGTGAGAGGAAAGAGAGGGAGAGAGAGAAGAGAGAGAGAGAGACAGAGAGAGAGAGAAAGAGAGACAGAGAGAGAGAGAAAGAGAGAGAGAGAGAGAGAGAGAGAGAGAGAAAGAGAGAGAGAGAGACAGAGGTAGATTCAGAGAACGGGAGAGAAAGATAGAAAGATAGAAGAAGAAACTTTAAAAAGCTAGAAAAAGAAAGTCAGAAAAAAATGTACAACGCAGTCTCATGGCGGAGGGCAAAGGGTCAAAAATTGTTTGGCAACCATTTTTGTTCCTGATTAGTTATAACATTCTTTCCATTGTGCTTACTGTTACCAGCCTCTTTGAGCAGACCAACTTTTAAACTATAGTCTATACAAAACAAAAAAGAAAGAAGATACGAAGTGCTCACTTAAGTTATTTTCGTTACTGTTTAAGAGAGGCCTAAGAGCCTTGAAGAGCTCGAGTCCATCTTTCTGGCAGACACGCCCACCTGTTCAGAGCCGTTATGCCAAGGTTTAGAATACTGTTAGGATGCTATAATCACGGATTAAGGCCTCAAGCTTCTTAAGAAACAATAGGGTACTTAAAGGGCTTGTAAGTTGACTCTTGTCCAGGCCCTGGATCTATATGCTTCGCCAAAAACAAGAAAAGAGAAGAAAAGAAAACGTATCTTACTTCCCCCAAAAACTGACAATAATAAGATTTGGTAGGAAGCTGCGTGCTCGGACGGACTGCAAATAAATTCAGCCTGCAGCAAGCTTAGAAAAGATGGTGCTTTTTTACCGTAAATTTATTCAGCGTATGACTTAAGCGAGAGAATGCTTTGCCGAAGACTAATTAAAACTTGCATATATCCTAACTTTGCCAAAAATGTTATGCTCTGAAATGGTCTTTGATCACATCCATTGTCAAGCGTAAAATAGACCGGATGAGTAATTTCGTTTGTATTAAGCCCGAAGTGACAGTTAAGGGCTAAAAACATGCATTTATAACATTTTTCAACCAATTATTTGAAAGTGAAGCATAGCATGAAAAACATTTCTTCCCCCCTCACCATAAGCCTTACAATATTAACTTAACACACGTTAGAGACTTTCAACTTAAAAAAATTGGTCGAGGTGAATAGATTTTCATCATCTTTGTCATCACGGACCAACTCTAAGATCAACATGCCATTGATCGCCATCAATAGTATCGGTAGCATGGGAAGTCACCCTGACTCATAGGTTCACTTGCAAGGGTGGGATCCATTATGTCGCAATGACACAAACTTGTTTGAACAGATGCTCATGAGGTTAGTGACTACACTCCCGAATTACCTTTTAAGGCAATCCTAGTTGTTTAGAGGAGTTGAGTTACAAACTCTGTCATTACGAAAGGGCATTTTGAATAGCGAAAGGGTGTGAAAGAGTGATGATTTACTAAAATTAAAACAAAAAATAAGGACGGAAAGAGAGGAGAGAGAGAGAGAGAGAGAGAGAGAGAGAGAGAGAGAGAGAGAGAGAGAGAGAGAGAGAGAGAGAGAGAGAGAGAGAATGATAGAGGCAAACAAATAGCGTACAGAAGAAAAGCAAAAGAGATATGAGAATGAGGCATAGGGCAATGAAGAGAAAGAAAGGGATAATGGAGTAGATTAAACCCATGAAGAGGCAGACAGTCAGGTAAAGAATGAGACAGCTAGAGAGAAAGAGAGTGGCACAGAAACGTAGACAGATGGTCAGAGATATAAGTATGGAAGAGAGAGAGAGAGAGAGAGAGAGAGAGAGAGAGAGAGAGAGAGAGAGAGAAGAGAGAAAGAAAGAGAGAGAGAGAAAGAGAAAGCGAGAGAGAAAGAGAGAAAGAGAGCGAGAGAGAAGGAGAGAGAGAAAGAGAAAGCGAAAGAGAGAGAGAGAGAGAGAGAGAGAGAGAGAGAGAGAGAGAGAGAGAGAGAGAGAGAGAGAGAGAGAGAGAGAGAGAGAGAGAGAGAGAGCGTAGTATAGTGAGAACTAAAATAATGCATAATTAGGGCTGTAAAAAGGGCGAGGACTGAGGGACAGGTCGGGGTTGTAAGTACCGTATGTGTAGTGTCATGATAAGCGGCTTAATTTACGACGGCTGGTAAATGTCGAGACAGGGGGAGGTTACACGTTGCCCGGAAATTTATAGTTGTGTCCTCTTGAACCTCTTGTTGAATTTGCCCTGGCCTTACGTGAACGGGCCACAACTCCTCTAGTACTCTTTTCAGCATAGCGCGCGCAACATTAACCCTTTCAGCCTCGATCCCTCTCTCAATCCCTCATTCCAGTTACAAGACAATAATGGATAAATTTTGGGACATAAAATAACATTTTATACACTGAACATGACACTGCCGGTGTAATTTTGAGATGCCATATTATTTCCACGTTGATTGGGAGAAAAAAAAGCCCACAATCACTCTCTCATTCTGTCTGTTTAAACTCTTTCCCCTCTCTACCCTTTCCTCTTTCTTTATCTTTCAATCCACCTGTCTGTCTGTCTCTTTCTCCATGTCTATCTATCTATCTCAGTGTTGCTTCTTTCAGTATCACTTTGCTCATAGAAAAACACGGATATTCACAATCTTTCTGTCTCCAATTTCCGTGACACGTTTTGTCTCCCCTCCCCCCCCCCCCTCTCTCTCTCTCTCTCTCTCTCTCTCTCTCTCTCTCTCTCTCTCTCTCTCTCTGTCTGTCTCTTTTGTTTACTCTTCCGATTTCTCGCTTTCTTTATCTTCCGTTTCCTTATCTTGTCCAAACCCTACCAGAGCTGGCTGTGCTCCTCTGCAACTCGGAGGTCACCCTCCTCCCTCCCTGGTGTGAAACAAAAGGCAGCAACAAATCAACCATGCAGGCCTTTGACCATGGCACCGAGCACAGCTCGTACCATCAATATGGCCGAAAATTTGTGGACTCAACAGTACTGAGCCTACATCCACTGTTTGTGGACGGTGGACAGTCAGTCAGGGACATTTTGGGACACAGGGCTGGTCTGACTGGCTGGACATGCTTGAATGATGAGTTAACTCGGTGCAGGGACAACAGAGATAAATTGAAAGATACTTAAATCTAGACAAATAGAGAGAGAGAGAGAGAGAGAGAGAGAGAGAGAGAGAGAGACTTAGAAAGATAAGCTGACGGAGAGACACACATTTAGAGAGACATACAGAGACCTAATAACATAATTAGGACGAGCGACGGACAGTGTTAGGCAGAAAGAAAGAGAGAGAGAGAGAGAGAGAGAGAGAGAGAGAGAGAGAGAGAGAGAGAGAGAGAGACAGATAGACTGACAGATAGACAGACAGACAGAGTGACGGATAGACAAAGCGACGTACAGATAGATTGTAAAGTACATTTATTTCAAAGATGTAAATGTAAACTATAACTTTCATTGTAAAAATTTTATGCTTAATTAATTTATAATGAGTGTGGTTTAATAAGCCAAAAAAAAAAAACCAATATTCCTTTCTCCGTTCAACCCATATGGGCTTGATATTTATACAAAAGAAAAGCTCTTTTAAGTGAAAGAATACTTTTGTCATTGTCATTGGCTGGAATTTCAAAATAGCCTAAGATACGATCGAGTAAGGAGAGACAGAAGGCAAGGATTATTTTTTTATACATGTATCTCTTTCTAACATGGAGTGCGCTGCTGAGTGCTCTTCAACTCCGAATTCGCACTCGTTGAAGTAGTAGTAGTAGTAGTAGTAGCAGCAGCAGCAGCAGCAGCAGCAGCAGCAGTAGTAGTAGTAGTAGTAGTAGTAGTAGTAGTAGTAGTAGTAGTAGTAGTAGTAGTAGTAGTAGTAGTAGTAGTAGTAGTAGTAGTAGTAGTAGTAGTAGTAGTAATAGCAGCAGCAGCAGCAGTAGTAGTAGTTGTTGTTGTTGTTGTTAGGTAGTACCAGCGGCAGCAGCAGCAGCAGCAATATTAGTAGTAGTAGTAGTAGTAGTAGTAGTAGTAGTAGTAGTAGTAGTAGTAGTAGTAGTAGTAGTAGTAGTAGTAGTAGTAGTAGTAATTGTTGTTGTTGACGATGCAGTTGCTGTAATAAATATATTTGCTGTTGCTGGTGATTGTTTTGTACGTTATCAGTTGTAACAGGAATGGTACTGCTAGAGCCCAGTATTATTTACTAATGAAAGTTTCGGCAGCAGTAGATGTTAGAAATTGAAAGTGCCTATATAACCATGTTGGCACACCTATCCCTTGTGGGAACTGAATGCAAGAGTAAGGTCCCATGCTGAGTAAACAAAGCTATTTTGAATCCTCCAGCCACAATCCATGACTAGGAATAGAGAAAGGTGACAAGAAAAAGGCATTCGGCCCCTGCAGTGGGACAGGGCATTAAGCAGCAATGCAATAATAGTGTCTCTGTGCGTGAATTTTTTCCGACAGTAACCTTGCTTACATTGTGCTCCCAGTGCTCACAAATGGTAATACATGAATAGTATTGCGCAGGGTAGAGAAGCAAAGGACAAAAAGAAGTGAAGAGAGAGAGAGAGAGAGAGAGAGAGAGAGAGAGAGAGAGAGAGAGAGAGAGAGAGAGACAGAGACAGAGACAGAGACAGACAGACAGACAGACAGACAGACAGACAAAGCCAGCCAGACAGACACAGAGAGAACAATAAAAAAGGTTGTTGTTTTTTTCTTAACTAAAGAGGAAGAAAAAGAAGTAAAAGCAAGTGAATTAAAAGGATTTAAAGTGTGAGGTAGAGACAGAGATATAATATTATAGGCAGACACAATGACAGGGGAGAGGGAGAGAGAGAGAGAGAGAGAGAGAGAGAGAGAGGGAGAGTCAGACAGAAAGACAGACAGAGCCAGCCAGACAAACAAAAAGAGAACAATAAAAAAGGTTGTTTTTTTTTTCTTAACTAAAGAGGAAGAAAGAGAAGTAAAAGCAGGTGAATTAAAGGGTTTTAAGTGTGAGGTAGAAACAAAGATATAATATTATAGGCAGACACAGAGACAGGGAGAGAGAGAGAGAGAGAGAGAGAGAGAGAGAGAGAGAGAGAGAGAGAGAAAAAGAGTGAGAGAGAAACTAATAAAGAAGATGGCGTATTTTCGAATTGAGAGCGTAGCGGTGAAGACACCTGATGAACCAAGGCCTTAAAACTAATCTTAGATGGCCTCTCACACCATGCTGACTTAGACGTTCTTATATTTCATAGGTGTACATTGAGGGAGCTGTAGAGAAGAAAATTGGGGTAATTTAGAGCACTTTTGCGAGGACTTATGTTACGATATTTTTAGCCTGTGTTAATGTATTGGATCGAAAAAGAATGTTGTTTGATTAAGTGAATTGGTGGAGCTATAGATAGATGATAGATAGATAGATAGATAGATAGATAGATAGATAGATAGATAGATAGATAGATAGATAGATAGATAGATAGATAGGTAGGTAGATAGATAGGTAGTTAGGTAGAGAGATACCCATTGATTGATTGGTTGTGAAAGCGAGTGAGAGAACATGTAAGCCTATAGAGAGACAAGAGGAGAAAAGGTAAGAGAGAGAGAAAGAGAGAGAGAGAGAGAGAGAGAGAGAGAGAGAGAGAGAGAGAGAGAGAGAGAGAGAGAGAGAGAGAGAGAGAGAGAGAGAGACAGAAGGTTTACGCAAGAAATGATAGCACAAAAACAATTATTTCATTGCTTTTACTTGCAAACCAATGTACGGGTGCTTTTTATTAAGTTACTATCTAAGTAAAACTGAGTTTTCAATCATTCGAGAGAAGCTGTGAGCTCTACCAGGGCGAGTTGACGCTGGCCCCTGTCACCTGTGATGGATCAGGACTCACCTGTGACACAGGCAACATCTTCAGGCAAAAACCAAGGCCTGGTGGCAACATCGTATCTACATGTACAAGTGTGGTGCATCTGACATAGCTCGGGCAGGCTGCTTAGATTGCCCTCAGAAATAGAGATAAAATTAATGTTGAGGCCGAGGATTTTTTTTTACTATTTTTCCGTTCAACATCTGCTCAATCTTAATTTTACTCCTCCGTGAATCGGATGTTCATATTGGTTTTGGTTCATCCATTCTTAATTCAGAAATTATGGTTTCATCTATTTCACTGAAAGGCTTGGAAAGATTTTAAAGGTAAAGTTAAAAGAAAAAAAAACTTTACAAAGAGCGGCGTACGTGTGGAATTGCACGATGCAAATTCATAATCTAAAGTAAACGATTCCTATTGCTTATGTTATTTATCCAATCAATAAATTAGTTAATTGATTTTATATTTATTTATAATGGGGAAAACTTCCCTCTGTCCCCAAGCACTATTGTTATTTTACAGCGTCGCAATTATCTCGATTCCCTCTCTGCTCTAAACCCGCACATGACCTCCAGCGATAACATTTTTTTTCCTTCGTTAAAGTATGCTACAAACTCTGTTGTCTGCCTATAATGTGCACTTTAAGCTCCTGACCTGTGACTGTGTGACAGTATCTCCATCCAGAGCTAGGCATCACACATCTACCAACTTCAATCTGTTTTGCAACAAACATTTCGAGGCTACTTAAGACCAAGGTGTCACAAGGTGAAAACAAAATAAAACAAAACAAAACAAAACAACGAAGTATTGCAACATGAATGCAGAGCACAAGAGAAATAAAATAAACTGTCCAGGGCCAGGACCAGGACATCCCACACTCGGTCGTCCAGATAGACAGAGATAGCGGGCCCGCCACGGACATGGCGTCTTGTCTTGTTCAAATTAAAAAGTTATGCGTCATACACGCGGGAATGAGGCTCTTGAATGATAACACAAGAGCTTGAAAGAGAGGGAGAGAGAGAGAGAGAGAGAGAGAGAGAGAGAGAGAGAGAGAGAGAGAGATAAGAGAAGACAAAAACAGAGATGTTGAGATTAGAAACGAGAGAGGGGAAGGGTACAAGAAATACTCAAGATTGGAAGATAGACAGAATGCGAGGTAGAAAGAGGGTAGAACCATCGGCAGGGATTGGGAGAAACCAAAGGGATAGATTGAGGGACCGTGAAAGAGGTTGAGAGAGACAGAGGGTGTAAGACGGAGAGAAATATTGGAAGGCGAAATTACAAAGAAAGAGAGAAACGGAGAAAGAGAGAGAGAGAGAGAGAGAGAGAGAGAGAGAGGGAGGGAGGGAGAAAGAGAGAGAGAGTGAGTGAGTGTGTGTGTGTGTGAGGAAAAAAAGGGGGGGGGGGAAGAAACAACAGGGATGGAGGGATAAACAGAGAGAAAGGAAGAGTAAGAAAATCTGAGACAGTATTCTACGCACCTGATCTTGTTATCCTTCTATTATAACAGTAATGCTCACCAAACAAGGCAACCCACCTAGCACTAAATATCAATGAGAAAAATAAGTCACATCTGTTTCGTTCATACAGACATTCCACAAGCATCTTCACACGCATCTACACACTGAAACAAACATGCATTCACGACACTGAGACACAAGACAGGTAACTAGTACTATCTACATGACTGCGTGGAGTGCAACAATAAACTGGAGAGAAAAGTGCGAATGCAGCTAATCACCAAAAAAAAAATGAAAGGACATTGTTCGCGACAAGTAGATCTAAACCTTGCCCTTAAATTGTTTATAGATAATCATGAAGACATTAAAAGTAATATTCGAACAAATTTTCACATTTTTTTTTGTAACATTACACAAAAGTCAGCTTATTTCTTTTTTCAATACATTTAAGGTAATATTGGAATTCATATAACTGCTCGAACTTTCAAACTTGCAATAAAATTAGTTTCTAGAGACCTGGGAAGGAAAAGGATCGACAAAGAGAGTGATATTGTTCATTAAGTTGGAAAAAAAAAAGTTCTATAGAGAAGGAGAGGAACATACATGATCAAGCAGTTGTTGCTTCTGCTGCTGCTGATGATGATGATCATGATTTGGACGAGATTTCAAATGCATTACATATCCAACGCTGACTCTAGTCTTACACTCGCATACTTTGTGAGGCAAGGTCCATCAGTATATTCTTACTAACCCTCGATATACTTCGATTTTGTAGTTATCTTCCGCCATTTTTTTAACTTCGCTATTTTAAAAAAAGTTAACGGTTAGAGGCAGATCTAAGAACGCTTCAGAAAAGCAGCTTGAATGCTGGGACATCTAGAATTTGATCTGCGGGCAATGTGATCGCTACGTGTGATCGAAAAGAAAAAAAAAATGTAGAAATTCAATTTTAATATTTATATTTGATTCGGTCTTAGATTTCACTCTTTCTCAACGCCATGCAGTGGAAAACAAGATGTGAGGCTGAATTTGCCCTTGAACTCACCCAAGTCCAGCTGGATGACTGGTTGCGTCGGCTGTGAGGAGAACTGTACAGGCGATACTCTCTGATATTCAGATGTGAAGAAATGCTATTTACTCCACGAGTCCGTCTTCAAAATTACAAAGCTAGATCTAGATATTCAGGCCCTGATCTGTTGTACTGCTGTCTTTGCACGCAAAATAGATATAGTTTATCCACTGTTATTAGAATAGAAAAGTCCACAAAAGCTACCAACAACGCACTTAATGCATCAACTGTTTGAAAAGTCCAATAAGAATTCACTTTTCTGCCGGGGCAATGTAAAATATTTATTGACAGATCTATAACCGTATGATATAAACAGATGCTAGAGAAGCACCCACATATGAATAATGAAAGCCTAGCTGCAATAACTAGATCTAGATTATGTCCGAAGAATAATAGGGGTAATCTAGTCTATACGTCTTTAACCCTGACCATTTCTAGAGTATAATATTAGAAAAAAAAAACCAAATCTAATTCTAATTGCATCTGTGTCAAACATGAATGTTATCCTTCGTAGTCAGTTGCACATAGCTTCCCAGATGTGTTGGGCTCCGCTGTAGCATGACTGTTAGTCGCTTCTTTCGGTTTCAGGCACTCTCAGAGAGGGGGGATTCTCGGCTTGGCTAAGATGTAGAGGCCAGAGGGGCGACTTCTATTATGTGAAGGTCCCCACTGCAAGCGTAGACAGCCCTGCAGGACTCGAAGTTTGTCACAGTCGGATTGTAGTGAAGAGCGCGAGGGGGGGATGGAGAGGTGGGAAGGAAGCGTCACCGTTGCGGATAGCTTTTGAGAGAGAGGGAGAGAGAGAGAGAGAGAGAGAGAGAGAGAGAGAGAGAGAGAGAGAGAGAGAGAGAGAGAGAGAGAGAGAGAGAGAGAGAGAGAGAGAGAGAGAGAGAGAGAGAGAGATGTAAACATTCGGTCAGAGGTACGAGGGCTGTAAAGGCAGAAATCCGTGATGAAATGAAAGGGGCGTGGGCCTAAAGTTTAAACTTGGCGCTAGTGGCCTGGGCTAAAGGTTGGCCCAGGTATGCCGAGGGTCACACGATTTGACTGACCATACAGCGCGAGGTAAACACGCTGACAGCTACATCTAGACCGAGACCTCGCGGGCATGTAAAGGCTAAAATTTTTTAATGTTTCAGGTGTCTTAGATTTTTCAAAAATGATTGAAAACGTAGAAATTTGTACAATTTATTTACTTCTTAGCTTTTAAACAGCTCGAAAGTCATAGTTTCAAGTTAAGAAACTGCATGTTGGGATAATTGGGAGAGATTGGAGAGATGGAATGGAGATATTAAACTATCTAGATTATATACATAGCTAGATATGTTGAAAGATAGATAAATATTTTATTAGACACAGAGAGAGAAAAAGAGAGAGATAGAAAGATATATATATATACACTTAGAGAGAGGGGAGGGGGGGGAGGAGAAACAGGCAGGCAGACCGACAGTGCTAAAAAGAAAAAGAGGGGCAGGGAGAGAGAGAGAGAGAGAGAGAGAGAGAGAGAGAGAGAGAGAGAGAGAGAGAGAGAGAGAGAGAGAGAGAGAGAGAGAGAGAGAGAGAGAGAGAGAGAGAGAGAGAGAGAGAGAGAGAGAGACTGTAGAATGTTCCTATCCTAACAGAGTAAGTACACTGCTTATCCCATAGGCCTACAATGCATCATTCTGTCGACCTGCCGGCCGGCCGGGTAGAAGAATGTTTTGGTTTCGAAAGCAGGAGGTGGACTAGCTGGCCGGTACAGGTAGATCAGTACTGTTATTCTCAGTGGTGGATAGGGCCCAGACCTTGGGACACACCGCTGCGCTGGGGACCTCAACACGTCACGGTTGGCTGTTATCAAAACACGACTGTTTCCGAATCTCGATCTATCTGGCCCGGGTTACGTTTTCGAGACTTTCAGAAAGCCCCAAATTTTATCTCAGTCATGCATTATTATTATTATTATTATTATTATTATTATTATTATTATTATTATTATTATTATTATTATTATTATTATTATTATTATTTATTTATTTATTTATTTATTTATTTATTATTTTTTTAGGTGTTGCCAGGTGTAGAACCCTAGGTATAATGAAAGCAAAATGGGATAAAAATAAAATCATTAAATGTTTGCTTGTGAACTCCGGGCTTGCACACAACAAACAGATGCATCTATTTTGTCTATTAATAGCGCACTTGCAAATTGGTGGACTAATTAGCAAATATTTGATTAGGTGGTTGAAAACAGATGATGCAAATGTACATTTTTTGGGATAAGATATATCCCTTCTAGAGATGAAAATGCGGATGAATAGATAGATAAAAAGAGAGAAGTTAAGTAGATATATGTAGTCAGATAGACAGAAAAAAAAAAGAAAATAAATACAAGGATAAAATATTAAGGAGAGATGGATGAAAGGATAAAGACATGAGTTATATAGATAGAAAGATAGAAGGCTTATTGGTTGACTTATCAAATGATACAAATAATATTTCCGTAAGCAGGCAAAAACATGAAAAAACATATTAAACGTTTTAGATATTTGAATAATAGTACAGTAAGTAGCAATAGGGACATTTGATTTATTAAGTATTCCTTTTCTTCATTTCAGCCTTAAATTAAGTTTCGTTTCTTGTTTTTGAATTTTTGTGATTTTTTTTAATTTGAGGATGGAGGTAATGGTAAATGACGTGGGGTGACAAGGGGAGGGGAAATTAGAAAGATAATTCAGATAGTGAGGAAGGGTCACATCTGAGAGGCTGAGATCGAGAGGGGAATCGAGGAATTTCGGAGCAAGCAGAGATAGAAAGATACAGGGTGAGAGAGAGAGAGAGAGAGAGAGAGAGAGAGAGAGAGAGAGAGAGGGAGGGAGGGAGATACAGAGAAGTCATGGAGATGGAAGTCTAAATGGAATTGTAGAACAAGAAGAAAAGAATCTATGAGAAACAAAGGAGCAAATGTTTCGCCAATCATCTGAGTAGACACATTCAAAGTGACTCACAGACTGATATGACCAGCATAGTTTGCAACAGTCACGCACACGCTAACACGCCGACAAACATAGGGGCAAACAATTAGCACGGCTCTAAAACAAACACCAGGCGTTACAAAGGTATTTAGGGTCAAGAGAGGTTAGGCATGTTTGAGGTAGAGCCTGGACTCGCGTGCTGTTTGCTTTAAGATCGCTCAGCTTTTAACCTCTATTTTCTAATGGAGCTTGAAAGCAAGTAATATGTAGATCGGAAACAGGGCAGCTTTTAGTAACAGAGATGTATACAGTCCCCCATACTATAATTATGCTGAACGCTCCGTTAGTAACTTCCAGTACTGGCCATTATGGTTACATGGTTTGCTTATGTGTAAATCGAATAATGTTAATGTTATGGTCGGGCTTGTTACATTTTCTCTTTTTTTGTGTGTGTGTGTGAGTTTTAGAGGGTAGCGTTGATAAGGCGAGAGGTGAATGAAACTGGGAAATGGAAAAGGCAAGGGGGTAATATGCTTCCATCAGAAAGGTATGAAGAAAAACACACAGACACAGCAACAAGAGCTAAAATGGAAGCAAGAGAAAAACACAAATTATCCAAAGAGACAGAAAAATAGAGAGAGAGAGAGAGAGAGAGAGAGAGAGAGAGAGAGAGAGAGAGAGAGAGAGAGAGAGAGAGAGAGATAGAGCTGGAGAGCTGGAGGAGAATGGGGGGAGGAGTAAAAAAAAGAAAGTTAGAGAAATGGTGGAATAAATATAAAAAAGGGGGAAAAGAGAAATAAACAGTGAGAGAGAGAGAGAGAGAGAGAGAGAGAGAGAGAGAGAGAGAGAGAGAGAGAGAGAGAGAGAGAGAGATGGAGAGCTGGAGGAGAATGGGGGGAGGAGTAAAAAAGTTAGGGAAATGGTGGAATAAATATAAAAAAGGGGGAAAAGAGAAATAAACAGTGAGAGGGAGAGAGAGAGAGAGAGAGAGAGAGAGAGAGAGAGAGAGAGAGAGAGAGATGGAGAGCTGGAGGAGAATGGGGGGAGGAGTAAAAAAAAGAAAGTTAGAGAAATGGTGGAATAAATATAAAAAAGGGGGAAAAGAGAAATAAACAGTGAGAGAGAGAGAGAGAGAGAGAGAGAGAGAGAGAGAGAGAGAGAGAGAGAGAGAGAGAGAGAGAGAGAGAGCCAGAGAGATAAGGGTCAAAAGTTTTCTTTTTCTTATGCAGTCTTCATTGCCTTTCTCTCTGTGTTTCTTAACGTCTGCCTCCCCTCTCTCTCTCTCTCTCTCTCTCTCTCTCTCTCTCTCTCTCTCTCTCTCTCTCTCTCTCTCTCTCTCTCTATAATCCACACACAATATTCTCCCTCCAACTGCCAAAACTGAGCCTTATTTGTGTGACACCTGAACACATCATTAAATACCTGCACTTATCCTCGATGTAACAATACAATAAAAGCGCGTCCAGAGACCAGCAGAAATTACTGTCCTCTCACCTGTGTATTTGAGTATAATTATAACGGAATACCCTGGCTTACTCACATACCGACCCTGAATCACACCCTGCCCACCTCGACACGCACACATACCCAACCACAACCACAGCAAGCTGACCCTTGTGCTATGGTCATTCTTCTCCTGCCCGTTACAACAACGGCTCTGTTGAGCCTGCTAGCCTCCCCCTGGCACGTACATCCTATACCTCTCCGGCACGGTCATCCCCACCTGGCTGCCCTGAGAATGATAGACTCACCGTCAGAGAGTTGAAAGACTGCTGCCCTGACAGGTCGGTTTCTGCTCTAGACAGACAATGAGTCAACACAATGTAATAATACCGAGGTGAGTCGGTACAACTTTTTGAAAGGTGATCTCTTATCCGTCTATTTTTGCAAGCTCCACAACGATTACGAGGCTTGGGTTTCGGAGAGGCAAAAAAAAAAAAAAAAGAAAAAAGGAAGCTTTATCAGAGATACGTGGACAGAGAAGGAAGGAGACAAATCAGCACAGATATTTGTAGTAGTAGTAGTAGTAGTAGTAGTAGTAGTAGTAGTAGTAGTAGTAGTAGTAGTAGTAGTAGTAGTAGTAGTAGTAGTAGTAGTAGTAGTAGTAGTAGTAGTGGTAGTGGCAGTGGTAGTGGTAGTGGTAGTGGCAGTGGTGGTAGTGGTAGTAGTAGTACTACTAGTAGTAGTAGTAGTAGTAGTAGTAGTAGTAGTAGTAGTAGTAGTAGTGGTAGTAGTAGTAGTAGCAGCAGCAGTAGTAGTAGTAGTAGTAGTAGTAGTAGTAGTAGTAGTAGTAGTAGTAGTAGTAGTAGTAGTAGTAGTAGTAGTAGTAGTAGTAGTAGTAGTAGTAGGAGTAGTAGTAGTAGTAGTAGTAGTAGTAGTAGTAGTAGTAGTAGTAGTAGTAGTAGTAGTAGTAGTAGTAGTAGTAGTAGTAAAGCAATATTAGCAGCAGCATTATGAGTATTAGCAGTATAAATACTATTGTAATGGTGGACTTAGCAACTGTACTTTTACATCAATGAATTGGTGCTGCATGGTATTAGGCTTAAAATTGATGTAATATTGTGTACAACTTTAACTTTTCAAATTTCCCATTATCTTAAAGAATAATCAAGAAAAATAACTAAAAAAAACCCACAAAAAACCCCGATCCAAACCAAGCCGAAAGATACGGTAAACATAGAATAAAAAATGTATTCTATCTTTTATTACGACAAGGCTTCCAAGGCTCTGATGGGCTGTGTAATTATCCACTTAACGTTTGGCAAGACATGCTTTTCATGGATGGTTTATCTTTATCTTGTTTATACAGCATAATAATATAAACTTTCACTCTTTGGATAGGCCTAACAACCTTTCACAATTTGATTTTTTTTTTTAAATGTTTCTTTACGGTTGTTTTTTCTTCTCGAAGGATGTCTCATTTCATTGTGATTCACTGCGCTGGTTTTAATTTTAAAAAATGAATGGCTTCTCACCCCGCACTTTGTTTTTTTTAAAGATATCTATGCTTTTCAACGCATTTATCGAACTCCATCTAGTTGTCTAAATGTCAATCAGATCTAACGATCTACTTATCTATTTATCTACATATTGATTCATCTATTAAGCTTACCGCATTAAATTTCTCTTCATATTACATAAACAAGATGAAAATTAAAGACTTTTCTTTCGCATTGATTCTGGATAACCATCGCTGCAGTAGTCAAAGATAAGGAGCATCCCTCCCCAAACAAGAGTGTTTAAACATACTCTCTTTATTTCCACAGCACATGTATTCATAACTGTCACAATTTTCCTCTTAAAAAAATGACGCCCCTCTCTCAGTAAATCAGATTCTGTTGAGGTCACGATGGCTATATATCAATCTTTTCACTTGCTGCATTAGAAAAATTGAGAGGTGAATTTTTTTTTTTTTACTTCTCAATCCATGCAGCATGCAGAGGTTAGTCTAACTGGATGTTGCAAACTTGTTTGTCGGAATGTTGATGAATTTAGATAGCTATTATGTGGAGGAAAGAAAATGCAAAACAAACAATCGATAAGGTAAAGAGTGAAATAGTTAAAAAGTTAGAGAGAGAGAGAGAGAGAGAGAGAGAGAGAGAGAGAGAGAGAGAGAGAGAGAGAGAGAGAGAGAGAGAGAGAGAGAGAGAGAGAGAGAGAGAGAGAGAGAGAGAGAGAGAGAGAGAGAGAGAGAGAGAGAGAGAGAGAGAGAGAGAGATTACGCCTCCGCCTTAAAGGCCGAACTCTATTGTTCGCACCATGTAAACACCATCATTGAAGAGAAAAAAGGACCGCCCGAAGCTAGGCTACTGGGTTACATCAATAATTGGAGGTGACCACCGATGTCATTGCCTTGGTTATAAAAGTGACCATCGGAGATGCTATCGTTGCCGCCACCAGGCCTATCTATGCTTCCATCTGTGGCTGCAATCATCCAGAAAGTGGTGTCGCTTAGGTGTAACAGTCAGTTAGTTACAATTTTTGATGTGTCGCAGTGTTGCCGCAACTTCCATTATCTTAATAGCTCAACCACTCTTTCCACTATTGTTACTCATTCGTCACCGGTACTGGAAAAACTTAGGCCCACAATGTAAGCAGCTTTAAGAACCACTATAAAAACTAAACGAAAAAAAAAACAGAAGAGATTCATTATGATAAAGCACGGCTTTCAATGCAGGATAGTGCCAAGATCATTAAAATGGATAGCAATTCCACCTGTGTCAACATCGATCGATTAATACTGGCATGCTTTTCTTGTTTTACCTTAATTATGTGCATGGCAATGGTCATGTTAATGGCAAATTAAAGACAAATTCCCCCTAATTGATTCTAAAAATCTTCCTGGAATAATTCACCGTATTATTTAGAAGAAGACCACTTTTTTCAATCACTATTTTTATTGTTTGAATAAGTGGTGACATCACACAACAGGACAGGGTTGTGATAATAAGTACACTTCTTAAAGCAGATCGTGTTTAGTCAACAGTTATCTGCTCTTGGCTACTGTTCGGGTAACACTAAAATTAATGCTTTTCATGTCTTTAAAAAAGCCTATAAGGAGTTTAACTTTGTCTACTGTAACTGTAATATCAATGACAAATTGGGGCTATCTTTGAATCATCGTATAACAAAATGATTTTCAGAACAACAAACCAGTCAGAGTCAAAAGAGGAAACACGCATTTCAATGGTCAACCTCATTTCGCAGGCATTCAAAGCGGCACCCAAACTGCGCTCACAGCCAATTGAATAAATTATAGACCACGCTACTCCTGATCTCTTGTGGAAACATCGCGATTTCAGTGGGGCAACTGTACAACTCGAATTGTGGAAGAGAACTTGAGAGATTGCTTATTATGCTGTAACTTTCGCAATGGCTGCCTTTATACATGTTTCAGATGAGGCCAAACACTTCAGGTTTGACATCGCCATCGGCCACCGATGTTGTGACAGGGACTCTTCTCGGAGAAAAGCTTGGAAAGGTTAAATAGAGCTCGGCATCTTACAAGAACTTTCAAAGAACCATTCGTCTAATGAGCCCTGCAGAGATAAGGCCCGTAAGAGAGCTAGATCTAGCCTTGCGTTTCCCTGGAGATATTCATGACAACTTTCAGTTTCACTTCATCCATGCTGATGTGATGGCACGCAGAGGGACAGGTTAAAAAATTAGGATATGTAGGTAGATAGATGGATGGATAAATGAATACAGAGATAAAAAGATAAACAAATACATAGGAAGAGATAGACAGAGATATAATGGACTTAATTTGTTTTGTGTTTTCTTAAATTTCAAAGGAATCTCATACTAGTTGGGGGAAAGGCGGAGGGGATCTCTGAAACTTACGCGGCCAAAGAATATAATATACAAAGAAAAAGGAGGAAAAAAGTGAACTGGATACTATGAGGACGAATATGATAGATCTGAAAATAAATGAATAAGTCGTTAGAGAAAGAGTGAGAGAGAGAGAAAGAGAGGAAAAATAGGAGGAAAAGGAAGAGAGAGAGAGAGAGAGAGAGAGAGAGAGAGAGAGAGAGAGAGAGAGAGAGAGAGAGAGAGAGAGAGAGAGAGAGAGAGAGAGAGAGAGAGAGACAGTCAAAACCTCCACAACATGTAAGAGCGCTTTCACATTAACATAAATTTGCCTTCCTCAATATACGATCATTCTATCGAAACCCAATTTTCAAAGATAAATGCCAAAGAAACAAAAGAAGCTTGAAGACTGGATCACTAACATTTTTCTCTGCATGTCGAACAGCAGGAGCAAGATGACCAAATAACATGGTTTCAGGAAGAATCTCAGATGGAGACAAAGGAGTGTTGATAGAAACTAAAAGCGGAGAGAAAATGGGAAGACCAGTATAGAACATGGAGCGTTGAGGTGAAAACAATCACGTGACACAGGTGAGGGAAGGAGACCTGTCAAAAGATGGGCAGGGATGCAACAAAGGAAACTTGAGCTCTTTGAGGCTGCCTCACTGAATAAAAGGCAGTTGGGACAAAAGGGGTTTTCCCCCGAGGGATGGACTGCTGTAAAGCTAGAATTAAGCGAAGTGAGTAGATTGAAGATGGAGAAATATTGCTGGAGAGAGAAAGAGGCGGGGGGGGCGGGAATTTAGGAGAAATAAAAAAAAGAGTGAGAGAGAGAAAGAGAGAGTCAGAGAGAAAGAGAGAGAAGAAAATAGTTACAGCAAGGAGAGAGATAGAGACAAAAAGTGAGGCAGAGATAGAGAAAGAGAGAAGGATATATATATATATATATAGAGAGAGAGAGAGAGAGAGAGAGAGAGAGAGAGAGAGAGAGAGAGAGAGAGAGAGAGAGAGAGAGAGAGAGAGAGAGAGAGAGAGAGAGAGAGACTGTGCATTTGGGAAAAAAAACAGAGTATAAAAAGAATTGTTTGCAAAACAAACTATTTTCATCTATTATGAAACTGGTATTTTGTCTCACGAATTTCATAAAACTATCACACCGTGGAGGATCCCGTTAACTCTAAATCTACTTTCGTGCATTTTTTTTTTTGTGAAAAATATTCAGTCCTGATGCCCTCATTATTTTACTCTTATCCACTTAAATTATGCAAGTTGGGCAGAAAACCGAGCGGGATTAAGCCAAGTCCGATGAAGTCATTTTGGGAAACCATTACATCAAGCAACCTAGTACGAGCAGAAAACCGTCATGGACTATTAATTCTGAATGCCTGGATATAATCATCGTTACAAAGTATGTGGTAGACTGCCATTTGTAGGTACTCTATTCTAAAATATTTCGTACGAATCCCGACTGCTTTGCTGGCCGAGGTGGTAAGTAGCTGTTAAGTTTAAGTCATGTGTGGTAAGAGCTGTCGCATAATCCCTTAGTAAAGTGACGCAAAACCAACATGATTGTAAGAGCGCAAAAAGTGAGTACAAGGTACCGGTATCATTTTCAGTAGGATTCTATTGGTTTGAAATGCACTTGACTTTGGTATAAAGAAGATTATATCTAGTTACCTTCAGTTTCATTTCGAGGCAAGGCTGCAAACTATATTTTATTCACTCGATTTAGGTGTTAGTGCATTAGACTTAAGAATAACGGTTGCAGCTGCAAGTCATTGATTTTAAGAGAAACGATTGCTGAAGACAAAATGACTTTTTTTCCCCTATAATCTAAATCTGAAGATTAAGCTTGAAAGGAGAATTGGTATAGGAAGTTAAATGTAACATTGCGTTAAGTCCATTAAATGAAATGGTGGAAGATATCAGAAAATACGGTATTGGTAATTAAACACAAAAATCATGAATCAAACGATAGACACGAAATGATGAAAACCTAAGCGGGTGTAAGGGTACCTGAATGTTGCTGCAGCTGTACATTTTAAATTATAACCTGCATAAAAATGAGCCTTGAGGGCTTGTGAACTTGGCCTCGATCTGCTCCGACAGATACTGTATCAGGCCTAGAACCACACTCTTTTTTTGTGCTGACTTTGTTTTTCAATTGGAGTATCTTTACAGTGCACTCATTTAATTCCATTTTTTCAAAATAAAATAAAACCACACATTTTAAAAAATCTAATACAACGCAAAATTCATCATTCTGTACTATTCTTTCACCATCGTAATTACAAGCACCCATGTTTCGATACATGTTTCAGTCAATAAAGAGAAAGTAGAGTGTGCAAAAAATATGAACTTGTGAAACTCTCGAACCTAATACTAATTCTTCTAGTCACACCTGACCAGAATGTCGAGTAAGTGTCACTCGGTAATTGAAGTGAAATTCTAATTATGAAGGGCCGCACCATTTGATTCAGGTCACTAAGAGCAAATATGCAAAACACCTGGAAGCAAACAAGATGTTGGACTACTCTCACACTGGCTGGCAACGGAGGTCGCTGAACTCTGGGCCACTTCACAAGCCAGGTAAACATAACCACCAACTTAGAGAGTCGGGATATTCATGGAAAATATTTTTTGTTATAATGCTCTGTGAGCGATGGAGAAGACTATAAATATCACAGAACCTCAAGAGAAGGCCTTTGATAAGACAGAAATTTTCTGCCAGGTGAAAGACTTTTCTTAATTAATTAATTAATTGATTGATTACACGTAGTTAAATCATTATATATTGTTTTCTGGTGGGATGAATGTCTCCCAGTATAAATGCGCCTAACCTGGTCGTGTTCTAAAATTATTTCAATACCGGCGCTTGTGTTCAACAAGTTTGCTTTTCTTTTAATTCTCCTGGCTATTATTTATAGTCTTCTTTTTTTTCCAACAATCTTATTATTCAAGAAATCAACTTGCAGGGCTAAAAAAAGGAGATACTTATCCAGATATTTTATTTCATTTTGTTGGAAAGATATAAGACAACAAAAAGAGTTTGGTGGGGCAGTGGAAAATTTCTGGGTTTTACACACTCCTGAATTGGTGGAAGAGAGCAAGAAATAGAGAGGAAAAAGAGAAAGAAAGAGAGAGAGAGAGAGAGAGAGAGAGAGAGAGAGAGAGAGAGAGAGAGAGAGAGAGACAGACAGACAGACAGACAGACAGACATACAGACAGACAGACAGACAGAGACAGAGACAGCGACAGAGACAGACAAAGAGAGAGAAAGAGAGGCAGAGAGAGATTCAGAGAGAGGGAGATTCAGAGGGAGAGAGACACACAGAGAGAGATTCAGAGAGAGACAGAGACACAGAGAGAGAGAGAGAGAGAGAGAGAGAGAGAGAGATGTGTGTGTGTGTGTGTGCAGTTCCGGCACTGCCTGCGCCATACCATCTTTCTCATCAGCAAAGATTTATTCATAATAATGCAGATTCTATGTATTGAATTTTTGGATTAAAAAAAAAAACATTGTATGAACAAAATAAATATATTCATTTCCCACTTGAAGAGACCGCACCTTTATTAAAATGACTTTTTCTCAAGTTTCAAGGTAGTGCAAGTCAAAATATTGTTACAAAAAAGTACAAAAAGGATAACTGAATTCACTGTTGTTCGACTTAAGTCTGGTGTTCTTTTCAACTAAGTTATGAAATAATCTGGGCAGAATGCCACTATCATATACCATCAGGAATGAAAGCTTGGATTTGAATTCACATTGTGCAGGCTGACTGATCTCTGATCATATATTATTATTCTGGCTTTTGCGATAGATATGTGAAATTGTTGAAAATAATAACACACATAATAAACAGTTAAAAAAAAAAAAACAAGAATAACTTCAACTTCAAGCTATTCACAGTAAAACAGAAAAGCGATAAGAACAAATTCAAACAGATTGTGATTTCCGAACACATAGAAGGCTGCTGTTCTTATATTCATTTCGTGTAAGATCTAGATAAATATAGATCAGATTACCTTGTTTGAACCAGCGATGCAAAGATAAATAGGTCTATTGCTAACTCTGCTATTTCGAAAACT
The DNA here is from genome assembly GCA_033675545.1 of Elysia crispata. Taxonomy (NCBI): domain Eukaryota; kingdom Metazoa; phylum Mollusca; class Gastropoda; family Plakobranchidae; genus Elysia; species Elysia crispata. The sequence goes on along the minus strand of JAWDGP010003043.1, from coordinate 42,923 downwards.
ATCTTGGTCGGTGCTGCAAATCGACATTTGATAGGACAAGAAGCTTTTCAAGTCAACAGTAAATTGCATTTTCCCCACTATTTTCTTTTTTTTTTTTTTTTACAAAAAGCAGAATAAAGCCACTTAAATGTCAGCAATTGATAAAATATTTTGTGCGCTATAAGTTTGCTAATCTAGAATACTATAGCTTTTCAAGGCTTTTTCAAAGCTTTGTCGATAACATTCCTGACAATAATAATAATAATGAGAATAATAATAATAATAATAATAATAATAATAATAATAATAATAATAATAATAATAATAATAATAATAATAATAATAATAATAATAATAATAATAATAATAATAATAATATTCCCTTCTCTATTCTTACACGCTTGCTGTCAGAGGTGGTAAGTAGCTCCATGCAAAGAAATCGGT
>JAWDGP010003043.1:0-37500 GCA_033675545.1 Elysia crispata | reverse complement strand
GACTCAGTCATATAAACTATTACTATAAATAAATGATTCTTTCCATAGCAAGACCTAGACTTAGAGCATGGTTTCTTAAGTAAGATAAACAGTAATCTAAATGAAATTCCTTCTTGTAATATCTCTAATGATGTGTATTAACTTCGGAAAAGGGTTACCTCGCGGAGAAAAACAGATGTATCCATCCATTATACTTTACTAGTGACATTATCGTTCACGCTTTATTAATCTCCAACTGTTTATCCTTTTATCATTAAAAAAATGATGATGCTTGAGGCCATTTTTTTATTTTATCAAACTGAAAGTTATTACATTAACGTTTTGTAGGAGAGTTATTTTTAGACCTAAGGAAATAAAGCATAAACAAACTCTAAGGTATACAATCATTCGAGGCAGTCACTGCTATCTCAGTTCTCAATTTAATTAGCTCTTAAAACATAAAACTCTGGGTAATGACGCAGCTCAACGTGTCGCACGGCATGTCGTTCCATAAAGTCAGCTCGATCTATTCAAATCGGCTCATCAACGGGCGTGTAGAGTTTAAACCTGTCTTTATAATAATAATTTTCTATCTTCTTAAAATATGGGAAACACTAGTTGGCTGACTAACAGCGAAGCGACGCACATAGCTGTAATAATGAGAGATGATGTTACAGCTGGAACAAGATCAGAGCGAAATAAAATTGTGTCATTCTGATCCGGTGTAGTAGAGCGGATACAGAAGCTGTGAATTATATATACTTTGGAGATAACAAGAATGACGCAGTATGGAGCAAATATAGAATAGCCATTTGGATGATTTTCAATGGTTCAATATTAGTGAAGTCATTAAAGAAAAAAAACTATTATCACCTTTAATGATATAAAAGAATCAACATCAGTCTTTCAAGCGATTTACCTACGTAAAGAAAAAATTGTTTACCATTATTTAAGTAACATAGCAGCACAGAAAGAGGTGTATACAATAAAATTTATGATCTATTCACATATAAAGTGAAAAACTGTAGTTTGATAAAAAGATATTACAAGACAAAGAGCGAGATTGCCCTAATGAAAATCCTATAGAAATGACCAATAGATCACTCATATAATATTCCATTCTCTTATTAAGATCTGACGCAAGCGATCACAGACCAGGCAGTACATCTTGCTACAGAGCGACATTATTTGGTACTTTTTTGTTTTCCCTGTCAAGAATGTTCTCCAAATATGAGAAAGAATGAGTCCCAGCCATGAAACAGCTTTATAATATTACCTGATCCAAACTTAGGCGGGTCTGCACGCAAACTGGTTTATGTCGGAATCCCTAGTTCCCGATTCAGTATTAAATCAAAGGATTAGTATAATCATCCTTCAAATAACCTTAATTTCACATCACATTGATACATCTGATTGAGGTATAACGGAGTATTAATCACAGAAAAAAAAAATATTGAGAATGAAAGCTAAAGGTTCACGAATGCTTTTCTACATTTTACTTCTTTCACTATATAATTATTTATCATAACTATCTTGTTCATCAAACGTCGAAAGTTCTGAAATTAAGAAGAGATGAATGGATAAATAGATAGATAGATAGCAGATAGATAGGTAGATAGATGGGGAAAAAAGATGGAAAGGGAAAGAAATCGATGTACAGAAAGATAAAAGGTAGATAGAGAGATGGACAGTTAGATGAACAGATAGAAATGTAGACCTAGCATTGTGTAGAATGATACAGTCTACTCATACATAGAGGGAAAATGACTGGTTGAAATGGATAAATGGACTGAAAGGCAGTCATGAAAGAAAAAAAAAACAGATGAATTAATGCAGAGATTGAAAAAAATTTGTCTTATGGGTTGAAAGGTTCAAGTGTTAGAGCCGTTGAAAAGAGCGAAGAGGAAAAGAGACAGTGAGAGAGAGAGAGAGAGAGAGAGAGAGAGAGAGAGAGAGAGAGAGAGAGAGAGAGAGAGAGAGAGAGAGAGAGAGAGAGAGAGAGAGAGAGAGAGAAAATAAAAATAAACAGGCTGAAAACATAACGCGGATAGAGATCGAGAAAAAGGAAAGTGAAAGATTAAACGTGGAGATAGATAGATAGATAGAGAGAGAGAGAGAGGGAGAGATAGACGGAGAAAGTGGGAGAGAGAGAAAGATAGATAGATAGATAGAAAGTAGATAGATAGATAGAGAGAGAGAGAGAGCGAAAGAGAGAAAATAAAAATAAACAGGCTGAAAGCATAACGCGGATAGAGATCGAGAAAAAGGGAAGTGAAAGATTAAACGAAGAGAGAGATAGATAGATAGATAGAGAGAGAGAGAAAGAGGGAGAAATAGACGGAGAGAGAGGGAGAAGAGAGAGGTAGATAGAGAGATAGATAGAGAGATAGATAGAGAGAGAGAGAGAGAGAGAGAGAGAGAGAGAGAGAGAGAGAGAGAGAGAGAGAGAGAGCGCAGACACACGATCAGTTAATGTATTTGCCCTACTTTTCCACAATTCAATAATAATTTTTATGAATACGTTTTGAATTTTTTTTTGCATGAATACAAAGTTGTCGAGAAAGATACGTGCGACTCGTTACACAAATTATTCTAGCACAAGTCAATTCAGTTCATTACCTTCCCATGAAAAAGGTGGCCATTACTGGACTCAACGCAGATTGTTGGGTTCGCGAATTTAGTTCTTTCTTCGAAATAAGCCATAAAACACCCCATTGATTCTACACCGGTTTATAATAGAGGGTCTTTATGGTCTAGGCAGTTCCATACCAGGATACTCAATGCTACAAGAAGGATAAACGAAGTTTGCCACAAAAGGGTGGGTTATTTAAAATTTAGAAAAAAAAAATGCGGAAAGGTTGTATTATTGCTATTATTTTTATTTCAATAATTTATTCGTCGTTACTTTTGCTTTTAATTTTTTTCCTCTTTTGTTTCTTTTTTTTTTTTTTTTTAAATTATTTGCATATCGGCGAAGGCTTTCACGACAGATTTTCTCACTGGCTGCAGTGTGAAACCAAATAAAAAATAATATGACAAAATAGCAATAATAATTATGACTACATGCAACGTTTCTCGTATATACATTTCCTACAGTTGTACGCAAAATACTTGAATAGTACGAATGAAGATGTTCTGTTCATCGATCAATGAACTTTTTTAAGTACAATTATGTTTACACAGCATCTAGAATAAGTGTATTCTTTTTATCTTTGTTACTTTTATTTTTTTATTGGTTTTAATATTTTTTCTGATTTCCATAATTCCATACGAAAGAGAACATTTACTCCAGATCTTTGATAAAACGATTATTTTGATGGCAACCACCTCGAATATTTTGTAATCGCGAGTTCTGCAGTTATCACCTCCGTGAGGAGCAGATGCAACAATGAATTATAAATTTAACGGCGTGGCAATGAGTGAAAATAAACCATCAAATTAACTACTCTGCAAATCGAAATGCTCTCAACTCTAATTATTATATCTATGCAGCATCACGCACTTTCGATAAGATTAGAAACTATTTTTTCACGGTATTTTTTAAACGTTCTTACGCCTGTCAACTCTATTATAGCGCTCTGTGGACTCAAAATTCATTAATAAGAAAAGAAAAAACAAGATTTCTTAAACGTAACGTATCAAATTTTATCCTTATCCTAATAGAATTCCATTAACGTCATGTGTTTCCACCAGCCTGCCCTGAATATACTCCAGCCTCTCTCGAGGTAAAACTGCCCCATCCTTTCCGCCAGTCCTGTGATCCCTCATAATCCTCTCAAACCCCTGATCCTACTCTATGGTTTTATGCCTGATCCATCCATGACCCACCTTTTTTCTGACTCACTCAACAGTTTCTGACTCCTCCTTAGTTTTTTTTTTTTCTTGCTCAATTCATTAAACATTTCCAGAGCACTCTCTCTCTCTCTCTCTCTCTCTCTCTCTCTCTCTCTCTCTCTCTCTCTCTCTCTCTCTCCCTCTCTCCCTCTCTTTCTCTATCTATCTATCTATCTATCTATCTAACTATTCATCTAATACATCTATCTATCGATCTATATTTTTTTCAAATATTCTTCACGCTTTAATATGTTTCTTTAAAAAAAAAAAAAAAAATAGAAAGAAAGCACACATACACAAGCACAGAATCATGATAGCCTCTAAGCTTTCTAACACTCAATATTTTCCGCAGTGCTAAAAAACATTCTCGATGAAATTTACACCAAAGTCTTTCCAGTTTTGTATCCTCCTCCCGTGACTTTATCATCTCCTAGCTAGACCTAAAAGCTGCTCCTATTAGGCCGGTGAGCGATCGCAGCCGCGAGAGATACCGAGCAGATCTCGAAGCACTCACGAAGCGAATCATCCCCAGGGTCTCGCCCGCTATGACTAATGCGCAGTGCTCGCACCACACTCCCAGCTCAGCGCCAACAGAAAGAGAAAGTACAAAGAGACGTGCAGCGACGAATTCAAGGATCCGGTGAAAAAGGAACAAACAAAATAAATATGAAAAAAATGAAAATAAATGAAACAAAGAAATGAATTCCCGCAGGCTTTGTAGTCCTGGCAATAGTTTATACATGTGGAGATCAAGGTAATGGCATATTTAACTTGACCGGGTTTCGAGAGACAAATCACTCATAATGTTTTTCCACTTGTAGCTTATAAAAAAGACCTTTCCGTTAAAAAAAAAACAAAACAAAAAAAAAACCAAGAACACGTGGATTAGCACGTAGCACACAATATTAAACAACGCAGAAAAGAAAATTGAAATAGGAAAAGAACGACTTAATGATCTCCCCTCCCTTCCCCCTCCAAAAAAAAAAATTAAAATTAAAATCTGCAATTTGAATAGGTCCATAATTAACTTCCGCTCTTCCACCAAATGTATAGGATATACGTATACCTAGTTAAGACATTCCTCAGTGAGCAACTCGAGAGGAAAAAATTGAGCCACAAAGCGAACTCCTTCGATCTCCCCACACACCGTTTTTTCCCCCTCCGCCCCGGTTCATTAACATTTTCCTAATGTACGAGACGAGAAAAAAATCACACACATATATATACATTTCAGCTAGATGATAGTGGCACGTTATTTGGACTTCATCTAAGTCATCGGTAGCTCTTCCGACTGCTGACTCGGTCTAGTCTCTTTGTATCAAGCGCTCGAGCATGAAGAGTGAATGAAAGAACGGACGAAAAAGATAAGTCTCTACATTTAAGTAAACTTAAAAAGAGTTTGAGACATGTTTTCCACGATGAGCCGAGTACAAGGGACTGAGAGAGATATATGGCTTATATCCGGCTCTAAGTAAGATAAGGCGTATCGTACCTGAGCTTCTTCTACAGAAACTCATCTTCTCTTCCAGACCTGGCTGTCTGAACGAAGAGCCGGCCGGTGTTGATACAAAGGAATGCGGGTTCCACTTGAGCCTTTAGTCTTATCTCAGGCGATCTACCTTTACCTAGAATCTTGATCCACTCCCTCTCCCTCCTCCTTCTTTTAGCTTACACACGTTGTAACACTTTCTCCGGGATAAAATGCGTGAGTCGCACGTGTAGCGGTGAGGAATTAGGTTAACGTGAGCAATATTTACAAAAATCATCATTCTTCACTCAGAGACTTATTTGTACTCACCTTCTCTAGACAAAGAGGATTTACTGAGATGAAACAGTATTGATGAAGGCCGATCATACGATGAACCAGTTTTAATTCCTGATCTAAATTCTCCTGATCTTTACGCCACCAGACTACAATTTACTCCCGTGCTATTTGCCGCCACCACAGAGCTGTTTGTAACTGCTTTACAATATCCAAGACAAACAATTAATGACGAAAGTACACGATATTAATTTATGGTAAACACTTGCACCTGATTGCAAGCACTTATTGCAGTTAATGAGCAATTAAAAAAAACAAAAACAAGTTACTTTGTTCCACAGATTCAATTTAGACAACTCTTAGAATAGAGATAAGCTCAGTGTCTCAAAGCAAGTACTCTCTGTGTATGTCACAAAGAGCTCCTACTTTTGAACTGAAATATAATTTCCACATAAAAGTACAAGCTGCTGTTGAGGATAAATAGTGATCAAGCATGATTATGATGCCGATATTTAAAGGCTTCTCCATTTCGTTCTATGAATAGCACAGGTTTACTACAATTGAGTTCACCGTAGTTCTCTGGAATAAAATCTCGCATATTTCCAAAAGAATCTGCTTAATGATTTCCAAGGAATATCACCAATGTTTTTTTTTTTGCTCTTTGTAAAAAAATTAAAAACAGTTGCAGAGGAAAAATTTATTATCTAGATGCTTTTTATTTCTCTTTAATGAAAACGTACATAAAGGGCTCTTAGTCTTTAGCTTTGAAAGTCTAAAAGAAAGAGTTTGATAAAAAAAAAAAAGCCTGTAATTATAAGTGTCGATATTTTTAACCACACGATTTATAATTAAATTTTTATGGGCCTGCGCTTCGAATCACACTAAAAAGTTTAGAAAATGATCCTCGCTTTTTTATTATTATTTTTTTTTTTGAAGCAGTATTGTCTGTAAACACACACCTATACAGAGTCCCGTATAACTGTCCAAGATTCAATCAACATAGAAGAATCAGCAATTATGAGTGAGAGTACAAAATCTAGTTATCCATCACAGATCGAAGCCACTGATCGGTGAACGCAGAAAAAAACCTCCGTACCTCGATATAACCCAGGTACTTCACGAGCCGAGGGTTGTAGCAAGTCCTGTTACAGTACTCGACTCCAGACTACCAGCTTTCCGGCCTGAATCCGATGAGCAACGATAAACCGACCCCGTCCCAGTGAACCAGCTCTGCTCACGCTCAGTGCAAACCTGCTCGCAAACTTAGAGGACGAATAACTCTCAAAGAGCTGTTTACACTTGCTCTCGCGTGCGCCGGCCGCGGGAGGGATGGAGGGACGAGGGGAGGAGGGTTCGATGAATGAATATCGTGAAAACGAGGTAGGGCTGAGGCTGCGAAAGGAGAAGAGGAGGAAATGATAATTTGAAATTGGCGTTTTCTCGTCTCTCGTTTGATGCTCGTTCGCTTGCTAACTTGAGGATCGAAATCTGGGGTTAAAAATAGATAAGCACGATTCCAACCAGTTCGTAAAAGTTATAAATAGCCATAGCGGCTTCTTACTGTAACTTGAATAATCCGACGAGCATAAACTAATTCACTGGTGACAAAATACAGGGCTCAAACTTAATAATCGGAATGTTATACTCTTGGCTGAAACGCAATTCTTTCGGTTTTGCCAGCCTCAACCCGTATGTCTGTCCCAGCCTCTTCATAATACCCTCTTATTCGCATTCTCTCTGACTCTCTTACTCTTTCTCTTTCTCTACCTCCAAACCTTCCCTCCCTCCCTCCCCCCCCCCCTTTCTCTCTCTCTCTCTCTCTCTCTCTCTCTCTCTCTCTCTCTCTCTCTCTCTCTCTCTCTCTCTCTCTCTCTCTCTCTCTCTCTCGTTGGTGTTCTGTTTATGTCTCTGTATGTATGCCTCTGAGTTTTATCTATGATTGTATATCTGTATGGTTACATGTAAGTTAACCTCTTTATCTCCTCCAATATGTTCCCTCTGCACCTCTTCCCCTCCATCTCTCTCTCTTTCTCTGTGTGTCTCTCTCCCTTTCTCTAACTATTCACCTGTCTGTATGTATGTATTTCTACCTGTCTATCTTTCGCTCCCTTGTTTTAGCGTTCACATACCACCATAAACACTGGCTCGTTATAACAGCCTCACACTCAACACGAGGAGACAAATTAATGTGGATAATTTTAACAGGAATCACAAGGGAATAATTCACTGGGTACCCCAGTCTGCTGCTTTCCTCACAGTATCTTACTTGTTTTGGCAATCCCCAATCTCTTTTAAGGGTCAGATGCAAACATAAAACGCAATTTTATGGTTACTTTTTAGCAGGCATCTCATAGCATTTACAGATTTAGAGAAGATGTTTTATAATAACCTTCTTATTTTGGTTGCAATTGTTAGTTTTTGTTGTTGTTGTTGTTGTTGTTGTTGTTGTTGTTGTTGTTGTTGTTGTTGTTGATCTTCTTCTTCTTCTTCTTCTTCTTCTTCTTCTTCTTCTTCTTCTTCTTCTTCTTCTTCTTCTTCTTCTTCTTCTTCTTCTTCTTCTTCTTCTTCTTCTTCTTCTTCTTCTTCTTCTTCTTCTTCTTCTTCTTCTTCTTCTTCTTCTTCTTTTTCTTCCTCCTCCTCTTCTTCCTCATCTCGTTTTGTGATGCTGCTGCTTGTTTCTATTGCAACTGACGTGTCAGTTAACTTGTTATTGTTAAGGAGATTTCTAATGTCAACATTGCTGGAGTTCAAACACTTTATTGAATAAATTTAAACTTTGTTGTGTGGGCAATCTTAAGAGAAATTTCCGTAAATCGAAAAATAGTACAGCGATGATGCATTAAAAGGGTAATTGACGTGAATTCGTCATCTTATTCGTTTTAATTTCATTTTTATTCGGAGTAAGGTGAACAGATTACATCTTTAACTATACTTTCTCTTTACAATGATCTTACTTATCTAATTTTTTTCATTGTCAGTAAAATCTCAACTCTTTCAATCTAAAGCGTTAAAAAAATCTTTCGCAAAAAGCGAAGAATCTTAATTTTCGTGTTATCTCCAACGCAAAATCTCGGATTAAAGCACGATTTTGAGAGATATAAAACATTAAAAAAGATACTAGTCACTTTCGATATAATCTGAGACTAATAAGTAATATCTATGATTGGGAGAGTAAAATATGGCCATCGTTAAGATGCACATGTTTATTGGATTTGGTTGTCTGAGAAACTAACCTGTTCAGACAGCGTGGCTTTAGTCCCAGTCGAGTGAGTGCATTAAGGGATGGCGTGAGTCATCTTGAACGACTCACTCTTCACAACAGACAGGAGACTCAGCCGCCTGACAGGGAGGGAAGGATGGGGGTGAGACAGGCGTGAACGCTGAATTCATTACCGAGCAGAGCAAGTGAAAAGATAAAGATTATACATTGTGAAGGAAAGTGAAGATTTTGTTGAGATATCGTATGGATAGATAGATAGATAGATAGATAGATGGAGAGAGAAAGAGAACCAATAAAAGAATAAGTCAGAGTGAAAGGCAATTAGAAAGAAGATTTATTTAGTTTGTGGAGAATAAATGTACGAGTGTTGAATTCAATATCAGCACTGAAACGATATGGGAAGGGCGGAGCAGATAGTATGGAAGAGCACGCGCGCGTGTCGGGGTCAAACGGGGTCATGAGGCCATTCAGCTATTTTTAGATTAGAAGGGTGTGCGTGAGCAAAAATGGGAGAGAAGGAGAGGGTTTACGGGAAGTGGAAGAAGAGAGGATAGAAGATAAAAAAAAGCAGAATGTTGGTGGGATGATGAAAACAGGTACAAACAAAATTCTTTGTGAAATGCCGAAATAATGGAAGAGCTTAGATGCTTAGGTAAGGATGGGGTGTGGGGTGAACGGATTGAGAACTTCTCTACATAGTGAGGGAGAGGTGAGACGGAGAGAGTGAATGAAAGCGTTATATAGGCAGAGAGACGAAGAGAACAGGAAAACAAAGCAATTGACTTACAATAAGATACAAAGGTAAAGAAGCTCGGTGTAAAGGGTTCTATAATAGCCTTCCTTTCAAGCACCTTTGCGTCAAAACGCCAAGATAAGCAGGATTTTTTTGACTGACACTAGATCTACTGAGGATGAAAGAGTAGCGTAAAGAGAGCAGCACTAGCGTTCTAAGCTGTTTGAACCGAACGTCTTTCCTGAGAAGAAATAAAAAAATTATGTTTGAGGAGTGAAATTTTTGTCCATAAAAATTTACGTTGGCAGTCGATTAAGAAGTCAAACAATTGGACATACAACAGCTGCTTCAATTGACTTTTAAGCAACTTGTTAATGGTCGCCGAAAGTTATATTTATGTAGAGTGACTGTGTGAAAGGAAAAAAAAAAGAATATCTCAAAAGCTAGATGTGAAATGTCGCTTTTTTCTTAGTGCGAGATACTTATATGTAAGGTGTAGTAAAGAACTAGCCCGTAAACTTAGATACCTGGGGGACGAAATAAAGAAATTCCTTGCACTTTTAGTTTTGTGCTTTTAATACTTAAGTTGGATATTATAAAAATATAAGGCAGCAAAGAATTTTCACACACACATACACAAAAAGAGAATAACAGTAATAAGAAAACAGCCTTGTGTGGTTGTCTAAATGAACACCATTACGGAAAAAATTATCTTTAAAAAATTCTCAGACTGCAAATGAAGAAAAAAACTTTTATAAAACCACCTCAAATTAGAAGCTAACTGAGGGTCGTAAAAAGAAAGAGAAATGCAGAGAGAGAGAGAGAGAGAGAGAGAGAGAGAGAGAGAGAGAGAGAGAGAGAGAGAGAGAGAGAGAGAGAACAGACAGACAGACAGACAGACAGAAAGAAAGAAAGAAAAATAAACCATTCAAAGCGATGGAGAGAGACGTAATGACAGACAGAAAGTTAGGTTGAAGTATGGAGAATGAGAGAGAGAAAGAGAGAGAGAGAGAGAGAGAGAGAGAGAGAGAGAGAGAGAGAGAGAGAGAGAGAGAGAAAGATTAAGGAAAGAGAGAGTGTAATACAGGGAGACAGAGATATTGAAAAAGAAAGTGCGCGACCATTACCAACACAGAGAGAAAACTCTAAGTCATAAATACAGAGAAAACTAAATTCCGTTAGCGGGATGGGTGAAATGCGACAATCTCATTATTTTTGGATCCAACGGCTCAGGGATGGCCATTGACCTGTATGGCTGCATATTCATGAGTAGACAATAGGCTAGAGGTTGAGCTTCTGTCTGTAACATGAGAAGTTTAGCTGTTATCTTCTTCAATGGAATATTGGGGCACAGGCTCAAACAAGTGAACTCATTACACAAAGGGTATAAAGAGTTACAAAGCACATTGAAACTTTGCCTCATCTTAAAACTTGAAACCGCTTAGAATTTTTTAGATCAACTTTTTTTGCAAAAATTGCTGGTTATTGTTTCCCTTTTCTTCCAGACCATATGACTTTTTCATCTTACCGCAGATACAAAGTGTCTCTAACCTTTTTTTTTCTTTTCCTCAGTTCAAACTCTTCTCTTAGCCCTATTCTCTGACATCTTTTTTTATACTTTCTTTATCTGTATCTTTGTATATTTTTCTGTCTGTTTCCAGGCTGTTTGGTTGTTCGTCCATCTCTGTTACCATTTCCCTGTCTGTCTGTCTATTCGTCTCTCTCTCTCTCTCTCTCTCTCTCTCTCTCGCTCTCTCTCTCTCTCTCTTTCCCTCTTCCTCTCTGTCTTTCAAATTTTTTCTGTCTACCGGTCTCTCTCTCTTTCTCTCCCTCCCTCCCTCTTTCTCTCTCTCTCTCTCTCTCTCTCTCTCTCTCTCTCTCTCTCTCACTCTTTCAAATTTTCTCTGTCTACCGGTCTCTCTCTCTTCCTCTCTCTCCCACCCTCTCTGTCTGTCTGTCTGTCTGTCTGTCTGTCTGTCTCTCTCTCTCTCTCTCTCTCTCTTTCAAATTTTCTCTGTCTACCGTTCTCTCTCTCTTTCTCTCTCTCTCCTACCCTCTCTGTCTGTCTGTCTGTCTGTCTGTCTGTCTCTTTCTCTCTCTCTCTCTCTCTCTCTCTCTCTCTCTCTCTCTCTCTCTCTCTCTCTCTCTCTCTCTCCCAATCTCTCATCTTTTGGTCCCAACAAAGCCTTTATGCGTATTCGCCGGGCTGACTCATCCATTTTTCCCAATCATTTTTTCCTTTTTTCGCAACATAGCGTTTTTCCAGATCGATTGATGGTATAACCCTTGGGATTCCCCTGCCGATGAGGAAAGCGCGGAGTAAGAACAGCTATTTTTAGGCTCGAACAATTGGGTTTTCTGTCGATAGCCAAAAACCTATCGTGATGAAAAAAATTATTCATTCGATACGATGAAAAAAAAATTAAATCTAAACAGCGAAAATAACCGCTGACATATTATTATATTACAAAGGGAAAGACAAAAGTTTGAAAGCGAAATAAACTCACATTGAGACTCGATTTGTGTGAATTTCAATAGGGAAATCAATATTTGGGTTTAAAACGAACTGCACAAAATGCATAAGAAATGTTTGACGCATACTGATATTTGCAGTAATCGATTTAGATGCGTGATAATTAAAAAAAATAATTACCCAAGTAGACGAAAGCATGATCCATGATTTAATGAACTTATGAGCCGACAAAATCATAATAAGAAAAGATATTTTAGCGATTTACTAAATTTATAAAATTAGCATTTACAGCAATAGAAAAAAAAATACAACAGCAACAACAACAACAATAACAAAAGAAATTGTGAAAAGTTGGACTATTTTCAAGTTAAAATACTACGTAAAGAGAAAGATTAAAAGTAGTGTAAAGACAATCAAATATGTAGATAGATAGATAGATAGATAGATAGATAGATAGAAAGGTAGAATATACCAAATAATGAATAAACAGATAGACAGACGTTTAGTTTTATTGTACAACAAAAATGAAGATAAAAATAAAGATAAAATAAAAATAAATAGATAAATAAATAGACAAAATGACGATAGAGGTATAAAAGAAGAAAAAAAATATAAATAATGTGAGTGGACACCCAGCATCATCAGGTAAACTCATAACTGAGTGTGCCGTCCAACAAAGCTGTGAAGTAAGCAACTCAGGTAAATTAAAATGATATTTAATAATGCGGTAGATTTTAAAAAAGAGTTGTAAAATTTAAAAAAATGGGTCTATATAACTAACAACAACCGATTTATTCAAAAAGCCAAAATAAATGATGAAAATATAATTCAACCTACTATATCCTCACTACTACAACTGATCAGTTGACCTTGTCAGGATTATTATTTATTTGCAAGTCCAACTTGATCAAACGAATAAGGTGATTGTAAAACTGGTCAATGTGACACTCTAGGCCTAGATTCTGATGCCTGATAAATAGCATGTCACATTAAGCAACTCTTTGTTCTGAAGTCGACGATGACTAACCCAGCTTATCCAATTGTAAATTTCAACCTGGAGCTTTGTACCATGGCTGCATTGTATTAATATTGCTGATTTAAATTATAATGTAGTTTGATGCCAAATCGAATGATTTGAATATTTCTATTCAAGATCTAGCTGCTTTATTTTCCTTTTTCTTTCTTTTTTAATTTAAAAAACTGTTGTAAGCCGTTTCACTATTCCTGCGTTTCTCCGCTTTGACCCCTTCTGTTATGAGTATAAAGTTAAGTAAAACGGAAACACCCGGCGCTAGGCTGGCGGATAAGGCTTTCTATATTGTATCCCCTCCTGTCGACTTGTGTTAATATTGTTCGTGTACACAAAGTACAAAAGGAAACACATACTTTTAAAATCATTTGATGTCGATAAACCTTTTTAAAGGTCAACTGTTACACACATAAGACATGTACCAAGAATAGGTTAAAGAAACCCAGCTTCTAACACATTGCTCTTCGCCTGTTTCTTTTTCATTGAATATATCGGAAATTTCATTAACCCTTTAGCAAAGCTTTATTTTTATTCACCCACTGGTTTAGATGTTCAATAAGCAGAAAGATGAATAGCATCCTCTCTTGTGCAAAGATGGGTTACACAAGTTTTCATTATTGTAGTTATATTCTAACATGCTGTAAACCTTTCGGCCCATTAGGACGCTCTTGACACCAATTTTATCCTTATAATTTCCCGTGCCGTTATACAATTCAACCTACACGAAACCTGCGGCACGCGGAAAACTTAACGATACACAATATTACACACATTTGGTATGACACATACAGGCGATCAAGCACATTATTCTGCGATGCATTCTCAGGCAAATGAAAGAGTATATTACCCGGTTGAGACGATCTTCCATTAACTATACGTTGAGGTAACGAAGTTACCACTAACAAGGCACCTTGCTCACCTTGGGAGTATAACTTAATACTCTCAACTGAAATAAAGCAATGCAGAGTACCTCAGTTGTCTTAACGGAACAAAATTGAATTATGCAAGGGAATTCTGACACAATGGTAAATATTTTATGTAGTGATGATTATCATTAACGCCAGCAGCCAGGAACAAACACTCTGAATCTGAATCATGTGTCGCTTCATTAACATAATTATAGTTTCTATTCCTTATTCTAGGGTACTGAGGCCTGCGTTTCTATCACCTACGTTTGTTGTTACGTGATAATATAAGATTGCTCTCACTTCAGAAATGGCAGGAGGATCATATATTCATATCAAATCATATTTGGTGCGACCTAAAATTGAAACTGTAAAAATTTCCTAAACAAGCATTTTAAATTTATTTCTTTCATTTTGATCAGCAGTCTTTGTTTGTCTGAGGATTCACCTTCGATGGAAATTTCTTGATCTGTATTAATTGATCCGTTTAATGGTTCTAGTAAATTATATGGGTGTCAGGCGAGTCATCCATGCAGCGTCCAATGTGAGAACCCATGAATGATTCTGAAGAAAACTTATCTCTCTCAGTTTTCAACTCGACTACATGCCAGATAACCATGCTATTAATAAAAGTATTTCCAGTTTCTCTTTGCACGACACTGAAGGTTGGCACACAGTGGTACATCACTATAATAGTACATAACCCTTATGTGAATCAGCTGAGATAGCAATTTTGACTTGAGCCTTTGCCAGGACTAAAAAAAAAAAAAAGTGGCACTTCTCACTCCGATAATTTTTTAGGTTAAGACTGAAGTGGCTTATCCGGGTAGGCAGATAACTGAGTTCCAAGCTCCCAGCTACAAAACAATTTATCTTCATTACTGTTCTAGCCGTCACTAAAGTTATCTCCCATACGATTTCAATCAGTATTTAAGAAAATTAAAATCAATTCTGGATTATCAATGTATGAAAAGAATGATTAAAAAAGAGTGACTTTTCACCTTTTACTTTTATTCTCATAATCAAATTATGAAATAGAAAAAAAATGCATCAAAATAGACTTTAATGCTTTTCTCAGATTTCAAAAATCTTTACTATCTTTAGTATCTTTTTTAAGCGTTAAGGTTGGCCTGTCCAAAGTGGAGAAAGTCAGTGAATATGGGTGGGGTGTGCCAGGCTTCAAAACTTCGTATTTGGTGTGTCACGGTATTCACACTATAAGCCCTGTAAGTTTGTAAATAGCCCAAAGCTCCTCTAGCTCACGTTGAATATCTGAAATGAAAGAAAATATAGTCATAACCACTTTCGTTTTATATTAAAAAGAAAAGACGAAGAAAAAGGAAGGTAAAGAAGACTGTTCGTGAGAACTAATTACAAAGTTTATTTAATATGATATATTTTACAGTCTCGAGGCTTGCTCTGACTTAAGAGCTGCCAAGAATCATGACGTAGACTCTCCATATTGATCGCTTTTCGATAAGTCTCTCTCAGCCTTAGAAATAAAGTGTTAGGTAAACCACAAGGCTACTCTCATCGATCGCATCATTTTAACACTATCTTGTGCACCATTTAACTCTGCTTGGGTTCTGCTTGTTTGAGCCCATTTTTCTTCAGAAAGCCATTTTTTTGTTTCGTTTTTGCTGCTGCAAGCACATTCAATTTTTTTGTGTGTCATAAGACAAGGTGTATTCTTTTTTGCATTCGATCTATTATACATGTATAAGTTTTGTAATTGCGAGCATTACAGCTTAGCTTATACAATATGGCAGCCTTTTAGGCCCTATGAAAATGTACCGTAGAGATAATGAAAAATTAGAGGGTCTTTATAACTTCCACATGAAGTTAAAGGATGGTATGACTCAGACATTAAGGCGGACCAAACTTATTTCTTTAAAACATGCATACGCATTTTCCAAGAATGTACACTTGCCAAAACTTGAGCTCTTTCTTTCTAAAGCTGGTTTGAGCTTGAAATGTAAGGGTGATGTGTTTTGTTTTTGTTTTGTTTCCTATTTTTTAAAAAAACCTCCATTGTTTATTCGCGTAAAATAGCTCTCGTTAGAAAAAAAACAACAACCATGATATCTACGATAATTATTTATTAGATCTAGATCTGAGGTTCTAACAATATTTGGCTTTGGACTGCCATGATCTTAACCACTAAACATGAAAAACAATGATGATCTGGATTCCATTCTCACCCCACCAGCCTTGTCCCAAACCTTAAAGGGGAACGTTAATAATTTCTTTGGGCTGACATTTTTTCTGGAGCAAAGATAAATTATGGCTTCTCAATTGATTTTGGGAAAATTTAAAGAGAAAAAAAGTATTTCTCTGTGTGTTTACTGGTTGAAAAGACGGAGAAAAAGGAAAAGAACATGTCAAATTGCATTGGCAGTAATGTTGGTATGCATGTAACAGGAAGTCCCGATTTCAATGATCCTTGCCACATTGGTTTAGAGCAGGTTTAATTATGTAGGTCTGCCTGATATTCCAAGAAGCAATTATTGCGAAAAACATTGCCATTGTTTACTTACACGATATTGTTATCAAGGTGAGCTCACTAGAACGACACAGTCCAGACCACCCATTTGCCATTTTTTTCGCTCTTTATCAAGACACTCTTCCTTATAAACAAGACAAATAATGTTACAAGGATTTAATCCTATCTATTCACTTTTTAAAATGCTCTTTTGACAAGAAACTGATTAAAAAGTTAAAAAAAAAAAAAAGGAAACGTGCAAACTGTGCCTTTTGTCCTCTCCCACTGTATTTTCCTCGTGTCAATTAACCCTACCCCACCATTTTACCCAACTTTCGTTGAACTTGATTCACTGGGCTGAGTTGACCGATAATTTCCAAATCCCTCATGGCATACCGATAGAGGCAGCATAGTTATTTTAGTAATTCAAACTCAATAGAGATGGTCTATCAGTTTTACTGATGTAAAACGAAAAGAAAAAAATCGTGTCTCTAGAAAGAGTTGCGAAGCTTGACACCCTCAATCTAAGAGCGCGAAAAACAAAACCTTTTAAAATATTAATTAAAATTAATTTTGTCGAATTGGATCGAAGCATATAAAAAATTCAATCACATAAGTCATAATAATGATAATGATAATAATAATAATAATAATAATAATAATAATAATAATAATAATAATAATAATAATAATAATAATAATAATAATAATAATAATAATAATAGTAAAATAAAGAAACGAAAGAATAAGAATAATTATGTGCGATATATTTTTAAAAAAATTTTGTTAACAACTCTGTAATGCGAAAGCGCTTCTGATCTGAAAATTTCTGAGTAATTTTCTCCTCAGCTAACTGCCGCTATCTCTGGCACCTTTCTCTCTCCAGGATTGCCATCTCTAATCAGGGGCCTGGATTCTCAGACCTACAGGAATGGGAGTAATTGCCAACAGACATCGAGTTGTTTAGCTGAAGGCCATTCCGAGGTCACAGCTGGTTACCAGAAACCGACAATTTCACATGCCTAGAGTCTCCACAGCGGCGCCGAGCGTCGTAACGTAATCAGCCATTACGATCACAAAGAAAGCAATTTTTGAGCAAAATTGATACAAAAATTTGAATGTAAACAAACGTATTGTTTTTTTTTAAAGCAATGTTAAACAAGACTAAATAAATCGGTAAGGCAAACAGTCATACACTTCATTTATCAGGGATTTACTCGTCCTTAATAGGAATGAACGCTCGCATATCTTAACTTCTTGTACTATTATTAGAATTTTGCAAGTCTGACCACGATTTTTGGGTTACGGTTAATAACTTTTTACCACCCATCGTATTTCGGACCAATGCAAGTTGAGAAACTGTAGGTATCCAGATATTATTTTTAGTCTTTGTATTTATAAGGTGAAAGTGTTATTCTTTCTCTTTTATTTTCTTTCATTCCTCTTTGCTTTTAAAAGCGCATCAGAAACGTTGACGAACTCACGAAGAAAACATTAAATTTACTGAGATTGAGGGCTGATGACGGTTAGAGAAAGACAGGGACAGATAGTGAGGGAGAGAGAAACAAACAGAAAAACAAACAAAAAGAACATGATAAACAGATAGGGCTAGGGAGTAGTGCGGAGTGAGTGTGATCGAAAAACATGGAGAATTGGGGAGTAGGAGAAAGAGAGACAGACAGACAGACACACACACACACACACACACAGGCAGACAGGCAGACAGACAGACAGAGGGTGGAAGAAAAATTAAAAGTTTTTGGAAAACCACGATTAATTCAAGAAAATGAACAAGCACAAACAAGCTTAAAGTTAGTTATTCTTATTAACCTTTTGTGATGGATATAGTGTTAAAGCGATCAATAAATATTGTTCATCTTTTAATGCAGTAAATCATAATGGAAAAAGCAAGTTACTCAACAAGCCTTTAATGAATAGGGGAAATCGACTAATTCTGTATTTTCCAAATCTATTTTAAGATCCTTTTAAACGCACATAAGAAGACTTGCGATTCCCGCAAAAAGGGCACTCTATTTCGGGAATTCATAGCTGCGCATTTATTTAAACATACTTGATAATAAATTTAAAAAACGATCTATAAATAGTTGTGGATTCTACGTAATTAGCCAACTACCTTAACAACAATGGATAGTGCTACTCTGTTGTAGTTAACTTCTTTGATTTAAGCAGTGAAGAATGAATGCTCTATCATGTTGATAAGTTTTCCTCTCCGTGCTAGATCTACTTCTTGTGTGCATTGTTGGCATTCCATGAGGATCCTTTAGACCATGGCTAATGAAATACTGACTGTGCGTTGGTCTTAAGAGGCATCTACTAACTTAAGAGACATAGAATATTGGAGCAAAGATAGGATCTCTGAATTTGTTTCCTGACCATTTAGCAGATTAACAGTCTGAAGACACAGCAGGCGTGTGTGTCGTTTGCGTTTGTTACTCCGCCTACTCTGACTTGCTAGCCTCTGTATTCTCAAGGTATTTTGAGGTAGAGAGAGAGAGAGAGAGAGAGAGAGAGAGAGAGAGAGAGAGAGAGAGAGAGAGAGAGAGAGAGAGAGAGAGAGAGAGAGAGAGAGAGAGAGGGGAGGGAGAGACAGACAGACAGACAGACAGACAGACAAACAGAGACAGAGGAGAAAGAGAGAGACAGGCAGGCAGACAGAAAGAAAGGGAGAGAACAAGAATGAGAGAGAGAGAGAGAGAGAGAGAGAGAGAGAGAGAGAGAGAGAGAGGGGGGGGGTGGGAGGGAGAGAAAGGCAGAAAGGGACAGAGATAGTTAGAAACTTAAAAGAGAGAGAGAGAACGAGAGAGAGAGAGAAGGAGAGGGATACGAAAGGTAGACACAGAAATAGACGCATGGTCTAAGATGGAGAGGAGCAAACAGATCTGATAAGTTGATGCCGATGGTATAACTATCCTTTGCTGTTACCAGTACCTTTGATCACTTTATGGAAAAAAATCGGGGAGAAAGTGATCATGTTTGAAATCGCTTTTCAAGGAATGGGCTACGACTACTCTGTCGATCTATCAATCAATCGGTAGTTCAAACTTTGCCTTAAGACGCAGATGGATCAAGCAATCCCGAAAATAAAAACCAAGAAACAACAATAACATACTAACAAGGGGGAAAAAACAAATATATCATTACTTTCTTATCTACATAACGACGTGAAATTGCATTTGAGTTGAAAGAATGATTAGTTCAGTTCTAATCCTTTATCTTAAAAAGGCCCACAGTTAGATTCCTCAGTGAGCATTTAAATTTCTCATATGTACTAAAAAATAGAATTAGTGGTAACATTTCTGTTAAAGAGCTGAATATAATGTCTCTGGAATTATCTCTTTGTGTGTAGTTCGTCTACCTTAAAAAGATTTAGAGGCAGATCAACTATTTTTTTAACGCAAACCGTACTACTTGATTATACTGATGCACATTAAGATATCGCCAACGTGCCTCTCTAGGGTTTAACTTGATCTAGTCTCTTGACGAGGGGCTTCTTTTTATCAAGCTTTGGCACGCGCTTGTCTGACCATTAAGATGTCTCCGATGTACGTTTAATGAAGTGAGGCGAACACAGAGATCTACCTTAGCCCAAGCGGCAACATTCTTGCGGTTTCTTGAGCGAGATTCATGTAGATCTAGTGTTGTGGAGGTTTCAAGGGAGTGTTTTAGTGTTTCAGTCCACTGCAGTTCTATGATGCGCTCTTGTACTGACCGATACCGCACTGCATTCTTTAACGTGCTCTCCTGTATTATCTTATCCGGCGAAAAGAATATTATTGACTGTCTACAGGAAGTGGTTGTCACCGTATTTGTTAGCACGGAAAGCTTGTCTTTTGACACGGTTGAAAAATTAAACAATTTTACGTCAACATGCTGCTGACCACAGATCACTCAAAATTAACATATTCCAAACATTATCTTCAAAATGAAGAAAAATAGAAGAGAAAAAGTCAATGCTTAACTTGCACTAAGTTTTGCTGGACAAAGAAAATGCAAAGTCCTCTATCACTAGTCGATTCCTCCTCCCAACTATTGGAAACATGAACCCACATAAGCATATAACATAAAGCATGATCCCTTCTTTCATCACTATCAGTAAGTCTGGCTTCGAGACGTGTGAAAGATTATGAAACTAAAAAAAATTAATAAAAAAGGAGTAGATGAAATTTGCAATCTGTTTAGATTTATCACACCCTAGGGAGGTCGCAAATGCCACAGTAATGTAGCTTCATCATTGCAAATCAACATTTCGACTGTTTCTAATATTCATTAGTCTTCAAGCCATTTTTCCGGTGCGTTAACAATAGTCTGCTGAATGGACGTTAAGTGGACCCCGGCGCAAAAATCTGAGGTTAGCGCGAGCGGTGCCGATGCCTATTTTAAACAAAACCCGTGTTATTTGTTATTTCTGGCACACGCTCAACAATGTCTTGGTGCAGCGGTTACAGAGGAAAGCGTTCAGCGCTGTGAATAACCGGAAGTCACAAGTTTCATGGTTAATCTCAACTCGTGACGTCAGAGATGGCAAAGATATTAATATAATGCCAAGAGTTCTAGTTAGTGTCAGACTCGACAATAACTTCAATTGAAAGGAGAAAATCTTGTTCATGTTTCCCCAAATGTTTTCATTCGTAGCCCTACATACTGCACGGAGAGCAAACCAACAGAGTGTTTTCATTGTACAACTAAGATCACTTAGCTCTTTGTTATTACTTGAAAACCTCTCGCAGTAAGTTTTAAAAACATGTTTTGTTAAAAGATATTTGAAAGTGTAAAAAAAAAACATAATTTGTTTCACAACAACCTCGTTCTACTCCTCTCTTCTCCTCTTCTTTCTCTCCCTCCTTACCTCTTACCTCCCCCCTCCCCCCCCCCCTACTCTCTTCTCTCCTCTCTGCTTGTCTATCTGTTTATCTGTCTGCCTGTCTCTGTCTGTCTGTTTGTCTGTCTGTCTGTCTGTCTCTCTCTCTCTCTCTCTCTCTCTCTCTCTCTCTCTCTCTCTCTCTCTCTCTCTCTCTCTCTCTCTCCCTTCCATATCTCCATTTTTCTCATTTTCATATTTCCTTTCTACAAAAATCTTTCTTTTTTTTTTTCTTTGCCTCGTCCACATCAGCGCAGTTTTATTTTACTTATAGCTCGCGGTCAGATATTTTTCGAAAGTATTGATTTTAAAAATTTGAATCTTTGTTGTGTTTCTCATGTTTCAAAAAGAATGATTCCAGCCCTGTTTACCTGAATTTCAAAGCTACAGTTTTCAGTGTGCATATTAACGTTTTTTTTCACTTTATCACGTTATGCGTTTAAATAAGACCTTTTAAATGAAGATAAGTATTATTGCCTTTGTGAATAAAAAAAAGTTAAAAGTTAGTGCATATTGGTTTATTATGTAAATAACAGATTCTTAACTCCGATAACCTTGTAGGGAGGCTCTGCCCAGTTAATCAGTGGCGACTGAAATAAAGTGACTTTATAAACGCAAAGGTCACTGTGCAAATTAAAAAAAAAAAAAAACTCAATTTATCTTGGTGATTGATTATTGCAGTTTTGTCAACCCAATCTGCCTGGCATATTGTCACAATATCAGGAGTTTCACCCAAGATTGAACGATTATGGATAATTATTTCTGTAGAGAGTAAACTTGTAGAGCAAGCACTCCCTGACACCTTAACATTTTTCCAGGACTTTACGGGGCTAATTTTCTTGACAGATTTGTTTTTCTCCCTCTAGAGAATCGTTATATTCTTTAAATTTGAGATAACACAGGTACTTTTAAAAACAGTTCTAGGGAAATTGGTCCAATACCATGCTATCACCTACTAAATACAGTTTATTTAATGCCAGGATTCATTGACTTATTGCAGTTTTGGGGAATTGAAAAAGGAGATGAATGATCATTGACGGTATAGGCAATTTTTTTTAAAATCAACTTATTTACCTAATATCTTAAATGCGAAGCTTTGCCAATATTACTGTTATGAATATTCACGATCATCAAACCGTTTGAAATAACAAATATGATCAACACGGGATAAGCCAAAGTCAAATGACGCAAATGACGAAATATGAATATGTCAGCATTGAAAAAAAAAAAAAAACCAAAAACATTCACCTTGTTCGATCAATATGCAACAAGCAAAAACTCATTGCGAAATTGGGTTATGTATCCATGGCGAAAAATCGATTGTGTCTGGGGTGCAGGGAATGCTGATGATAAATATTTTATGGGAAACAAAGGGGACATATTTCGTCAATGCTGATTAACTCGGAATTGGTTTTAACAGTGTAGCGTTGTTCACGGGGTTTTCCGATCCAAAACAGGGGAAGACCTAGCGCGCAGTTGGGTTTGCTTTCAACTGGTATGGGTTAAAAAACTAAACTTAATGCCTAAAATAAATATGGTTGTAAATCTAATTTTCTTTAAAAACTCCTACCACGTTTTGGCATTGAATCGTGCAGAATTCATATCATTGAAAAACCTTGATGTATCACAGATGTTCAGTTCAAGAACGGAAAGGTTATTTTATCAAGTATGCTCTTTCAAGAAGAAAATAAACTCAATCTGATCTTGTCTCAGATTTTGCAGTGTATTCTTTCACAGACTGAGGCCGTCAGGAGAATTCTCATTTACAAAAAAAAAAATAGTTTTGAAAGTTTTGTGCATGTATCTTCGTTCCCATGAACTGTTGTTACAATACCGTTGGACCTAATTAAAATGCCGGTTTTCCGCAATATCCGGTTTGTAGACGGTTTTGAAAGATGCTGAACAATCTGAACTAAAGATTAAGAGATTTGCTGAGACTGGCTCAATAATCAAACTCACAATTCGTGCCATTCTTTTTACTTAATCGTCCCAAAAATCTGCAAATCGAAGATTAAAAAACCCTGTTTTTATAGAAGCTTGATCTTCTGCAGTAAATCGAGAAGAATAAACAACAGAATGGGGGGAGCTGAATGGGTGCGTCATCAGCTCAGACCATATTTTTTCAACGTTCCCCTAAACTAAAAAAATATTAAGTAAACTTTTTTTTTCTATTTGTTAAAGTGAAAGTGTGTATAATTCTTTTTTTATAATATTCATTAAAATAAAGGAGAATGATAAAAGTCAACCCTGATTTAAATCTCACGGTATCATTACGCACAGAAAATGAGAGAAGCTTCATTATTCAATTGTTTCAGTTATCTTATCTCTCACGTTTACAATTTTTGTTTGTTTCTTATCAAGATTAAGAGACAGGACTTAAAATAAGCCTCAAACCTTTACCCTCAAATGCGTGATGGTATCGGCTAAAAGATATGATTATGCTCGTATCCTTATAGTCGGTCTAGGACTTTCACAGTCATGACACCCCTATCTCTCAAAATGCAGCTTCAAGTGTCATTTTTTAAACAATTTGATAAATTTGTAAACCGGGCCGTGTCATGGTCGAGAGTGTACTCGAGATACAGATTATATAAAATTCTCTAAACAAACAGTATGATGCGCTCTGTCATTTTCTGCACATTGTTTCAAGTGCGACCAGTAAGTTTATAAAAGTGAGGGCCAATTTTAATGAGTTATTGGGTAACAATCTTTTGAATTACTTTAACAGACAAGGGGAGAAGATGGTGGGGTGCGACTATGTTACTGAATATTTTTTCCAGTCTTTTTTTACTTTTTTTTTTTGCACGGACTATGCTGCTGAACATTTTGTACAGTCTTTTCTTTTTTTTTCATGACTGACCTTGCTGCTGAATTCCTTTATAGGCGAACTATACGGGGCGTGTGTGGTGGGAATTCAGCAAAACAGCAACTAACTCCAATTTACCCCTAAGCTTCGCAAATTTTACTCACTGAGTAGTTTACCTTGTATTTCTGATTACTGATCACATGTTTTACTGTTATTTCACTTTATGGTTATCATAGCACCAGCACACATTGTTCCCTTTTTAAGCTTTTTTTCAATTGTAAGGCAGGGCTGAATTGGAATGAACCTTGCTTAAGCTACATTTCCTTCATGGTAACAGGTGACATGCATAATTATTCGAACAAAAAAATGATGGACTTGATGTAAAAACTAGGCCAATCTATATGCATGTTAAGAAATAAAAATTCAGGGGCAAGGCTTAAGTGCATAGTCGGCGTAACCTCTGCAGTCTTAGTTTTGAGATTCTCTCAAAGCCTTTATATACATGACTGATTAGATGAGATCCGGTTTCATCACTAAGCAGCCCGAGCGATTGAACTCAACCCTCCCGCATTGTCAGCCCAGCGCTCTACTGATGTAATTATTTGCCACTTCATACAGCACATATAAACAAACGTTAACATCTCTCAAAATTGTCCTTCATTAAAGTAAGCAGCGTGACCTTTTCCTCTTAAATCGTTTGTGAAAGCTACTGTAGGTCTCGTAAATACGATGCTTGAGGCATTCGAACATTTTTCCTTCCAGTGATTCTGGCTATAAGCAGTCTAAGTCTTATGCAAAACAACAAATTCTAATGTTCACGGGCTCGTAGGCGTCTAATACTCAGTTAGTCAACATTTTTTAGGTTTGGTTCTAGGTTTAAGCATTCTCAGTCTCGAGGCAAGAAAATTGTGTCGAAAAATCTGATATGGGCGTGAAACTATTGTAATTAGATTTGTGACAGCAAAAAAACAATGACAGTGTATTTCCTATTCTTGCTGGATTAAGATAGAAAAAATCTCTCTGACAAGCATGAGAAGATAACCACTCACAACAGCAGCTGCTAATACTCTCCACTCCCCAGAGGATAAAATCATCACCGGAAGAGCTCAATTTGTATAATATGAGCGCCTCTCCGATTAGAATAACCAAACCGGAGTTGACCTGAATTAATTCTTGACATTTATGAGCTTAAAGGACTTTTAGGTCAACTACATAATTGTGGTGTCTAGTCGACGGTTCAGTCCAACCGACATGCCACAAAGGATGACTTTTGGGACCTTTCGCAATTTAATGCTTCTTTCCGCCGGTTACTAGTTTTTTACCGTGAGTTGAAGACCATGCACATTTCAGAAGCATTATCTCTTGCAAAACATGGTCGTGAAAAAAACCAACTGGCGAGAGTGCAATAGAATATGCAAAGTATAATTACATACAGACACACATAAGGCAGATCTTATCTAAAGACTACTCTTTATTCATTCAAATCTAAACTAAAAAATTGGAGGAAAAATGATGCTTTGAAAAAAAAAGGACAACCACGGTGTTTATAGATTTAAAATTTGTATTGTTTATAGCGTTTCTAGTCAAACAGCATTTTCCTAACCCTCTAGTCTACGTACAGCATAGGTTAGGTGTTTCCTCTCGGCAAAGAACTAGAAGGTTGGTCTCAGCTGTGCAGTATCAAATTGCTGAAACAGAATCGTTTAGTCTGATGTACCCTCCAGTAAATGTCAAATGTCAAGAGTGCATGGCTAATGCTAACTATTGGCCGGCACTGTTAATGTTGAACACTGGTGACAAACCCAGGGCATGTAGTGATGTACACTCATCTGCACGGTAGCATTTTAGGAAGCTCGCACTGAACTCACTTCAGGAGCAGATGCTCAAATACAAACACACCAGAATGTTCTCACGCTCAGGACCTGAATGGAGTTCCAACACATAACCATCGGAGGGTGAGCAAGACTGTATTACTCATTCCAGACAGATGCTTTCACTCTCGTCCGAGCTGAGTTTGGTCAATGATTATGACAATATCAAGGAGAAGAAAGTCTGCAGCCCTTGGCTATAAAGGTCATTTTGGGTCTGGAACAAAACCTTGATTATTGTTTTATTTACATGTACTTTTTATGTACTCTTTTCAAACCCTAGAGAGGAAGCGCCTCTATAATTTCTCCTAATCAAAAGGTTTTTGTTGAACACAATGCATGTCGCTTTTGTGACAGTGAGGTTATATTAGTAGCAAAGAATAATTATTTGCTTAAAGACATAGTTTCTTTATACAATCCTATTTCTTTATGCATGGCTGCATAATGAATACGTATTTAACCTAAACGCCATCACAGATGAAAACAACATATTTTAGTCACAAGACTAATAGTTATGACAATGAAAAAGGAACAGATCTATCTGCTTACCTTTGATGTTCGAAATTTAATATTAAAAGCTATATACGACTGACAAATCAAACAAATATCCCTCACATTTCATAACGCTTACAACTGCACTAGACAGGAGCAATAAAGAAATGTCATATTAAAATTAGCAATCAACTACAGGCTGAGGCCTACATTGATAATCTTTATCATGTCAAAGTAGAAATTTTCGTGTAACTATTTTTATTTTAATTTTTTTTTTTTTTTTGCAGTATTTTGGTTTTTGCCTTGACTTTTTAAAAGGATTTTGAAAAAGAAGTGATACTGTCCCAATCTACATTTATCTAAAGACATCTAACAAAATCCACATAGTGAATCAATTAAGTCTTTGGACAAAAAATCTAAAAAATAAAGCCAATTAACTTGCGCTGAGATACATTCCTCATCAAAAAGGAAACATCCTTCTTAACTTTAACTGGATTAATTTGTAAAAACGCCATTGCATCATGAACTAGGGTTTTTTCAAACCGCTAAAACGCAAGGCGAAGATGATCAAATTAGCCCAAGCACTAAAACACTTGCAATGCATAATGGTCGGATCCTCAAGAAAATGTAATTCTGACATCAGGGTAAGAGAGGAACTCGCATGACTTTCGGAAAATTTAACTACCATAGCAGTAGTAACAGGAACACTGAAAATGTCTTTATGTCGTTCTTGCCCCCAAGCTTTGACCACGGATAACATGCAACAATCCCAATTTTCGAACATACAATTAGAAATGGACTTTCTGTGAGAAATTCAAGACCCAATCACTAGCAGGTGCAGATAGACTGCGATGATAATAAAAGCCATTCTGTTAGAAACCTGTGCTTTTTTTTTTGTTTTTAAGAGGTAAGTAGACATAGAAGAGAGAGAGAGAGAGAGAGAGAGAGAGAGAGAGAGAGAGAGAGAGAGAGAGAGAGAGAGAGAGAGAGAGAGAGAGAGAGAGAGAGAGAGAGAAACACAGAAAAAGACAAAATAAGGCCGAGGGGAGGAGGGGCCTAAAAAAAAAGGGGGGGGGGGGAGAGGGGGAAGGGTGAATTAAAATCTGAAGAGGAGACAATTATAGGAATGGTAATGGACAGGAAACGATTTTATAGGGCGTGTTATGTAAAGAAAGGATATAAAGAACGAGAGAGAATGAAAGACAGAGAGCGGGAGAAAGAAAGTATTAACATTGGGAGTGTAAGAAAGATAAAAAAAGAGGTTATTGCGCCCCCGTTTTCAATTTTAAAAATAAGTTTTAACATCTTCTTCCAACCTTTTTTTTATCTTTCTTTTCAGATCCTGCATTTAAGGTTACATACATGTTATTGCTTTACAAATTTAGGTCAGAAAAACTTAATCTTACGAACCATTTCAATTTCGAATTTTCTTGAGAACTAGGTTGAATTTCAATATGTAATAATAAAGAGTAAACATTCTTTATGCCTGAACTCTTTAAACAGCTACAAATGGTGTAAGAAAGTAACTTTGTTTGTTCACTTTTCTTTGGTTTCGAATTTCTCATATTAATAAGATTTAATAATATCTAAATAAGCGGACCGTGATTAATGATTGTACTTTCAGGAATTATTCTCGACCCAAGATGCGCACAGTCACTTATCTGGAATAATTTAGACGCTCAACATTATTTTGTTATACTCATTTTATTAAAAGGTGGTTTAGAGATCGAAAATCATTCTGGCCTTTGTTCTTCGTCGACAGATCTGTCTGTCCCTTTTCTTTTCAGCCACCAACACCTCTCTCTCTCTCTCTCTCTCTCTCTCTCTCTCTCTCTCTCTCTCTCTCTCTCTCTCTCTCTCTCTCATACACACGAACTATTTTTTCTCCTCCGGAACCAATCATCACAAAGACTGTTTGGTATGTATATTTTACACATCCCCAAACAATTCCCAGTGTATCTCCCTCTAATCTCCACAGATAACTCGAAGAGTCCTCTCATTGTAATGAGCAACAAGATACCCCGTCTCATGTTGCCTGGGCTACTCCTGCATACACACTACAGGCTTGTGTTGGAAACGAGTCTCATTATTTTTGCAATACTAGCAATAGAGGCATACAACAGCCGCAAAATTAAGCTTCCATGAAAATACGGACCTCTACGAAGTTTGAATAAGTAGCAAGTTTTTACGTAGGTCATCATTATTTGTCAGGAGAAAATTCGCAAAAATAAAACAAAAACAAAACAAAACAAACAAAAAAGCGGCATTAATTAAAATAAAAGCTCGAAATTCGGAAACAGTTGTACCATTTTCTCTTGTTTTTTTTTTTTATTTTTGTAAATGCTTAAAGTACAATAAGGCACGAATAGACATAAATAAGGTGGTGGTGGTGGGGGTGGTGGAGGGGGGGGAGATTAAAAAATAAAAGTAAATAGGCCCTGACTTTCAAACAGCACAAAAACTATTTTGAAAACAAACAAAAAATAATAAAGCACCGGAGTTATCATATCTGGACTTAGCAGTAGTTCATTATGCTGGTGGTCTTCTATTAAAGAAAAATATTTTTATCGTGAAAAAATAAACTTAATTAATCTTAAATGGTGAGATAAATAGTGCTTTGGAGAAGATTGGAGCAGACTCAAGAGTCCGGCCAAAACAAATTAATGTTCTGTGTGGATGAGTAATAAGCACAAGGCCATAGGCTGAGAGAGATGTCTACACTCTAAATCAAGTGCGTAGACTAGACCTACTATCCATAGGAGTTGGCATTTGAGAAGAGAGAGAGAGAGAGAGAGAGAGAGAGAGAGAGAGAGAGAGAGAGAGAGAGAGAGAGAGAGAGAGAGAGAGAGAGAGAGAGACAGAGAGAGAGAGAGAGAGAGAGAGAGAGAGAGAGAGAGAGAGAGAGACAGAGACAGAGAGAGAGAGAGAGAGAGAGAGAGAGAGAGAGAGAGAGAGAGAGAGAGAGAGAGAGAGAGAGAGAGAGAGAGAGAGAGAGAGAGAGAGAGAGAGAGAGAGAGAGAGATTCACACAGACAGTAAGACAGACAGGCAGAGACAGAATTCCTTCCACGTAAATTTTCTTCATAATTATTCTTTCTTTTCCGTTTTTGATCGTCACCTTTTTTTTTTTATTTCAAAAGCTGCAGATAGATCTGGTGACCTTTAGTGTAAAATAATGCACAAACAAAACTATTTTGTTTCATTTAATTTTGCTTGCAAATTCATTGTAAGCACATATATATCTGTCTCTGTCTGCCTATCTTACTGTCTGTCTGACTCCCTCCATCCATCCCTCCCTCCCTCTCTCTCTCTCTCTCTCTCTCTCTCTCTCTCTCTCTCTCTCTCTCTCTCTCTGTGTCTTTTTCCCTGTCTCTCTCTCTCTCTCTCTCTCTCTCTCTCTCGCTCCCTCTCTCTTTCTTTCTGTCTCTTTCTTTCTTTCTCTCTTGGTGTATACTGTGTAGTAAAACTATTCAGCGCTTCGCTCTCACCAATTATTTGCTTGGGCAAAGCATTTCAAGTTTAACCCTATGGTGACCTTTTGGATGTGTAATAATGTCAGCGAAGAGGGTCTAGCCAATTATCTTATTATAGTAAATCTATGTTTGGATATATTAATATTGCATGAGATTACTCAAAAGTTCTTTTCTTTCCCTATGGATTGTGACCATTGAGTTTGGTATTTGTTTACCTTCTGGTTCTTCTCTGTATACATATTTCTGTTTTACAGTATTATCTATCTATACTGTATCTATTTATCCATCAAGTTACTTGCCTACCTTCATACAAAGTTATTCACCTGTCTATCCTTTTTCCCCAGCTTTATTGCGACTTAGAATCATTAAATAAATCCCTTCAACAGATAAAGGTATCCAATTGAAGTGAGAATGAAAAATGAAAAAAAGGCCATTTGATTCGTCAAATTAACTTCTTGCATGATGATTATGATGGTGGCGATGATGATGATGATGATAATGATGATGATGATGATGATGGTGGTATTTTTTTTTAGTATTTATGAAAATGATACTAGTGAGAAAAGGACATGCAGACTACTTTCTGAAGAAAAGACACTGTTTCGACCAATTCAGCTCATCCGCAGCTTCATTTTTTTTCAGACAAAAACATTGATCGTAGTAAGGATCTAGATGTTTTTATAACTTTGTAACTCCTAAGTAATCTTTCCTGAAAATATAATTATGAAGGAGGCAAAAACAAATGAAAAGATGTTGATAAATAAACCCTACCCACACACCCACACATACACGCACACACAAAAGCAACAACATGGCATGCTCCCATGAGACTTTGCCCAACCCTCGACATAGTTGTTTATTTCATGCGATAACACGCAACCACTATGCGAGTATGCGTGCTGTGCATAATCTTTTGGTCTTGGATGCCTCACCTTAGATATTTTTTGGACATGTTTGCTCACAATGAATGAGATAAAGATCCCTTCTTTTCTCCCTCCCTCCACCTAATCTCGCCTACAGGCCTGTCTCAGTCTATGTAGCTGTCTTTCTTTAAAAGTTTAAACAATTTCACTTTCAATGAGTCATAACGTTACATGAAAAAAAAAAATACTATTTTGTCGCATCTTTTATTAGCACCATGAAATCATGTCTTACTCATATTTGTAGAAATATAGATATAGATCTAAAGCTCTGTAGCGTTCTGTTTAAAAAACTTTTTTGGTTTATTATTTTTATAACCCTCCTAAATCTATCTGAACTAGATCTAGCTCAACTGGTTTTTTATAGGTCTTATAATTTCATTGGGCACAAACTTGTGGCAATTAAAATGCGAATGCAAGTAAAAAGAGGAAAGTCAATAAGGTTGTTACTAGTTTGCGAATCCCATTAAAAATCAACATAGAAGGAGTGTAAAGGCTAGATCGAGCCGTATATAAATTACAGATAAGATTAAGATCTAACTAGCAATACTTTTGTTATAAATTTAGGATTATGTTTTCGAAATGCGCGGCATAAAGAAAAGAAAGAAAGAATGAATAAATGAGTATACTTTTAGAGCTGGATTTAGGTCAACAGTACGTCAGCATTGGACTGGGAACCCCTTTGGCACTCCTAGGTCACACTGTGAGTTGCGTTGATGTCACACGCATGGACTTTTAAAAAAGAGGAGCCACTTCTTAGGGAGAAGAAGCGTGTAAAAATAATAAACAAAATCTTCAACAAACAAACGAACAAACAAACAACAATCTTTAAAAAAAAAAATCTGGTATAAATATGGATATATAAATTTTAGCTGTACTACGATGGTCAGGAGGTTCCATGGTGTAATGGTTAGCACTCTGGACTCTGAATCCAGCGATCCGAGTTCAAATCTCGGTGGAACCTGAACTTTTTGTTTTTTTTTTCTTTCTTAATGATTTATTCTATTATTACAATCTAGCATGGCAAGTGTTGTAGGGGAAAAATGGCTCTAATTCTTGGTTTTACTTGTTTTAATTGTAAATTTTCCGGCATTTGTGTGTGCGTTATAAAAATTTATGACTGTTAATACCAAAGAGTATTGATGCTTGATCTATAATTATATTGACATCGATAAAGCTATTAACTACTGCAAGCTGAAACTAAATCGTCTATCTCAATAATGCCTTGATTAAGAAAAGGAGCCTAAAGATCTACCTGAAACCAGTAACATGGGCTTATACACTGTTTTGGTAGATCACACATTGCAAAAAGTCTCTGCCTCACAACAACCATCGAGATTGAACGATGAGAGTTAATAAGAGGTACATGCGTAAAAGTTAAATAAATAATTTTTTAGGTTAAAAAAAAAAGGAAAGAAACTACCAAGTAGGTAACTCGACACAAAGCGTACCAAATAAAATTACAGGACCTGGCTGAAAAAAAAAGAACCAAAATTTTGTAAAGGAAGCGAAATTTCAAGAATAATTTCATTTTCAGTTAAATAAAGGGTGACATAGAGCAATTACCCTCTTTTCATTTCATTTTCTTTCATTTTATTTTTTGCATTCTACGAAATCAGCGTTGTTCTGAGCTCGAAATATTGTTTTATTAAGGTGGCACAAACAGTTTCAGAAACAATGATGGCAAGGATCTCTACAATGATTAAAACAGCTTCCATAACTGAATGTCTAGAAGCTCTCGGCAGAAATCATGTTCCTCTAAATAACGAAGCCAGCTCCTGAAACTGTGTAAGAGGCAGTGACATTGCACTTATGTCTTTGTTTAGTTTTACGTTCCGCAAGTTTCCTGAAGAATCTAATATTGAGAGGACGGTTTTCCGTCAAATCAAGGTAGGGCAAGTTAGACCTCACCGGTTCTAACCCCCTCCAGCTGATGACCTAGCTTTAATCGAACCCAGACCTTCTAGGTGACCCTCTTGAGCAAAATATAGCTACACTCTCTGATGTAACTACGATTTATGAAATAACACAAATAGGATTGGTTCAAACAAATGCAGTGACCCTTGCAAATATTAAATGGAAAGTGCATCGGTGTTTGAGCGAGAAATATCAGCCTGAAATTTCAAAGCATACGGTCGTGCAGTCGTTGGTGACTTTTCTTTTTCATTTTCACACACACACACACACACACACATATATATATATATATATATATATATTTTTTTTTGCTTTAAGTATTCAAGGCGGTTTGATTGAAACTCAGAGGAGACACGAGATCGAGCAGGCTCAATATAGCAATTATTTAAAAAAATACCGAACTTCCATTTAAAATATAACTTTGCTACCGCAACATGTAAAGTCTATAAAATTTTAAATTGAAGAAATGGTTAACAAAACAAAACAGTTTTCGGCGTGGCTAAAATTTGTGTTTGTATGGAGTCTGTTTTTTTGTTTTTTTTTTGGGGTGTGGAGGTTGGGGCATAACGAAGGCTTTTCAATTAATGAACTTAGCAACTTAAATTCTGATAACGGCGATATTGTGAAAACTGTACAGTCACTGCACAACAATGTGTCTAACATAACATTGGCGAACAATTTACAATGCTAATCACGTCAGCATTGTGACAGCAACAGCAAGCCTGTTCAGGGGTCATGAGTCATCGCAGGCGACGGAAATCCTGTTCCCTTTAGAGGACTAGTGGATGTTTATCACGAGCTTTAAAATATGAAAAAAATAAAGGCTATATAGATGGCTAACAGGGTGGTTGGAGAAAAAGAACAATAACAGGTTTGAGCCTTTTGACTGTGGTACTATTGGTGAGAATATCTTTTGTAAGTGGTAACATACATGTTTATCTATTTGTTCAATGAATGTATGGTCTTCAAAATCCATCTATCTGATACGGAGAGATATTTTTTCCCTCTTGGTGTTGAGTTTTTAAAATGTGTAAATGCTTTATTTTATTCTAACCTGTCGCTGCTTATGATGCGTTTTCTTTTAATCGAAGATGAGTGTGGTGGTGGTAAAAACTGAAATGATAAAGGTGGTAATAACGGTTTGTTTTTGATGATTAGTATCTTGTGGTGGTAATGATGATGAGGAGGAGGATGTTCATGATGTTGGTGATGCTGATGGTTATGATAATGAGAATTAGATTGAGGGGTTCAAGTAGTGTTGAGTGCTTCAAGGGAGAGACGTGGCTGAATGAGGTAAATAATGTATAAAGAGATTAATAAGAAAGATATCGAAGAAGAGTTGGGTGAGAAACTGGAAGAGCAGGAGAGATGAAAAAAAAAAGTATGAAGAAAGTAATAAGAGAGAAAAATAATGAAATACATTTTCAAGAGCAGAATGACTAAGGTGAAGAGTTTGTGGGAATTTGATTAGAATAATTATGTAAGTT
This sequence comes from Elysia crispata, assembly GCA_033675545.1. Lineage (NCBI taxonomy): Eukaryota > Metazoa > Mollusca > Gastropoda > Plakobranchidae > Elysia > Elysia crispata. The sequence goes on along the minus strand of JAWDGP010003043.1, from coordinate 3,241 downwards.
GTAATGAAATTTAAAAAATACAATCGATCTGAGAGGAAAAAAAATGAATATTAATATCGCCTACTATTTGACGTTCATTTATCAATAACTCGGCTACGTTGATTAAAATCCGTCACATCATTTTTCTTTGATTCATTATTCTTTCTTTTCTTTTCTTTTCTTTTTTTAAATGAAAATCACGTGCAGACCCCTTCAGAAAACTGCATCTGCAGAAGTGACAGGTAGAATTCAATCGGGCTAAGTAAGGACATGATTAAATATTATTTGCTAGGCGTAATCTTAGACCCAGATTCCTTTAATATGCACTGACATAGCGACGTGCAAGGCAAAAGTGTGTGCTGTGATAGAAAGCATGAGGGAAGTCCCCTGAAATTCCCCAGATCGCTAAAAATAGAATTGATTTTTTTTTTTCCTCTCATTGTTTGTGACCGTGTCTAGCCAAGCGTTCAAAGTTGACACTGTTCTTCGGTATTTGTTTACAACGCGCAATGCGCGGTCACCTGGTTCTGAGACTAAGGCTTAGCCTGACTCGCAAACTCCATTAATTCAATTGATATTATATATTGCGCATGCTAAGTCTAAGCTTAACAAACCCCCACCTCCAGAGCAGCCTATAGAGGCTTTGCTGTGAACTGGCGTGAAGGTAACCTGGCTTTTTACTATTAAGGCATGGCCAGAGGGCTGTGACTTCGGCGATGAAGCTCTTAGCCGAATGATGCGGCCTCCTTAAAATTAGGGATTCACTGGCGACATTCAACAGTCCTGACATAGACTAGACATGACCACTACCCGCAGTTTTCCTCAAATCATTTGCATATATCAGCTAGTGGTGGTGTTAGATTTACAGTAACCCGAGTGGCCAATTTTTGTAACATCATTACACCCAAACCAATCTTGTTACAGGTCAATCACAGCCTTTCATTATTATAAAGTCGAGTAAGAAAGGGGGGAGTTTACATGAGTTTACAAGATTTGAGAGCGTGGTGCTTGTGTGCATAGTACCAGGACTCTTTCTTTGGAGTTGGGGATTGTTTATGTGCTGTCTCTGAGTATCCTTTGGTAGGAAAGCATAGTCTTTTCAGATTGTTCAGCGAGGTTTTTTTTTTATTTAATGTCTCCTAAGCTGTTTTAGAGAAAGCGTCTGAGAAGCGTCAGGGGTAGACTTTGTTAGTTTGATCTGATTTCCTTCTTTCTCTTTACTATTTCACTGTATTAAAATTACTTTTTTTAAGGGGAAGTGGGGGGCAAACAAACCCTATATAGACGTTTTGTTGTGCAAACATATCAATCTGCTCTCTAACATGCCTGGTTCCCAGACCGGAAGCTACGTGTTCGTGGTAGCGATACAGTTTTCTTTCCTACCTACGTGCGAGTAACCATATAAAGCAGGAGCGGGGTTTAAAATAATGCTCAGAGCTCTGACATTCACTCTGATCTTGAGTATTGCATTCTTTCCTTTTGATCTTTAAAGCTATTATGCCTTTTCTCCTCTCCTCTCTCTCTCTCTCTCTCTCTCTCTCTCTCTCTCTCTCTCTCTCTCTCTTTCTTTCTTTCTCTCTCTTTCTCTTATATGTAAAGACTTCTACATCAGGATTCACATAATACACAAGCATGATTGCCCATTCAAATGAACAGGTGGGGAGGACAACTACATTGAAGAAAAGCAAACTCTGCAACAATAACACACACACACACACACATATATATATATATTGTCCAAAGCCATTCAAAGAACAGTTTTAAATTCTTTAAATGATGGAGAGATCTCAAACAAAAAAGTAAACTTAATTTCGATGCTATCTTTTAAGCAGCCCTCTTTCCAGTTTATCTCTCCACGGAGACCATAAATGTGGTGCTGATGACCCATTACAGATAAAAGGTAGTGCTTGGTCTGATGTGATGAAAAGTGCTCTCCAATACAAAGGTGCAACTGTTCAGACAGTATTACAAAGAAAAAAAATCTTAAGGCCCCGAATTTTTAAAAATATTTCGGGTTACCCTGGATTGCTGAAGCATATAATTATTTTAGATCTAGTCACAATACAAAACAAATTAAGAGTGGCTTAACTTTCTACGTTTCCTTGTTGACAATAAGATGTAGTCGATCTGGTCGACTTCTCATGTATAAAACATTTCGAAACGCGTGCAATGCGCAAACGAAGCAAAAGTTGTGTTTACATTCGCAACCGCCGCTCCAGAAGAAAATGCGACGACAGTTTTTCTTAAAATACTCACTAATCAGTAATCAAATCACTACTTCTTTTATGAATAGAACAGCTTGTTTTCCACGACGCTTTTGTCTTTAAACTAAAGGAGGTAAAATTTCATTAATTTTTTAAATCTTTTTTTCAGTTTTCACTCGATTCTTATTACACACATATATATATATATATTTACAAAATAACAATAACTTGTTTCAAAAGTGTCATCCGCTTTGAAAATTGTAAATCGCCACGAGCAGTCTTTTAAATTTATTTGGTTCAACATAACAAAGTTTGCCAAATTTTTTTTTAAAAGATTTTATTTTAAAATCTCAAAAGCATTGCTTTTTTTTAGCCTAAATCCAAACGTTGTCTTAATTTTTTTTTTTTTAATCGCGTGGGACACTGATGTTGGCAGATCAAAATTCAGTACACTTCATCGCTGAACATTGAGTGATTCTGGAGGAGGCAGCGGAGAAAGAAATCGAAGTTGCCTTTTGTAATAATGGAAGATATATGTATAAACCTATGGGTTGCAAATGTGTCAAAATTGTATCAATAAACTCTAAATTGTTACCTACACCGTTTCAAATTGATACCGACTTGGAAGAAAAGAGAAGATACTTTATTAACAGAGCTCAGTCGAGTTGGCTCCTTAGCCGCGTTTGATGGACGAGCGACTGAAGTGATGCCTAGAAGAAAGCTTTATGGAATTCCCCTGAAATTTCCCAGATCTCTAAAAATAGAATTATTGATTTGTCATTGATAGTGACCGTGCTGGCCAAGAAGCAAGCCTTCAGGTGGGTCTAGTAAAAGTAGTATGGTGGCAGGTAAAGAGAGCCAAGGTCACTCTGTAGAGTTGACACTGCTCTTCGGTTTTTGTTTTACAAGCAAACCCTCACCTGGTTCTAAGACTAAGGTATGGCTTGCCACATTCCAAAACTTCAAACCGTGTTATTGCCAAACTAAATGTTGACTATTTCTTTCAGAAATGCTCTGACAATCACTCCGATCTTGTGCATTATATTATCCTTTCCTTT